>OX411553.1:28167422-28767422 GCA_948146395.1 Fragum whitleyi
TAATTCGGTAAGAGCTTGCTAACACACTAGTTGAAATTTCAAGATTCCATTTTTGAATCTTTCCTTTGAAGAAAAAAAATAATTCTTTTGATTTTTTTGCGTTTCTTCAGGTTCCTTATTATGAGTGAAGGGCCAAGTTAAACAGTCTCCTGAAGTCAGTAAAACAGTTCTTCTAGGTTGAAAAATTAATTGTTTCATCTAAAATATGCCTATGTCATTAAATATAGCTCAGGAGCGAGGGTTACCTTTCAGCCTAGGACAAATTTTCAAACATTTCATAATGTCACCCCTCCCCCGAAATAAAAATATCCCCGTCCGCAAAATTAGCCATTGAATAAAGAATTGGTTAATCCTACGTGAAAACAAATGGCTTCCATGAACGCTAATCCCTATTTGCACTGGGATGTGAAACGACAGGATACCATGGGTAGGTTCATCAGGCGCCGCGTTAAAGATGCATTTTTGTTTAAATCGACATACCCCCATACAAACAGATGAGGATTGTTTCTATAAACGCCAGTATCGCAAATAGGGATTAGCGTTCATGGAAGCCATTTGTTTTCACGTAGGATTAACCAATTCTTTATTCAATGGCTAATTTTGCGGACGGGGATATTTTTATTTCGGGGGAGGGGTGACATTATGAAATGTTTGAAAATTTGTCCTAGGCTGAAAGGTAACCCTCGCTCCTGAGCTATATTTAATGACATAGGCATATTTTAGATGAAACAATTAATTTTTCAACCTAGAAGAACTGTTTTACTGACTTCAGGAGACTGTTTAACTTGGCCCTTCACTCATAATAAGGAACCTGAAGAAACGCAAAAAAATCAAAAGAATTATTTTTTTCTTCAAAGGAAAGATTCAAAAATGGAATCTTGAAATTTCAACTAGTGTGTTAGCAAGCTCTTACCGAATTAAAAGAAACTCCAGCATATCGAGTATTACCAACACGAGCAACGTTTTTTTTTTTTTTTTTTTTTTTTTTTTGACAAAAGTCTTGGCTTTGACACTGTGTGAAATGAACGAAGCAATAATTGGTCGGTCTTCCTTTCAAACCTCGTAACTTTAACGTTTGAATAAGCTGTATGAACAAATTTAGCAAAGGACCGACGGATTTCAATATTACAAAAGAAAAGCCTGTATGTTGCCAAGCACAGATAATGCGTTTGAGTATTTTTTTCCTACCTTTGACCCAATCGTCCGGTTTTTGATTTTCAGCCTTTAACCCTTTCCTGTTTTACAAAATTTTGGACCTGTCCAAATTAAACGGTTTTGCAGACGAAAATTAAATGTGGATTTGATTTGAAAAATAACCATTCAGTAGGGTAGAAAATAGTGTGGAAAAAGAAGAAATTGCTTGTCAGAAGCAATTTCGTCTTTTTTCACAATGTTTTCTCAATCATAAAATCACAGCACGTAAAAAGCAGGGATTAAACAGCAAAGGGTTAAAAATAAGTTGGCGTTTGTGTGATCATTATGAGACTATGAAACCAACCTCAAATTATGCTTTTGGATAGAACTGCATATAAAGTTGACAAAAGACGCAAAAATATGTATAATTAAAAAAAAATCATCAGTTTTTGGGAGCTTTTTTTTCTTTTCATTTTAGAGAATTCAGAGAAAACGACAAGCATGTATCTTAACTCTTCATGGATGACTTTTAGATAAATTTGCTATTTCGTATCCACTCGTTCGACATTCTCTATTTCCTCACAAAATTTTCTAAGGGAAATAGACTTATAACTCGCTAATTAGTCTAGCACTGATTAAAACAATTTTCTTTAAATGATTGAAACCGTTCAATCTCTCTGTTAGATTCAGATAGATATAGTAAATTACTTTCATTGTTTTCACTTTCAACGTTCCTTTTATAATTCATACCATGTTCCATAGATAAAGAATTAAAACATAACTTTCAAATTGTTGGTTTAGATAAGCCGATTTCAGAATGGGGAATGACGTGGAAAAAACGTTGGATTATTATCAACGCAAGAAATTGTTTTTCAGGTTCGTGTAAAGAGTATTTTAACCAATTTAATGCTGCTTCTATTTACAAACAAGAGCCATGTCGGACATGGCCATCCCCCGCCGCGAAAGCTTGATAGTAAACTGAAGCCTAATATATGAAGGATTCCTTTGAATTTTAAGAAATTTGCCCCCTACAAAATCAGAGTATCAAAAATAACAAAGGGCAACAACTCCCAAATTATTCAAGCAAAAGTTGTAGCTATCATGCATTGCACTTCTCAATGAGTTCTATTCACCCATAAAGTTTCAAGTTAATAGCTGTTACACTTTAGGAGATTTGCTCCGGACAAAAACTAAGTATTAAAAATAACAAAGGACAATTACTCCAAAATTATGCAAGCAAGTGTTGTAGTTATTGTGCACTGCACTTCTCCTTCATACGATCTATCCATCCATAGTTTCAAGTTGATAACTATTATACTTTAGGAGATATGCTCCGGACAAAATCTAAGTATTAAAAATAACAAAGGGCAATAACTCCAAAATAATGCAAGCTACAGTTGTAGTTATTGTGCACTGCACTTCTCCTCCATGAGATCTATCCACCCATGAAGCTTCAAATTGATAGCTATTATACTTAAGGAGATATGCTCCGGACAAGTTTAGTGACGGAACCTCGGAATGACGGACGGAGACCATTACTATATCCCTTCGCCGAAAACGGCGGGGGATAAAAAGTCTGCCCAGCTAAACAATACATCAAATTAAAATGTAGATGAGCACAAGTAGTTGCACACCATTGAGGCCCAATCTCATAACAGTAAAGCCAAACCATTTTGGGAAAAGTATATATTGCTCAAAACCAACAATTTCATTTCGGCTGGAAAAAATGCCTAAATTTAATCAGAATGTAGACAAACGTTTCTTCTAGGTACTATTACAAAATTAGATATAAAACTCAGTCTCTTTATATACCCAGGGACCCAAATTTCAAAAAGGCTCTTTTGAAACAAACAATTTCCATTTAGTTTGTCAACATGCAATAAAACCGGTTTAGAATAGATGTATGGTATGGTGTAACATCACACCATAATATTGTGAGATATTTTCTGCGATTTATTTCAATTCATTTTTTTTATTCAATGGTCTATAATAATGTATATCTATCATTTTGTGAATTAGAAATTGATATATTGCTAAACAACCTTACAGGTATATAAACACATCATACCTTACGAAGATCTACACGTTTACAAAATTAGAACGACATATTTGACAAATGTGTTTGCAAAATAAGTCCAAATAGATTGCTTGCATAGCTACGTTTTGGGTCAGAGTTTTATACCAACGGTAATAGTAGTATCTGGGTAGTACTTTAGACTTTACTTTGTTAAAATATGAACCAATTTTATCAAAAAGTCATGCAGTTGCTTGATCTGTAAAAAATGACTTCTTCCACAGTGTTTTGTCTTTACCGCTTTGGCAGTCTAATGTTGCTTAACTGCTTGTCCTCATAAATGACTTCATTTTGATATATAATATACCTGGACATAGAGCTTTGTCTTGGCGAATGAAGTGCCCTCAAAATTGTGTCCAAAACATTTATTATAAACCTAGGTGTCCATGGACTATTTTATTGAATTTAACTTTTACTGCGGTTTTATATAAAACGATGATGGTCCTTTATCGCTCACCTTCTAATCTTTGTCTAATTTAGTTAGTAAAATTTTCAGCAAAGTTGTACTTTTCTGATTTGAGGCCTTTAAGACTGTAAATAATAAAATCGTCAATAAGGCCCCTTTTCCTGTCGTATGACACGGATCCTTCCCATTTTCAATAGGATTCATCCTTGTTACCTGACAAATATTCTAACCAAGTTTCATGAAGATTGGAGCGTGTTTGTGGCCTCTAGCGTTAAAAGAAGAAAATTGTCATTAAGGCCCCGTGATTTGGCATGAATCCTTCCAATATTCAAAGGGTACATCCTTATGACCAGACAAACATCCTGACTAAGTTTCATGAAAATAGGGCCAATTTGTGGCCCCTAGAGTGTATTAAGAAAATTGTTACTAAGGCCCTTTTTTCCATGATGTGGCATGGATCCTTCCAATTTTCAATAGGGTTCATCCTTGAGACCTGATAAACATTCTGACGAAGTTTCATGACCATTGGACCATATTTGTGGTCTCTAGAGGACCGTTTTCAGATTATTGTTGAAAGATTTTCTACTTAGTTTCATTGTAAAATTCGATGACCCTACGAACATGATATGATCAAACTTCATATAAGTAAAAGAAGAAAAACAATACAAATTCTAGCTGTCTACCTTCTGGTTTCAAAGTAATATATTAATAATGGTTTTACTATGTTCCTTTGTATAAGTCATGTCGGCGGTGCCTAAATTTTACCCAAGGAGCACGAAATTAACAAACTTGGTATAGGTTTAGTTCATGATCTTACATACCAAATATGAATACTATTCGCATTCTGGTATTAGAGTATTTTTATGATATTTGCTCTCTGTTTCTATGTAAAACGGATGTACTGTGTGCAGCCAAATTATAGGTAGAGGTCCACTTGATGGTGCTACATGCCAATATAATAGCTTTCTACCTTCCTTATTCAGAAAAGAAGTTTTTTGAAGATATTCACTCTTTGTTTCTATTTCTTTAACGGGATGAGCCCGTTCAGAGCCTAGATTTAACCAAAGGGCGATGATACAAATATACTTGGTAGAGGTCCACTAGGGGATGCTAAATACTAAAGTTTTTCACTCTCTGCTTCCATGTAAAACTAGATGCGCTTGGGCGTATCCCAAATATGACGCCATGTTCATAATATTAACGAACTTAGACAAGATCCACTGGATGAAGCTACATACCAAATAGCAAAATTGACTGCCTTCTCATTTTATATTAAACAGGATGCACCAGGGCGGAGTCTAAATTCGATTCGAGGGTCATGATATGAACAAACTCGGCTGAAGTCCAATAGACGATGCTACATACCAAATATGAAACTTGTCTTCTTTCTGATTTCAGGAGATTTTAAAAGATTTTCAATTTCCCACCTTTTTTCATGTGTTTTTAAATTATCAGAACAACTTTGGTAAGCTTGACCCAAGGAACATCCCTATCAAGTTTCATCAAGGTTGACCACAAGTTAAGGAGGAGTATTTATTTAAAAAGAATTGTGAACGACGGACATTGGTAGATGCTCATATTGAGCATTTCGTGCTCAAGTGAGCTCAAAAGCAGCCTTCCTGAAAGCTGTTAAACAACTCAATTTTGCACATTGATACCGTTTGTATCATTTATCTAAATCTTTTCTGGTGTAAAACATGTTGCATTGGAAATAAAAAAAATATGTCTTCATAGAGAACGTCGAACCGCCGAAAAATTTGGTAGGAAATTCGTTCGCGATTTCACTACAATAGACATTTCTGTAAATAAGGTTGATCAAACAAGTAGTGTCGGGAACTCGAGACCACCGAGGTGACCACCAGGGAGACCGCATAAAAAAGCAAAGAGGAAAGACAGATATAGTTTTGTTAGGTAAAATACGAAAACAAACGAGGCTTTTCAATTACAGACTCGGCTAAGATCAGTTTGTCTCAATCAAAAGCTTATAACAGATCATTTGTGTTACTAAATTGTGATTGTCACTTATGGTAACTGCATCCTCACTTAAAGCAATTCGTATTGGAGAAATGACAGGAAAGATCCATTTCGTACAAATATTGAAATATTCTTATTACGTTATGGAGTGTATCGCATATCTGGGCAGAAATTACGCCAGCTTCGACATACTTAAAACAAGTTTTGAAGATATATATAGCTCTTCCTCTTTTCCTAAAGTGCATACTTAGAATGAAATATTTTGCTTCGATGCGATCTGACCCATATTTAGACAAGAATTCTGCTAATATGCATGTCTCAATCGAATCCCTAGTGACAAAAACACATCTCAAACATTCGCAAATGAAACATTTTAGAGCGTGAGATGTTATTTATCTACGTATAATACATCGGATAACCCGAGCAATATTTACGTAAAAAATTGAATTATCTGATTAAATTGAAAATTTCTCACTGGAATGGGAGCAGCCCACGTGAGACCCCTTGCTTTCTCATTTGAGTTGGAGGAAGCGTGTCTCTAAAACTAGGCTCGACCAACACTTGAATCACGAAATCTCTCAAACATGACATCTAAAGAATGCGCTTAGATGTGGAGTTTATCCCAATATTTAGGCAAAGTAACAGTTTAATATACAAAGAATCTTTCAAAAGCTAAGGTTAATATGAATTGATTTCGCCATGCTTTGAAGGAAATAATAATAATGATGATACATGATAATAATGATAAAATTGTAGAGCAGATATTACTGATGTACACAGTTAATATCATATCTGGATTAAAGTACACATCAAGCAATAAATAAACATATATCTAACACATGATGTGTTAGGAAAGAGTGAATTTTGTGATTTTCTAAAGACAATTAGGGAGAAGAAGGGGTGGAGGTGGTAACAACAGTGTTTTAAATTAAACCCGGCATTATCATCAAAACAATATGTTCTCTTGCCCCGTGAGCACAAGTCAAACCGGACAGGTAGACACCAATCCTTCAAACAAATTGTTTTATAGGCATTTCTGTTACTGAATTGCGATAGTCACTAATAATTACGTTCATCCTCTCTCAAACCACTACGTTTGGGATAAATGATAAGAAAGATTTATACAGTGTTGAACACATGGCATTTTAATTACAAACCAGAAAATGCATACGTGTGTACTTACGAAGATAAAATGAGAGAAAATTCAATCAAACTTAGGCCAAAATATTTAACTTCGGTATGGATGTTATCCCATACCGGGCTGAAATTCAGATTCAAGATTCCAGAAAATAATGAGTAAAAATTAACGGTGGTCAGACCTGTTTATATCAGCTGACAGGCTCATAAATAAGAACAGGTCCGCTTTCCTTTTCCCAAAAAGAATGTGTGACCTCCATCGACCGCAAATAAACAACAGTTGGACACTCCACAGTTTATGGGCAGCAGACGTTTGGTGTGTTTACTTAGCGTTCACAATTACCCGTAAAAAACATAAATAAAGCGCCGGGGTGAATTTGATAGGTATTTGGCTGCTAATTATAAGAGAGAAGAAATGTGTGGATTTTAGAGGTTTTGTCAGTGGGCGCTTTGCGATTTCCGTTTCCCAAATATACCTTAACATTTGTTTCAGAATACAAAAATCCTGACGGGATATTAAAGACTAGCCTCTTCCTCTTTGTCTCTCCTTTATGTTTTAATTGTAAATCTAAAACGTTTTCTACATAATTTATATGGCAGTAACAAAGCCACAACACAGATCCTAACCATTTCGATTCGGTTGGGTTATTTGTAGACTTGTATGCACAAGGTAAAAGGTCTTAGAATAAAGATCGCAAAATACGGGTGTTTCGCTCGGGACTCAAGGTATATCAAAGAAACTTCGTAAACCAAAAAAGAATAAAATGTAAAGAATAAATAACACTTTGCGGACTTTTAAAGGCCTAAATGAAAGACTTCGGTAGTACACAAACAGTCACTTCTCTCGAGTTAAAATGCAACATTAAACAAGTTTCGTAATAAGTAAATTTATGGTTATACATTAAAAACAAAATAGAAAGCAAAAAGTAAATTTGACAGTTATTATTGCGTATTACATCTAACTTTGTAAATAATTCTGAAGGATTATAAGAGTGGTAAGGACACCCCCAAATAGGTAAATGGCGTAAAGAAGAAAATTACTCTCAAAATGGTTGACAAAGCTGGTCAACAAATCAAAGCATCTGTAATGCTAAATACTGTTAGCAATATATTTCTGAATAAGTGCCATATGAAGCACGGGTCACATAAAGGCTCCAAAGGCCTTAAAACGATCGACATATAAAAAATCTCTGGATAACCTGTATACAGGCATAACTGGCATAATATATATATAATTATGTAAACCGTGCACAGTAAAACCTTAAAAAATGTATGAACTGGCAAACATGTCGTCATATATAAAAAGTAAAATAAATATACAACAACCAATAAATACTGTCATATGATATGTACATAACAGTAACATGCATCTAAAAAAGGAAATTATACATATCTTTAAGTATTTCTTATCCTATCTTTCATCATAGCCACAATCGCAGCCAGAATATTATAGTTAAATTCCTCGTCGCTATATACAGACAGGTGGACACCATCAGCAGCTAACGTTGGATCCCTGGCGGATTCGAGCCGAAAGCCATTTCATCGCCAAAATGTGATAGACTCATTAATTGCAATTTTTTTTGACAGGCATCGATTCAGTTGCTAATCTTTTCATTGAACCATAACGAATCGACTGGATGTCGGGTCCTAGTTTGAGAAGCACTTTTGTACATCTGAGGGGAAAAATCACGTCCGTAACATTCAAATTGCTCACTTGGACATGTCACATTTGCTCTATTGTCTATGTCACGTTGTCAACCGATAGCCAGAACTGCAAAATATTATTGTTTCCAGCTAACACCACAACGTCATCAGGTTTAAAGTCCTGGATAGTTTCGAAGAACCGAAAAGCCGGATAATATTTGTCCCTCCCCCTTAAATCCTCTATATTGAGCCAATACCCGTGATGATGCTGAATTCAAATTGAATTTAAAGTGTCGACCTTCACATGCGCCATAAAAGAGTGTCTTAAAAGCTGCATGTCTTACTCTGTCGGACATGGCAAGTGTTTTTAGATTTAATCAGACATAAGCTTTGGAACAATTAGTTCTCTAGTCCCGAGAGGACAGAGCTGGGGAAATTACATTTCTGGCAGCGAAATCTTGGAATTTATCATTGTAATAAATTTTGATTTCGTCACTACTGACGATAACACTTTTCAGTTTCACTAGAGGAAGTACTTCTTTTCAACCAGCTTTACCTCTGCTCAAACTGCTGAGATAATTCATTCAGCCCAATAACGGATTCTCGATATCTGCACATGGGTTCAAAATCAAAATCGGGGGATTTTTCTTTTTCATTATTTGGCATTTTTGATTAAAAATCTATGCAAAAATATTGGGTTACAGAGTGCGGTGTTTATTGAACATCATCCCTCCCCTTTTGTATCCGGCACTGATTTCTAGATTATCGAAATGGTTCTAAAGCAGCAACTATCTTAACCCAAATGTTTCCGTTTTCTGTGACCTTCAGGCGATTTCAGGAGACTTGAAACTCGGTGACATTGCAGTTATAGCGACAAACACTCAATCCAGCCCGAGTCTAAACTGATTTATGAAGGTCATCTTAGGTGATTGAGGGGCCACAGACCGCACAAATTTCCATTATATCAATCTCGGTATCCAGGCGATTTCCAAAGAATCTCGCCGTTGACAAAGTTGTCGTTCTTCAATGAATACAGTGTAAGATTCGCTCAAATTATCCCGTTCCTCGTCTTTAAATTGTGAAACATCAAAAGAAGAAATTTTGCTTAAAGGTAGCTTATCTTTCTTCGAAATCCAAGGTGGCGACAAAAAATTATTGAACACAAACTTTTATGGTATCAATATGTGAAATTCGACAGGGTCCAGAACGATAGAAATGCAATGACAAAATACATTATTTTATGAATAAAAAAGAGAGTTTTAGGGAATATGATAACTAGAATAACCAACTGAGTATGCCTGAAATGTTTATATCACTCCAATATGTCATTAGGATGTTTAAAAAAGTAATTTTTAAACGCCCTTCTCTTGAAATATTTTTTCATGTTAGAAATAATAAGTTGATTATTCTCTATTTATTGACTTAAATAACAAAGGTTTTTCGGGGCATACAAAATAGATAATCCATTTAACAAAATTATGAATTTGTCACGTATACCCATTGTCGCTACATCCTCATTCGTATAGTTCTGCAAGTTTATGAAAATATTTGTTTGGTGGCAGGAACCACGTAGCTACTGTTTATTTGATATCTGTTCATCTCAGCTTATAATGTTAATCTTTTGGTAAAAGGAATCAGTTTTCTTCTCATGTCAACGAAAATCAACAATAAACACTCGACAAATTCAACCAAACAGTGAACTCGTTAAATTACGTCAAAAATAAGCCACGCCCCATCAAGTGAAAAATAATGCAGATTATGCCAATACCGTCTTAAAGCGCAAGCACCCATCAAGCCGAAAGTGCATGGATTTTTAAAGTTCTTCAAAATAAGAAAATACAAACTATAATTCTGATACACATTTAGTGAAGGGTGCGTTTTATTTCATTTTATTTCATATAATTGGAGTAAGTGATTCAAAAAGCATTAGGTTGTTTGAAGTTATTTTGCTTAAGGTACTTAGAATACTGGTGTTGTGCCTTTAAAATTTTAACCTCTATTATTTGTGTTGTTTCTTTTATTTATCAAAATTTATTTCGGAGGATTATCGATAGATAACTGTTGATATTAAAAATCACTTGAAAATCACTACCAAAGTAGTGAAATTATCAGACGAATTACATTCTGCATTCGTGTATTTCACCCTATTTGACTTTGTCTTTGGAATGAGTAAATGGGGCGCTGAGTGAGTGATTTAGAATGGTGTTGATTGAGATGTCAATTTAACGATTTAATTAAATGTATCGGAGCCAAATAGAAGTGACGACTTGATCGTAATCACATGCAAAATGACGCACTTTTTAAGCAAGATTTGTTCTTGGGAACAGTTTCACATTTTGACTCTTTTTTTATCGAAAGCAATAAAACAATCGTTTATTTGTCGTTCTAGAACGCCAAATCTTTTATTTCGAAAACAACAAGTCCCTCGTCTCTCCTGAATATATAGCTTTGGCTGATTACTCAATTAAAACTAAATCTATCTGACATTGAAACAAACGATTATCCTCTATTTAACATGAAACAATATAAGACTTTCAACGCATGGTTTCTAAAAAAAGAATATATAAGTTATTTTTTTATGTAAAAGCTGCCTAGTCATCGTCCGGTAATTTCATATCCTAGTCATCGTCCTGTAATTTCATATACATATATAACTTCCAAATTGAGTTTTTGCTGACATAAGAAAATCAAAAGAATCTCCCACCTCCCCATCAACAAAAACGTTACCGGTCAGTCGAAAGGTACTATCTCGGTCTTGCGTACAGTTTTCACCCTAGTCATACTGCGCAGGCTGACTAGAATCGACATTTTCGCACTTAACAGATATCTGAACCTTAAATGATCTAACTAACGTCCGATATACAGTCAAATCTGCCCTAACGATCACATTTATTAAGCAGTTCATTGCAGTGCAGTGCAGGTCAGTTCAAACTACTCCCAAAACATTTTTAATATATATTTTACCTGTATAAAGCGGTCACCTACATTAAACGGCAACTAATGTACATTCCCAAAATGTTCCGCCAAGCGTTATTAACCGGTCATCACATTTATTCGTATTGTGTTACACCAGTGGTAATAGGTATAGCTTAAAGTAATTCATGATTAACCATTACCACTATTAACTTACATAACATGCTTGACTACTTGTCACGTGGTATATTCTTTAGGACTCGTTTAACTTCGTTAATATAGTTTAAAGTTCATGTAAGTAGTTTTTTAACCAAATTTAATTGCTGCTTCTATTCACAAAAAATGCAGTTTGACCAGCTACACAATATATCAAATTGAAGCTGTAGATGAGCAAAAAAAAACATTATAAAAACAAGATTTTTTGTTCAAACCCAACAACTTCATTACGGCTGGATAAAAGGCTGGATAAAATTTGCCTGAATTTAATCAGAATGTAGTCAAATGTTCCTACTAGGTTCAGCTACAACCTTATATGTAAAACTCAAAATGCTCTTTGGAATTAACCAATGTCTATTTATTTTGTCAACATACATGTTAAACCGGTTTTATCTGTTTTTAAAATATATATTAGGTATGATGCAACATCACACCATAATATTGTGAAATTAGAAAGACGTATATGGCATATGTGTTTATAAAATAAGTCAAAATAAATTGCTAGTATAACTACGTTTTGAACCCGAGTTTTATACCAACGGTTGTAGTAGTACCCGGATAGTACTTTAGACAGTTTTTTTTAAAAAATATCAAATCTTATCCAACAGTCATGCAGTGGCTTTTCTATACAAAATGACCCTCTTCCACATCGTTTTTGCTATATCGCTATAGCTTTGACAGTCTAATGTTGTTAAACTGCTTCTGTTCATAGATAGCTTCATTCTGATATATGATATACTTGGACACAATGCTTTTTCTTTGCAAATGAAGTACCCTTTAAAATTTGGTCTCAAACACCTTGAATGAACGATTTTTTTATCTTCTATATTTGAGCTCAGGCGAATAAGATTGAACGCCGGTGTGCAAATATAATTATTCAACCACGAGAGAAACGTGTTTCAATATTTATTGAATACTATTTAGGGTAAGCAGAAGAAAAAAAAGTTGTGTGAGGAGAACTATTTCGAACTCAGGACCTTTGTAAACGTGGTCAGCGTGCCAGATATCTCGACTACGCAGTCTTACACGAAACAAATGTTCTACCACGCTATACAAATATTTTTTTTAAAACCCGAATACTTTGCGAATCAACGGTGACTTTCGAAGGCTTGCTACAATCCTCAATTATAACAAGAGGACCAAGATGGTCCTAGATCGCTCACCTGAGTCTCTATGACCCCTGGGACATCACATTAATTAGATAGGCAGATGTCAAAAAGAAGATAATTGCCTATGGAACCATGGAACCTTTTCAGCAAAGAGCAAGACAGATATGCCTTTTTGCTCTTTGATTCTATGTAAAAAAGGATGAACAAACTTGGAAGAGGTCCATAAGATGATGCTACATTCTAAATATCAAAGCTGTCTGCCTTCTGGTTTCAGAGAAGAAGATTTTTGAAGGTTTTCCCATTTTCACCCATCATGCTCAGATGAGCTGAAAGGGATGCGCCCGGGTGGAGCCCAAATATGACCCAAGGGTTTTGATATGAACAAACTTGGTAGGGGCCCACAAGATGATGCTATATACCGAAAATGAAAGCAGTGTGCCCTCTGGTTTAGATTTAAGAAGATTTTAAAAGATTTTTGCTCTTTGATTCTATGTAAAAAGGGTTGCGCCCGGGCAAAGCCCGAACATGACCCAAGGGTCTTGATATGAACAAACTTGGTAGAGGTCCACTAGATGATGCTACATACCAAATATGAAAGCTGTCTGCCTTCTGGTTTCAGAGAAGAAAACTTTTGAAGATTTTTATTTTTTTACCCTTAGTGCTCATAAGAGATAAAGGGATGCACCCGTGCAAAGCCCAAATATGACCCAAGGGTCTTGTTATGAACAAACTTGGTAGAGGCCCACTAGGTGATGCTACACACCAAATATTTAAGCTGTCTGCCATCTGGTTACAGAGAAGAAGATTTTTAAAGATTTTCGCTCTTTGATTCTATGTAAAAAGGGTTGGGCCCGGGCAAAGCCCAAATATGACCCAAGGGTCTTGATATGAACAAACTTGGTAGAGGTCCACTATATGATGCTACATACCAAATATGAAAGCTGTCTGCCTTCTGAATTCAGAGAAGAAGATTTTTAAAGATTTTCATATTTTCACCCTTTTTGTTAAGGGTAAAGGGAAAGTTAAGGGTGGATTTCATTTATTTGAACAACTTTGGTACAGCTTGACCCAAGGAACATCCCTGCCAAGTTTCATCAAGATTGGCCCACTGGTTTAGGAGGAGAAGATGTTTAAAGAAATTGTGGACGACGCACGACGCACGACGCACGACGGACGACGCACGACGCACGACTGACGACGGACGACGGACATTCTACAATCCCAATAGCTCACCTTGAGCACTTCGTGCTCAGGTGAGCTAAAAATATTCATTGGTTAATTCATTCGTTGCATAAAGGTCAAGTCATGTCAACAATTTCAAGCTGTAAAGGTAACATGATAAAAATTAAACGCAAACTGATCGTTTAGCAAGCAAATGTTGATAATCAATAGAGTAGATCATAACTTGCCATCAATTAGTTTAATTTACTTCACACATTTTAAGTCTAATTCATTTATTGGAAAACTATGTTTATAAAGTTTCAAACAATTGAAGGCCGATCGTGTGGGTAACGCTTCCGGGCTGCCGCACTGACAAAAATAATTGCTTTTCGGATGAAACGTAAAATCTAGGTCCCGTGTGACGGTGCTCTACACCGAGACGAGAAAAGCCAAGGCAGATTTCAGCAGTCCTTTTCGTCATGTATCCTTGCACTTTCCCCCGTAACAACTAACCGTCTTCTAGGGGTGACGCCCATATGTGCATGTACTACGCTAACAAATTAATGGAAATACACACACAGTGATTGCGTTTTAGAGCGCTTACGTATCCTGAAGACAGACAAAAGCTTCATTGTTTTAACATGGAGGAAACTGTCTTGAGATAGTTTCAAAATATCAATATCTTTGAAAAAAAATTGCTAACAATGGATCTTTCCTACAAGCCTGAAAGAATACTGTAGAACAAGCAAATAAAGCAATGCATTTCCTTTAAATCGTGGCTGTTCATTTCATAAATCATTTCCGCTAATAAGTACCCTGAACCACTTTTAATCCCAAATGTTGACTGTTCTCTGTTTCCGATAATACTGATTGACTTTTTAAGTTGTTTTACAAATGCTAGGTTTTCGGTGAAAATAAGGGGAGGAAATACATTTTGGCAAAAATAGCGATATTTCATTATATCCTTTGAAAGAAACCATCGCACATTTGTTCGTGCATCTTTTCGGGTTATTCGTACCCTTTGAAATTCAAATGCAATTATAAAATAGTGCAATGATTTGATTGATGTGAATTAAATGGTAATAATTATGAAGTGTTTTTAATGATTTTTTAGCGTTAATGAATGGTTTGAGTGAGTGTTTGGAATGGATGAATGGAGCGCTGAGTGAGTAAAATAATGGCTGCGATCGAGCTCAAATTCAGTTTCACGATGAAACCAGTTGTTATAACTAGGGTTCCTAGATGTCCCCCTTTTAGCGTGACAGGTCACAAATGTAGATATTAGGAGCAAGTTAAAACAAATTATCGTGAACAAGAGACTCTGATTGAGATTGATTATCTAAAAAAATGTTAAATATTATCATGCAATAAAGACTAAATTGGCCTGATTTGACCTGCCTGGACACAAGAGATGATATCAAGCAATCTATTTTTAGAAAAAGTATGCATATTCGCAATTTTAAACAGAAATACTTTTTACCTGAATTTCTTTGATTTTTAAAGTTTAAAAAAAAATAAGCCATGAAAAATAACTGATTGGTAAATAGAATAACAAAGCCTCGTTATGATAAATTATTCCTGCCTCGGCAAGATTACATATTTAAAGCATTTACATAGTATTCTCTATTTACTAGTTGTTTAAAAAACTAATTCATTTCACACCTAAGCAATTAAGACCAATGACATCGTTTATTTTGTATCACGTGAGTGTGAAATATTTAGATCCATATTGTTCAACCAGAACGAGGCTGATGTGCAATACGGGTTCTATTCCAAAATGAGGCAGATGAAAGCGAGGCAAGCTATAATGTACGATGCAAATGAGGCTATATCGATATTACAATTCGTCTCGTCTCTTTCAATGTATCAAACTCTCTGTTCGGAGGTATTTAAATAAGTTTTGTCTTGAGAAGAGTCTTGTAATCTACATCTATTTCATTCACACTTTAAAAGTAAAAGAAGAATGCAAATCACATTGAGAAATACAAAGTGTTTTTGTTTCTTGATTTCAGAAAATCGTTTGTCAACATGAAAATGTACATTTCAAGTGACGACGGGCTGTCAATCTGTTTTATGTTAATTACATATTGTAATCAGTAAGCCATGTTCGACTTGACACTTGAAATGATCATTTTACTGAGATTCCTATTTTTAAAAAAGTGGTTTCTCTCAATTTTATCATGTTTACCGTGACTTGCATTTGACACCCTTGTCTAGATCAGTTTTGATCTATTCCTTTTGTCTCTTCTTCAAATGGCGCAAATGGTAAATTCTGGAACTTTAAGTGTATGGTGTGAAATAAAGATGTCATTTAACATTATCGAGTACAATACTGAATTCAATGGATTCGTTCCCTGCAGAACCAGTCTATATTTTGACTCGGCTGTCGCCTCGTTAAATATAGACTGGTTCTGCAGGGTACTCATCCAAAAGAATTCAGTATTGAAATCGATTATGTTAAAAACCCCTTTATATCACCCCACTGCGTAGATAGACCGATAACGCCGTTTGGCATTATGAAAAAAGGCGACCAATTTCATAAAAGAAATATGTCGTTCAAGAATAGAGTTATGAGCCCCCTGCATAATATCTCCAATAATTTCACATGTGCGTGAGGCACAAACGTTATGCAATCTAAACAGCCACACAATATGAAAAGAAAGTTTGTTTACTGCCTGAAGAGGGTTTAAGACTTTATCAATCTACACGCGTAGATAAGATTCTTGTTAGTCTGCTAATCATTTTCGATCATGTGAAATTGTTGGAAGTTTTACGCGTAGGCTCATATTAGACTTCTATCAATTTTTTTTAAAGCTTCGCCAAAATAGGTATTTTGAAATGAGTTTTGGGTGCGACCATTCATACTTCCTAGCATTTTTTACGAACAAAGAAATTTTAATTGACGAAGCGACTATAATGAAACAGATATTTTATTGTAAAAAAGAAGGGGGAAGACCACATAAACTTGTAAAATACTGAACAAGTGTTGTTTCGAAAATTAATGAAAAAAGATCGCGCGAGAGCTTTTTAAAATAGATATCTAGAAAAGATATAACTTCCATTACATGTCAACCAGAGACCTGTTTGGCAGAGGTCTAGACTGGCCGCAGTCGTTTTTGTTAGCATTTTCAGAAATGTTTTCTGTAGTTCTATAACAAGTCTCTTCAATCCAAGTTCATATTAACAATGCTGAACAAAAACCTTTTCGACCCGCCTCATAAGTATATGCAAATATTTTATAAATTAATAGTCCGGTATTTGCGAAAAAAGTTTCATTTGGAAAGACCAAGGTGGCCTGGCCTGATCTAGTCGTTTGATTCCCATGCACAATCCAACAGAAAAATACGCCTGAAACTCTATTTATTTTTTTTATTTTATTATTGGTTTCCGGTAGCGCGTGGAGGAAAGCCAAATTCGTATTGTCGAAGAAAATCAAAGATATCACTGGTTGCTGTGCCCATCAGAAACAAACTTTATGTCCAAACAAAAGTTGGGACAATTTCACATTAATGGATACCCCTTATAACGCTATGATATAAGACAATGATCAGAATGGAGCCCAAAAATGACAGTAAATCACGCGCCGGCCCTTGACCTTAAAAGTATTATCAAAACCAAATACAGCGCAGAAGACCGTACAGTTATTAACATTGCCTCCATCATGGTCCCATTTGTTATGGCAAATGAGGTCACGACAGAGTGTCTTAATAACTTACCGGTAGAGAAAAACAAGTCAAATTTCAGAATGTTGGCGTATCATCATGATAAACTCGAACAATACACTAGACGCGACAACCTGAGGCTGTTTATCTCCCCCATGTGTACTGATGATGATCTTTACGATAAACCCATGGGACTGCCACGTCTATGTCAGTCATTGTCATGTTTGTTAAACAACCGCAGGATCAGAAGCGACATGCTAAGAAGGCACCGTTGAATGTTCCTGTATGTGCCTTCCGTGGTGTCTTCATAAAGGAAGTCCTAATCCAACAACGGTCCAGACTACATAAATTCCTGAATTGCGACGATGTTGAGAAGACAAGAACCAGCGAGGGTCGTATTCGAGTTAGCCTTAAAGTGGACCGCGGAGCAGGGAAGAGTGTCATTGTTGAAAATCCAGATGACCTGTTTAAAATAGGCATTGATAACATTGATATCACCCAATTTGGCTACCTCGACTTGTAGGGAGGAGGAGAAAGTTTGCATGCACCGGACCAGGATGGGTTAGTCCCATTTGACCTGTATGACTCCTAATATGACAAGTCATTCGATTGTTCCCCAAATAACTTGTCTGATGGAACGGAGCTTTATTCTGAAGCTGATACAGAGATTTATTCAGATGTTCAAAATTTTAATATTCTGTCAATTAATGTTGGTGGGTTAGTTTACAGCCGATTCTGAAGAATGTATCAATTAATTTGAAATAAATTGCATTCAAGAAACTAATTTTGATGCATATGATACAATAATTATAGATGGGTATACTTGTCCTTCCTTCCATAGTTAGAGTTGTTGCAAAATACAGGTCGGGTGGGATTGCCACCCTGGTCAGGAACAGCATTCATGATACAATTCAAATTTTTAAGAATAGTTCCGAATACTTTTGTTGGTTTAAGTGTTCACTTTTTTCTAATGTTTTATTCTGTGTTGCGAACATCCCGCCAGTGGATAGTACATACAGTGGAATTTCAATTTTTGATAACTAAGAATCTGATTTACTTGAACTCAATCACAAATATGCATCCTGGGTGATCTAAATGCGAGAACTGGTAATTAATATGATTTTGTGACATATGATGACACTGTTGAACAATTTTTACAAAGTGAAGAACCAAATGATGATTCAAATATGTTAACAATAAATGACCTCGGCTTTTCTAGTGAAAGACACAATTCAGCTTCCTTTCAAATAAATAAAAATAGTAAATCAATTAAACTATGCATTGGAAAAGGTAGACTCGGTCATGACATGTCTCTTGGTAAAAATACATGCAATGGAAGCTCAATTAATGATCACGCAAATCTTTCTGCATTACTATTTACTGCAGTTAGATTTAGAGATTTTACCTTTTTAGCCAATGTTAAGTGATGCGCATTGTGGTGTTCGTCTTTCTTTGTTTTACAATACGAGTTCCAGTGAACAACAAGACAATGATACTGATAATATTACTGTCACAAAAGCCATCTGGTGTTCTGAATTATCTTTGATGAATCTAGCGGTGAGTTACAAGCTTTAAATGCCATGATTTTGCATTGTCGACCATTGGACTTAGAGGTTAACCCAGCCAAGACTAAAGTTTCTATATTTAGTAATAGGAAGTTGCAACAACAACCGGTGTTCACATATAATGGACACGAGCTGGAGATCGATGATGGCTTTGTGTATCTTGGTGTATTGTTTATATACATATATATATATTGTATAGCGAAAGGCTATGTTCGATGTACTTCGTAAGTCAAATAAATTACTTCTACCAGTAGATTTCCAGCTTTAACTTTTTGATAGCATAGTTACTTCTATTTTTTACTATATGGGTCGGAAGTGTCTGGTTTTGTAAACTGTGAATTACTCGAGAAGTTGTGTATCGAATTTTATAAGATAATAGTCACACCCTAAGAACTGTTACAACGGACAAATACCTCTGCATGAAACATGTTAAGGATTCGCAATGAAAACAGTCATGAATTCTGTACTTACGGAAAACAAAAACGCTACGCCTTTCAAAATAATATCTTTTATCCATCGAATTTAAAAAAGACAAGTGTAGCTTTTACAGTCTGATACTCAGCATAATAATTTACTTTTATATCTTATCCTGCAAATAACTAGAACTTTAAAGATTAAAGGGAAATTAGAACTAATGTGTGGCATTTTTCAAAGTACTGGCATTAAAAGCTTTTAGATTGCGTTTCATATTGGAAATTCACGCAATCTCAAATTGCCTGTCTGCTCGTATGTCTATCCGTCCGCCCGTCTGTTAACTTACACTTATTTTCCCAAGAGAGTCCACAATCTCTATTCGATGTACTTCAAACTCTCACATAATGATTATACCAACATCAGAATATTTCTGTTCGAAATTAGTTCGAAAAACATCAAAGGAAATTAAGGAAATTTGATTACAATATACTCGTTGTAGCATTGAAGTCAGGACGGTGAAGGATTAATGCAAAAAGAACCTTATGATAATTGGTGAAATTATCCCAACCCTTGAACTCAATTTTAAGAAGTAGTTCAATATCTAGTACAAGATGTTCAAAGACTAGTTCTAGAACTGGTTCAAGAGCTAGTTAGACTGTTCTTGAATTGCCAGTTCACGTTAGAACAAGTTCTTGAACCTTTTCGCAGGGAAGGAAGGGTTAGAGCGTCCCAGGCTCTCGAGGGTGTCCTGTGATTTCGAAAAACTTAAAAACTAAAATCATCTAGTAATTCGGCGGGTCTATCTTTTCAAAAAATGTTTTACATCTGAGCATGGCTAGCTGTTTTGACCTTTTCTGTACAAATCTCTGAGATAGTTAAGAAGGTTTGATTGACTTTTTATATAGACCGAATAAAGGTTCCTTTCCCTTCAATTTTCATTTTACTTCAATGCAAATTAGTGTCCATTTTCCATCAAAATGCGAAACAGGACCTTTTTGTGCATAAATTTACATTTTTAAATAATTCCACTACAGGGTTATATTTTCCTTAGAATTTCAAAAGTAATTTAAACAACGCACTTTGCTGATGGTTCTAATTTGTAAACTGGTCTAGGTATAAAATAAGCACCACGACCCCATTTATTACATTTTTAAAAACAGCAAATGTAGATTTATTTGAACGAATGTTTCATATTGGAGAAATGCTAAGCGAACACTCGTAACACCGTCATTTGTAGAAGAAATTTAAACCGAAGATTTTGAGAACGTTCAGTCCATTTCGATTTGGGGGTTTTAAGCTTACACTTTCTTGACAAGATTCCTTTCATTTAAAGCAGGTGAATGTTTTACGATGTTGATTAGACTACCATGTATAGGCATTCGTATAATTAACATTTGCGAGTAAGACAGATATAATTGAAAAGAAGGAAGGCATGTTGTTTTTCATAAATTAAAAAGGAGATCGGAGTGTTATTTTAAGATATGTCGCATTAAATGAAGTTTTGGGACTTTTCTTCCCATCTACCTCTCATTTTGCAGAAAAGACTCAGATATAAGATAACTCGGATTTAGTTGCGCTTTCTTTTTGTGTTTTTTGAAAATCCTGGCGTCGAGAAAACTGGGATTTTTGTATGCAATATCAATGACAGAGGTTGTAGCGCTGTAGGGAAGATACTGTAACATACAAAAAGAATTAGGCAGAGTTCGTAACATATACATAAAATCAATATAATGAATATAAGTTTCTAAACAGAAGACATTCCTTTTAGATAACGGGTATAATAGAGATGACTCAGGGGTTTTAACGCCAAACAGATAAAATGTTTCAATAATTCTTCTTTCTGTTCTAAAATTCCTAAAAGAAGTAGACAAAACACTGTTTTTCGATCAAATTTACCTCAAAACACTTTTTTACCGAAATTTCAATTTCAAAAATATTTCGATATGGATTATTCATTATCAAAGGCATGGAATAGGAATATACAAAAAGTCTAACGTGTCTTCTGGTTGTACAAATAATGTCAAAACTGACATGTATTCCAACAAATTAGCAGATGCCTTAACACTTTTCGTTGCGAATCCTTAACATGTTTTCATGCTGAGGTATTTGTCCGTTGTAACAGTTCTTAGGGGGTGATACTACAGGCAAAACAAAATCTAGGCCAAAAGTCATTTTATATGGTGAACTTGGTAGATACCACATTGATATCTTGGTTAAAGCCAGAATGATTGGATTTTGGCAAAGAATTATTAATTAATTAAGAATTAAGCCTGACAAAATTTCTCATAAACTTTATAAGATTTTTATTTGCTATGCACCTAAAGAATTTCTTTCACTCGAAGTGGCTCTTAAGCATAAAAAATGTGTTGCATGAATGTGATAAGGAGAAGGTCTAGTTGGACAAAAGGCCCCAAAAAGTATCTCAAATTCTGTGAAGCAGAAACTCACTGAAAACTTTTAAGTCATGGAAGGAATCTATCTTTGAAACCTCCAAATGTCTAAATTATAAGATATTTAAGCAAAACTTTGGACTTTGCTTTGGCGCACTTCCATTTTAGATCGTTAAACAATAAATTTCCTATTGAATGGGGCAGGTTCGTTGGCATAGCAAGGGATGAAAGAACATGTAGTTTATGCTTCCTTAACAGCCTGGGAGACGAATACCATTATGCTCTTGATTGCACTTATTTTGAGGATTTGAGAAAACTATATTTACCAAGAGATATGTGTCTGGGTCCTATTAATACATTGAAATTTGAGACACTTATTAACACTTGTGACATTGATCAAATTTTAAGCTAGCAAAGTATTGCAAAGAAGTGCTTAAGACATCCCAAGAAATTTTCAAGAACATTTAAGATTTATCAGTATTTCAGCGATCTTACAGTTGTCAACTAGGCGCATTACTATGCTCTTATATTTCCAATAAAAATATATACAGTGGAACTTGTGTTGAGCGGCCACTGAAGGAACCACCATAAAGCAGTCGCTAATTAGATTGGTCGTTTAACACATTTTTATTGTGAAAAATGTCTTATCATTTTGTCGGCAATCAATAGATTGTTACATTCTAACTGAGTTCTGTGGTGATGGACACATTGGGGTCGTCTTAGTGAGATGAGCAGAATAGGATTTAGTGATGACACATTTTAGATTAAAAATCCGCTTTCACTTAAGGTACTTTTAATGATAGTTGCTTAACAAAAGCGGTCGTTTGATAAACGTGGTCGATGGAGCAATGTCCACTGTACTCTTTTTTTGGTTAGGCATGCACGAAGGTACAGACCGGTCTGCACTATGGTGTAGACTGGTTTCCATCCTTGCTGCATGTACAGAATATTGCTTGGCATTGAGTCATTAGATCCTAGCTCTTGTATATGCATAATTTGATCTGATGAGTATTTGTGAACAGTTTATCTTGCGAATGCAGAAATGCATTCATAGGTTTGTCTGTGCAACTCACTGATCATTTTATTTTTATAATTTGTAACTTTCCTCTTTATATTTGTTTGTTGCAAGTTTTGACTTGTACCCCAATTAGGGGTAAGAGTTAAAAATGAAAACCTTCCAAGATCTTCAATGCTTTCAAAATTTGGTTGTAAATAAAAGAAATTTCTTAAAATTGATGTTGATCGTTTTGTTATTTTGTAGCTAAAATGAATATGCTTTGCAGTTTTCAATTAAGGGTGTTTTTGAAAGAAATAGACTTTGATTTTTGCCTACTGCAATTTGAGGTTTTTTTTCAAATTTTCAACCTTTCTATTACCATGGTAACCAAAGTTTTTTATGAAATTAAATTCTTTTTTTACAACTGAGGTTTTGATGAAGTTAAAATCTTAATACATCTTTTAAAGAGCTGCTGGTCTAGTGGATTGGGAGGAAAAGAACTTTTTCTAAGATGTTAAGCAATTTTCGGCAAAATTTCATCATTTCCGTTACCATGGAAAGCAGATATTTTCATGAAAATAAATTCTTTTAACAGCTTTAGAAGAGCTTCCCCCCAAGGAACATATCTGCCAAGTTTCGACTTGATTGGCCTAGCGGTTTAGGAAGAGAAGATTTTTTCCGAGATTTTCGGCAAATTTTAATCCTTTCCGTTACCATGGAAACTAAATCACTTGATTAAATTAAATCCTTTTAACAACTTTTGAAGAATTTTACCCAAGGAACAACACTACAAAGTTTCAGCTTTATTGGCCCTGTGGTTTAAGAGGAGAATTCTTTTTTCTAAATCGGTAAACTTCGGTCTTTAGGTTACCATGGCAACCAGCGTTTTTCATGAAATTTAATTTTTTAAACAATTTTTGAAGAGCTTTACCCAAGGAACATCCCTGCGAAGTTTCAGCTTGACCCAGAAGTTTAGGAGGAGAATCTGTTTCAAAAATTTGTGGACTTACAGACAGACGGACGGACAACGGATGGACAACGGACAGTGATCAATTTATCTCAACTTGAGCACTTTGCGCTCAGATGGGCTAAAATAACTCTTGACTTTCCACCCGTTGAATAAGAAAACTTTTGTGTACATTTGACGGGACGTTGAAATTACCTTTGATATGCGATATCTACCCAAGTAGAGTCATGGCTTTGATTTAAAAAGTCTTTAGCGGAACGGTTTGGAAGAAATAAAACTTAATTTCAGCATAGGTTACCAGACAAATTATCGAGAAAAAAGTCAAATTTTCTTCAAACAACGTTTTAGTGCCGTTTTTGGATCAAAGGTGTGCCTCATCGATAAAAACTTCCTCAAAGACTCTGTTTTTTAAAGTTTTATAACAAGTGAGCGATGATCACCTAGAAGGGACCCTGGGCTAGCAAAAATAATATCATTATATCTTTTTTCTATATCAGTATCTGTTGTTTTCACGTCTTGTAGGTACACAGCATTCACTCCTTTGTTCTGCAGTCTTTCTGCTTGATATTGCATTAAAGTAAGAGGCGAAACTACAATAACAGTAGAATAAGTGACTTTGTTTAGAATTTTAAAAGCAAGTGGTGCTCCTTCGAATGTTAAACTCTTTCAACTACCAGTTATTCAACAAATAAAACATCCTTATAATATGACCTACGTCGCCGGAGTGCAATAACCCCGTTGAATATTTTTGATATTACACGGGTGTTATTACACTAGTAGAATAACTATGCAAATGAGCTCAGAGCAAATAGCAACGCTATTTTGTAACCGTCGCTATTTTATAAAACTCGTCATCTAAAACAGATAAAAACTCGCCGCAGCCTCGTTTTTATCTGTTTATAGATGACACGTTTAATAAATTCAGTATTCAATGACCACTCCTTCAATATCCTCTATTTTCCCTCAAGGTAACCTTTGACAACAGTTCCTGGTTTGTTCTAATGGAATTATAACAAAGTTTTCCAATGGCTTGTTTAATCAATAGATCCATCCTATGATTAAACTACTTACAAAATAATAATCTTAGTTATGTATTGCACAAATATATAAGGATCTAGAATTTGACACAAGTAAATTAGCAAATCAGCTCCCATGATGGGTCTTTCTACTCAACAGATTATGTAAACGTTCTAACTTGCTGGCATTATCAATAATTAATGAGGGGGGCGAGGTTAAAAAGTAGGTTGGGCATTATTCTGCCCAGAAGAAAAACGCTTTTGGCCAGACTCTTTTTTTCAAAGACAAGGGACTTAATTGGAATTTATGTAATGACTGACAAATTTAATTCCCTTTGAAAGAAATACTGTATAGAAGAATCTGGCGGCCAGACTACTGGAAATCATAAGTCCAAAATTTTGCGGAAGTCAATACTTAAAGTTGCTTCTACAGTAGTAACAAAATATGGAATTCTGCAATATTGCAAGGAAGAATGTAACAATGAATGAAAACACCAGGTACGAGTTTTTTACTCACGATTATTTTTCGTAAGAAGATTTTGTAAAACGGGTTCAAGAGGTCCTGTTTCGAAGTTTTAAGCTAGAATGATGAATCTAGATTCCGGAAATCAAGGTGTAAAAAGTTTCGGACATAGCTGGACTGGGCATCGAGACCAAGATAAAAACTTTACATCCCATAGTGGTCTCGTTTTTGTCTAATGAGTCTCATTTTATTTCTTTTACACAGATATCCAAGTGACGATGATACGTTCAACTTTATTCGCTGTTCCAGTTCTCTTTCTCTGTTATCAGATGATTTTTACAAACAGCATGGACTTAAAATTTAAAGGCATTAACTTTAAATCCCTTGACGACTTCGCCCCATCGAGCCCCATGCGGACAACAAAATCTGGCGGAGCTATTGAATGCTGGGCTGCATGTGAACTTGACAAAAGATGCCAGGCAATTTTTGTTCACTCCGTTGACAAAGTCTGTGTGCTACTGGACAGAAAATACAACAGCACCAATGGACTGCAGAATTATCCTGGGATGAAGTACTATAGCCTACCTCGTAAGTAACTTTATGTCACGCGAAAAGGGACCATCTGGAAACATCGTGGAATAAATATTTATATTTGAAAAAAGAGTTTGGTTGTAGTACAAATTTCGCATTTCGAAAGCTCTTTCACTGGACGGTAGATTGAATGTTTTAGATTCTATTTTAGATTCAGAAAATTAGTAAGGTGCAATGAAAGTTTGCAACCTATTCGGATTGCGCAACCTACGAAGTCTGATTAAGGTGCAAGACTATATGACCCGTTTCGAAGAAAATCTGCCTTAGATGACAATAGAATTGACAAAAGATTTAAACTTAAATTCATGCAAAAATAATATTGATCGTCCATAAAACAAGAAAAGTCATATTCTTTCCAAAAAGAATAATATCTTTTGTACCTGTTCATGAAATCATTTTCCCAAAATGCGGATTGTTTTGCAGCGAAGACAATTAAAAGGAATAACATTAGAGATGAAGAGAATTCGCTTTTTCAAGGAATTTCTCTTCTTTTTTTCTTAATATTTCTACAATGTTTCGACGACTTACATTCAATTTACGATTTACATTCTTTGAGATCGAATTTATTCAAACGATGTTTTTAACTTTATTGTGTATATCTACAAGGCACATAAGGGGGTTATCTTGCACCAGTTGATTATGATAAGATGCTGGGGCACCTTACAGTGGATTCCTGATATTTTTCACACCAGTACTACCATTACATCCCTTCCTAGCCTCCGGCTGCTATCCCACATAGGTCTATGATTATCGACTCATTGATGGGAGACAAATAGTCAGAAAGGATGAGTGCCGCCGTCGGGGATCTAATTCGGGACCTCTAGATTGACATCCCGACGCGCTGCTAACTGCTCTCCGAATAAAGGTATCCGATGGAAAATCACATGCAGGTAACATTCAAGATATCTGAATTATTTTTTCATTTGTCCCCGTCATACGAAAAGGGACCATCTGGGATCCAAGTGATATAAATATTTTAAAAAAAAAAGATTGGTTTCAGTACAGGCTATAGAGGTCGCATACCTAAAATATTTTGGGGAAATGTAGGTTGATCATTCTAGATTCCTAAAATGAGCTTAGTTTGAAAAGTGTTTAACCTAGATCGTCACATTTCTCAAGTGGATTGTTTTCCTGTCCAGTCTCTTTGGTTTGTAGCTAATGTGTTCATTTTTCAGCGCCTAAATGTACTGAAATTCCTTATTTGGAATTCAACGGTACTAGTGCTTGGAAACAAATCGATCCTGACGGTAGACTTGCGAAGTTCGAGCCTGTAAATGTTTGGTGTGACTTGGACGCAGTGCCAGGAAAAGCTGTAACCGTACTGCGTATGTATTGTTCACAATTTGTGCAGTTAAGAACATCGTGCAATAGACAATATGAACGTTTATTAATGATTTTTGATTGAGATTGAATGAGTGTGAAAAGCGAGTTTTATTGACATTACAGGGAGGCGACCCAATATCGCTAATTTTGTTCAAGATGAACAAAATTAGCGATATTTATTACATTCCTTTAACAAAATATACTTACTTTTCTGTTTGTGCGTCTTCATGGACCAATAACACATTTGAAAATCCCCACCAGGCAATCAATTCGTAGAATAATGTGATGGAATTGAATAAATTGATGATCGTTTTGGACGAATTCGAAATACTTTCTAATGAATTTGGAGCGTTTTGATCGATTTGAGTGAGTGTTTGTAATGAATGAGTGGGGCGCTGAGTAAGTGAATTGGAATGATTTATATCAGAATGATTGTCTATTTCACGATGCTTTTAATTGTAGCTCTTTTGCCTCAGCATTTCTTACCGTGGTGTCATATTCCCTAGATATAAAAATGATATTAATCTTGAAAATAAATGACAACGTACAGTTAGTTACATCGTTAAATTGACATTCATCTCAATCAAAGCCATTCTTAATCGCTAACTCAGCGCTCCACTCATTCATTCCAAACACTCACTCAAATCGATCAAAAACGCTCAAACCCATTGATCCAATTCAAAATTAATTTGGATAGAGAAAATCGCGATTTCACTGACATAATTCAAATTGTAAGCGTCTAATAGATTCTTGGAGAAATAGGAAGATATCTATAAAACCCGTATGCATATTTTATTACAGGAAGGTAATCAATATCGCTAATTTTGTTCATCCTGAAAAAAATTTACGATATGTGATTACCCCCCCCCCCCCCCCCCCCCCCCCCCCCCCATTATATTCACTCAAAACTCGCTCCACACACTCAATCAATTTCATTCCTTAACCATTTCAAAATCATTCACCATGTCAATTTCACGATGTTATTAACTGTACATGACCTGAAACAAAAAAGAAATGTTGATTGGCGACCTTGATATCGTAACTACTAAAGCCGTTTACGAAGGTCAAGTCGTCCAACCAAAAAACCGTTTGGATTAAAGTCATTACAACGATTAGGGTCAACAATTATCACATTTTAAACCCGCTGTTTTGATTGGTCAAACGATTGTTTGACTGAAAGCAGCGATCTATAAATTTTAACTTACTACTACACAATTTATTTGGCATTTTAACATCAACGGAAAATGTTTTAAGAGTCATTGTGGAAAAAGAAGAGATTACAATATCATCAAATTTCACATTATGTAATGCAACTTCTCCAAGTTCCTTTACAAAAAGTTAGCCATCGCTTTTTCATACAAAATGATAAGGTTTTTGGTTTCATAAATCCACGAAATCAATAACAGTTTACCACATCCTGAATATGACAATGCGAATGATTTTGGAATGATTCTGGTTTGAATTTAAAATGAGAGTGCAAATTATGAGTGATATTAAAGGGGGGGGGGGGGGGGGGGGTAATCTAATACCGCTAATTTTATTCAGGGTGAATGTCATAACGATGTCTAATACCTTCCTTTAATACAATATGCAATATTTGATACAAAATGCGTACAAGTTCTACAATAACCTATTTCTTCAAGAACCAATCAGAAGCTGAAAATTTCAAATATTTCAGTGAATATGCGATTTTCTTCTTAAATTCATTTTGAATGATTTCAGTGAATATGCGATTTTCTTATTTAAATTCATTTTGAATATAGTTGTTGGTTGTATCTTTTTTATTCATTTTTTAGCGTTTATGAATGGTTTGAGTGTTTGGAATGAATGAATGGAGCGATTTAGAATGGTTTTGATTTGGATGAATGTCAATAGATATAACTAACTCTAATACTCTCGTCACCCCTAATTGAAATCAAGTCCACAAAATGTTGATGTTTTGATCTTTGACAAGAAAACATATATCTGGCATCCATCCAGGGACGTATATATAAGTGCTTATTTTGAGAAAAAAAGGGGATCTGGGATCAAATAGAAAAAAATAAAATATTTATTGAGACGGCGGCATTCAATAGTTCAATAATGCAAAAGGCCTCTCTGAATAAGCATAGATTAGCAAAGTGCTTATTTTGAGCAAAAGAGGATCTAGGATCCAAAAGAAAAAAAATCATTTGTTGAGACGTCATTCAATAAAATCAATTCTTACAAGTGCTCTCATTTTTTCGTAGGATAACATTGATAGATTTGCATGAATTATTAATAAAATCTTTGTTTCTAAAAGATCACTTTTTTGGTCAATAGATTAGACCTAATATCATTTACACCTCACTTGGTTGTCTATTTTTAGCAAGGCAGTGCTTATACTTAGATGATTTAAAAGAGTAGTAATGTCTATAATTTGATCTTTCTAAATCTCTTCTTTGACCTTTCAGGGGACACCAATTCTGAGAGAACCAAATGCATTTTAGTTGTTGGACTGGATGATAAATATTACAAGAGTCCTTTTTAGCTAGCAAATCGTCAGCTTTGCTGGCTTTAGTTAACATATTTTTTTTTTTTTTTTTTTTTTGAGAAAGTCTCAAAGTTCAAATGAGTGAAAACTTTCCTTGGCAGCTTTACCACTAAATCAATAAATGCTTTCGCCATAAAAAGTAGTTCTCTCGTTGCATACCGATTCAAGTAAAACGTCCTGTTATTTGACCCCGCACGTTTATCGAATTTACCAAAAAAGGGTTTAAAGTAAGCCCACACGTGAAAAAAACGACTATCAATGCGAACATACATATTATAGCTGACCAAAACAAGTCATGTGTAACGCGCGGGATAAAAAACTGTCGCTAAAACTACTTTGATTACGCAATCTTGTCGGGTTAGCGACGCGTCATTACCGCTTCTGTCATTACCTTTCTTTGTCGGATGTAGATGGCAAGACATCTTTGATTGGCCTATTGAAACAAACGAAATTCGGAATTATTCGCAAGATCAAACGTATTTATACAGCTCTGACCGATTAAATTTCGCAATATCTCTTTCTTAAAGTCTTTATAGATCTACGGGTATTTTATCCGAAGTGAAAATAGACGCTACCGGAAAAGTCAATCGACTATCCTCGTTTATATACGGCATTTCAAAAGAACATGGGGAAATCCCAATGACGTCGTATAAAGTTTCTGCAACAACATGTCTGACGAGGGATTTGAAATGACAAGGTTTTATTGTCTTCTGTTATTCGGATAATTCTGCGTTATTTTAAATAAGTACATAACATAACATAACGTACCCTTTATTCACCCAGTAATTTTTCAAGTTTTTTTTAAGTTTAGAACATTTATTTGCACAATACCTAGTACGCCCGTCACCCTTGGAATGACAGTGCGATAACAATAAAGCTGCATTAATCATCAGTTTCCGTAATATCGCCGGATGCCAAAACATTACACCTAAAATTTGAGCAAGCCGCATTTCCACAGGCCCGACGCGCAAGATACATCTAAGGACCGATTCCAAATAGAAACTCCACAGTTTCTCATATCAGTTTCCATAATCAATTTAATGAAAGTAATAAAAGGTTATTTTGCAACCAAAGCTCGTACATACAGCTTAAAGTTAAAGCTAGAAGTTTTATTGCATGAAAGTGGTTTTTTCTTTAAGAACTAGCCAGAATGATGGACTTTGGGAGCAAAATTTAAACTTATTTTAATAAGGAAACAGGCATTTACAAAAAGTGCAGGAAAAGGAAAGTGTGTGGGGTTGTTAAAAACTCCTTAATTTGTAAAAAAAAAATCCTGAAATGACATACTGGAATTACAAAAATTCCTGATTTTGGCCCTTATTGAGAGCACTATATGTCTGCAGTTTCATCCCCTCATACTTTAAGCTCGTAAGGGCAAATCGGGCTTATGTTGAGCTGTGTGATTATAAGATATCCCTCGTACGTCGTTCGTCATCAACTCTCTTTAGTGTTCATATTCTAGAGGCGACAATTCATGAATATTAGATTGTTATGTTTGTCAGGTCATTAAGACGGAGCGTATTAATTAAAATTTGAAATATTCCATATGAAAACACGGGGAAAGGATACTTGTTGACTCTTTCTTTGTTTACATTCTAAGGGCCATACATTAAGCAATAATTCTTTCATTCAACGTTGAATATGCCTTCTCCGTGCATAATTTCTTTTCCGGAAAGACAGATTACGGATGAGGGCGTACCCAATCGTATTGTACTCTTCGTGGGTGGAAAAAAGACGATCTCTCTACTATAACCTAGACAGCACATAACTTGAACCTAATTAAACTACAATGTTATTGTCTAAATAGACTGATCTATAAATCAAGGAACTAAAATACTGCTAAGTTGTGTTCTTTTATACAGAACAAAGAAGGCCGAAAAGCCGATGGAGTCTAACATATATGGAAAAAAGTCCAATTCATTGAAAACACTTTGACCCATTAGATAGTTTAAAAAAATATTCTTAGCAAAGATTATTGATAATTGTAAACCCTGCACTTTAATATGATTTTGAATCGATCATATTTAAATAAATTCAAAGGTAATTCTATATAAAGATTTACTCGAGCATTTATGCACTTTAAACGAGTTTCAAATAATCATTAAGTTCGGACCCCGATGGCGGCACTCATTCTTTTCGACTATTTGTGTCTCACAAATGGGTTGATAATCGTTGACCTATGTGAGATAGCAGCTGGAGGCTAGTAAAGAATGTGATGGTTGTACTGGTGAGAGAAATACCAGTAATCCATTATTAGGTGCTCCAGCCACCGCGATATAACTCTAATAATGTTAAAAGCGGCGTTAAACTCCATTCAATCAATCAATCAATAATCGTTAAGTCGATAAAGATGGGGCGCTTAATACGTCATAGATAATACTTCATTTTGGGAAGGCGCTACTGCACAAAATGCGTACTTTTAGAAAGGAGTAGTCCGAAATTCCAGGAAAGGGATGTTCCAAATTATCAGGTGCACCAGTGCATTACGGTATAAACAATTATGGGGTTGGCAAAAATCCAAGGGAAATAAATCGCATTTAGTTTGCATTCAATTTTCTGTTGTTATCTCTCATGGAAATTGAAAAAGGGAAGGAGCACCCAAAATTCTAAATTGGATTATAAGTTAGAAAAATTGAATATGGTGTCGTCGATGTTAAAAGAAGTTTTGCGGAAAATTGAAATGTTGAATTCTTAAAATTTTGACGATATTTTTCAAAGGTTCGGGTGATTTAAATCAGATTTGTGCTCATAAAATACCAGATTTATCAAATTCGTCATCTACAACAAATAAAAGCTCGACAAAGCCTCAGGTTTATCTGTCTGCAGATGACTCGTGTAATAAATTCTTCTTTTTTTACGCCCTAGAATACTGAGTGTGGACGTGACATGGTGGCGATAAAAAAAAGAGTAATCAAATATCAAGTTGCAAACGTTTCAACACAAGTCCTTCACAAGCTTGTTCAGTAATATTCCCTTTCTGGCCGAACAGGATATAGAGGATAATCGTTTGTTTCAGTGTAAGATCGATTTATATTTTATTGAGTGAACAACAAAAGCTTTATTTTCACGAGTGGCAGAGCCACGAGTGGAAAAAGAGCTTATGTTGTTCTCATAACGGAATATCAATCGATCTTACTCGAAAAACAAACGATCATTCTATTTCTTTAATGCAAAAATGAGACAAAATGTGAAATTTCTAGAACATATTTTCGTTTAGCGTGTCATTTTGCACGTGATTGCTATGCAACGTACATTGTGACGTCACTTATTTCGCCCCGCATAGACGACGTTAGATAGGGCGAAATGCACAAAAGCAGGGCATAAAATTTTGATATTTCACTGCTTTTGCGGTGAGATTATCAAGTGATAATCTACCGTTATTTCTCGATAAACCACCGAAAAGCATTAAAGAAAGAAGGATACTTTACAGGAATTACACTTACACGGTTTTGTTAAACCCATGTGAAACATGAAATAATTCCCCTACTTATGTTGAGTAATTAAAAACAAATATATGGCCATTCATATAAAAAGGGGCAACCACGCTTTCAGACATTCTCATAAACAAACTTATTTCATTTTTTTCAATGAGTTGTTCCATTTCTCATTGTGCGCAAATATTGCCATGACCACGAGAAAGTAATTGGAACTATATAACTGCGATGTGCGACCAAAGCTTTTATTTGAGCAGTACTCAAGAGATTTAAGTAACACATCGATGGGCGGAATTTGATTCTCAATCATTTAACCTTGTCAAAGAAACAAAATGGAAATGAAATATTCTGAACAATAAACACTTTTTTTGTCTTATTAAGTAATGACAAGAGAGCGTAGATGAGTCTTCAAATATCGGCCTGACGTCGCAAAAACGAACATTTGTATAGAAGACATTTGAAAACCCTAATTCAAATATATATAAACGATTTTTTTACACAATGTTAGAAACTATATTTTTCATTTCAACTTAATGTACAAATTAAAATATTAAAAGAATCCATCAATTAATATTTAAAGTCATTACAAAAGAAATAAACCATTTCAAAGAAATATTATACATTTTTCGTGGACAATGTACATGGAGACAAACGATATCGCCAGTAAAATGCCCAGCGATACAATATGTTTGCATTTTGATTATCATGAGGTTTCTTAAGAATTTTACTTTAACGCATTATTCATTTTATATAAAAGTTATTGAGTTGTGCCAATGTTTTGGCACAAGAAAAGGTTTTCAAACGCGATTATTTTTAGGACGGACATTTAACTTATTTCATATAATAGTTGCATTTATTTCTATCCGATCATGCGAAAATTATTCATTTTTTAATAAAAACAAATTATTTTGTTCGTGGCCATTTTGAATTTTTAAAACAACACATTATATAAAAACATGCATTTTCTTTGTTTCTTAAATTTTCTATAAAATGACGTCCCGGACGCCATGAATGTAAATGGATCTAATATTAAATCATAATGGTCAAGTACATGTATTTTGGTCTATATATATGATGAGTATTTTTGCTTTTGTATATTGATCCGTTTTCTTGAAAGTCAATTTTGTAAAATTCTGTTTAGTTTTCAACATAGCCTTTATAAAGGTACCCCTATACAGAAAAAAAATGCTAGGGACATTTCTAAGTACTTGATTATCATTGTCTTCAGTTATTTTTATTTCATTTAAACTAGTTTCATTCCTTTGGGATTGAAAAGTTGACAAAAATCGAATCTTAGGATGAAGTAGTTTAATTCTGACCTTAATCGGAATTTATAGATATGCTTTAAATGTTGCGAAAATTCGGAACTGAACATGGAAAAAAACGGATGTTTTAAGGATCATTGCGTCCTTCTTTAATTAGATATTTTATCGGATTTCTTAAAACTATCTATCAAATGACCGCGAATTTCGTGACAATTTGTTTTATACAACTCGCTGTATTATCTGATAAAATTTTATGTTGTAATCGACGTTAAAAGAGCGACAGTAGTGACGTTGTAATAACAGGTACGCTTAACGTGCGAGCATGATAAGCAAGCCAAACCATTGGTAGTGTCCGTAGGAATTTTTGTTTCTCTTCAAATTCAATCATAAATTAAAGTCATACCATTCTCTTTAACGTACATGTACAAGTAATATTAATGTAGCTGACTGTATAATCACCGTAATTTTGCAATAAAAGTAAACAGTAGGAGGTTAAACGTAACATAGACAACGTGCGTCTTGGAATGACGATAAAAAAAAATCGCTCCATGTAACAAGCAGAAACTTCATATTGAAGAAGGTTAAGGTATATGGAAGAAGACACTCCACAACTTCAGAGCCAGGGTACATAATCGGAGCCAATCCACATAACCAAACTATTTTCTTTGATCTGTCTCATAATGTAGGAAAATACATTGGGGAAGAGCAGTGTGGTTGTTTTGTAAAACTCGTGCAAAATGAAAACAATGGTGAACGTTATCATTTCTGTTCGGAATATTGCATTTTGAATATAAAAGCACGTGTTTTGACATTTCTGGCTCAAGATTGCTCTCAGCAGAAATCATTTTTAACAAAAACCAAAGAGAATTTCTTACATTTCTTGAGTACGCTCACGTGGCAAAATGTATAACTAGTCGAATAGAATTCGACCTTTTAGTGATTAATGAATAAAATATGATATATAAGAGAAGATCCTGATCGTGACCTCCTACCCCTTTTTCCACTCCAAAAATGAGATGTTTACATCTACATAATCGGAGTCACACGTGGTGCGGAAGTTCTACACATGACCGGTGCATTCGGAACACCACTCGGCCAATCTCACGATCAACCTCGGATGAACATAGACGGACTATTTCTAAAAATTACGGGATGACGTCAGTTAAAATGGCGTTAGCCCTCGAAACTTTGAGTGAAACCATTCGACGTCGTCAACGCTACTCGTTTTAGTCACTGACGCCAAGCCATTGTATCCTGATATAAATATATATCTTTAGATTCTTAAATAACGGCTGAAAAATCTTAATTTTTGAGAATGATTCGTCATTCTCAAAAATTAAGATTTTGCAGCCGTTATTTACTGTAAAAGATATAAATCTACAGTGCTAATTTTCTTACACTGTTTCCGCCTAACAAAATGCATGATTTCGTTATTTATCCTGTCACTAGCTGTAAATATTGCCTGATAAAAGGGGGTATGATAAACTTGTTGATATCAGGTCACTTGATCACGTGACAGCTTTATCATGTCACTTGGTCACGTGACCTGCCGGATCTTCTTTTTGTGGCTATTAGGTCTAAAAACAGTCCTCTCTAACATTTTTTTCTTTTGAATTTGAGTGTCTTTTTCTGATAAAAAAAAAAAAAAAAAACATTTCACTCGATTCTCATATATTTTTAAAATCAAGTCGCGACCATATCAATGACGTAGGACATGACTGATGACGTAATCTGTAAAATTGTGATGAAGCTTATCTCGGTGTTTACATTCGACCTCGAAATCTATCAGGATTTTAAACATTTATCTGAATGGATTCAATGGATATTATTCGCATGAGGAGGATTTCGGAGATAGTAGCTTTGCATCTGATCTCAATCTATGTCCATCCTCTGATTTAGAGCAAGGAAGGCATTGAATTGAGATTTGCTTTTAGTTGCATGACAACAAAACTTCGGAGAAAAAAGGACGTTTGAGATTGCGAAAATCACCAGATTAATATCTTCTTAATAATTAAGGTATGAATGTATTTACAGTTTTCTTTTGTTAAATGTTTTCTTGTTACAGCATTAGAAATCCTTTCAATTATCGAGTTCTTAAGCCGTTCGCGATCACCCAAACTCCTCCACCCATTCACCCTTATGACGAGGACTCGCGGATATCGAAGTTGTAAATCGGGATCGGATTGTATTTTCGTAAATAAATAACGATTAGAGTTTAGAAAAAGATTGTAACAGGATAAATAGAATAGATGATAGGTGACTTGAGATGGAAAAGTTTATCGGGCTCGGCTGCGGAATTTATCCGGTTCGCCTCCGGCTCACCAGATAAATTCCTACGCCTTGCCCGTTAAACTTTTCCATATCAAGTCACCAACCATCTATTCTCTATACCCATCCGCCTTACATACATCCGAGGTATGTTTTAGTTTACGGAAATGGCCGAGTGATGTTCCGAATGGTTCCGAATGATGACCGGTGGCTCCGATTATGGACATCACCCTTCGTGGTAATGCCACTGGTGCAATAGAAACAAATCTACGAGAGACAGATTGTAAATGAGTATTCGATGTAGTTACTTAGATATATTATCCAAGATTAATGCCCTAGCAGGGCGGAGCCTCAGTAACGGGTCGTTGCACTTAAGGTTAAGGTAAATCACCTTTATCTAAAATAACCTACTTCTAAAGAGAGTCGACATAAAAAAAACTCGAGACCATTAATCGCAGATTGGTAACCAAATCCTCGTAACTTCAGCTTAATCAGGCTGAAGTAACGAGGCATTGGTTACAAACGATGAAATGTGTTCACTCTTTCAAAGCACGTGAATCCTTTAGGTTTTAGAATACAGTTATTTGCACGCATTAACGATGATTACCGACTAAAATTCGAAAGAACCCAAACTATTGAAAAGTAAATTCGCCAAATTACGTCACGGTTAAGCCCCGCCCTGCCAGTTCATTTATTACGCAGAATACACATCCGAAATAGCACCAAACAACGATATAAATAAGGAAAATCAAATCTTGCAAATATAGCAGAATCTACAAGATTTTGATTGCCGTATAAGTCGCACTCTCGATAACAAGTGTGGCACAGCTCTGAGTGACAATGAACAGAGCCGCCACCATAGCGCAGTTGGTTAGGCATAAGACTTCCAATCTGGAAGTCGTGGGTTCGATCCCCGGTGGCGGCAAATATCCTTTCCGACGTTTGTCTCTCACCAATGTGTAGATAATCGTAAACCTATGTGAGATAGCAGTCGGAGGCTATGAAAGGGTGTAATGGTAGTATAGGTGAAAGAAATACCAGGAATCCATTGTTAGGTGCTCCGACCGCCGCGATATAACTGCGATATTGTTGAAAGCGGCGTAAAACCCATTCAAACAAACAAAAGACGATGAACAGTGAAATTCGTTGATCATTGCTTTTCTTGCATTTCAAGGTAGTGAATCCGTTATCGTTCTGCAAAAATTCATGATCTGAAACACTCCTAACCATGTTTTTTCAATAATTTAATTTGAGGACCTTGGTTAACATTGTGAAAGACAATTAGTTTCAAAATGTTGCGGAACTATTACAAGCCTATTATCTTAATTTCATTCTTTTAACGTAGATCACAACCAAGAAACAAGAACCTTGATAGATGGTTATGAAAGATGTGGATCGTACAAAAAACGTTTGACGTACGATTTGGGATTTAAAATGGCAATAAGAATTATAGACCACTCCAGTGAGTGCAAACAGAAGATATTTTGGGAATGCTTTGGGGCATCAATTTATATGCCTTACGGACCATGTGCATGGTGGAACAACAGGAATAAGACAAAATCACCTTATTTTACAGGTAAACTTATTTCTTCTTAAACTTTTTTCCACGTAGCTGATAGTGGCAATAAAAATAATGAAAAAATGAGACCAAAAAAAGTCAATTATCATGAAAAAGCTGTCTTCTGCATTACCTTGAATCGATATACTGATGTACTTGTTTTTTTTTATCCTGTTTACTTTGCTCTCAATTCCGTATATAAGACTGAAATAATGTTTTTAATCATCTGATTTCGTGCTCAAATCAATCAACAAACAGTAAACATGTTTTCCCGGTATCCAAAAATATGGATGGGTGCGGAAATGTCAAAACTCACTTGTTTCAGCCAAAGGGATTCGGCACATGGTTATTCAACCAAAGAAAATCTTTGGACTAACAAGTGATTATATATAGACAAGGGATTGAACTCCACCAAGAGCCTTCCAATCCCCTTCTTCATCCGAGACTCGATTTCTAGCCCATTTTAAGAAATAGTTCTAAAGTACAATGCTCGAAAACAAACTAAGTCCTAATTTTGTACGTTGTTAATATGATTTTGACCAAAAAGTAATCAGTTTTTCGCATATCGAACTTCAAACGATATAGACTAGGCGGCATTTTCTGTACGAAGCTTATTTTTCGACTTGGTTCAACATACCTGCCAGAAAAGGTCTGACTGCGGAAATGCAATCTTTAGACCTACCTAGACACGGCCAGCCACGTTGTAATATCAAATTGTGGTATACAATTTTTGTTACAGGCCCCTTTTAAGTCATACCCTAAGGTCTAAAAATGAAAGAAAAATAGTGACTAACGAACACAAGTACTTATTATAAACACCATGTAAGAAGTATTTGAGCCATATTTTTATGAGTTCTTATATTTAGTCAATGAGAATTGTAGATAAAGCGATAATATATTCAATTCTGAATACGCTTATATCATGGCAAACGCTATTTTTTCATCTGTTAATTTACCCCACCCACCACCTTATAAAGACTATGTGACTTTTTGTAACTTTCTGAACAAATTTCAATAACGTATTTACTTAATAATCGCATTTAAAGTTAATTGGTAGATTTTTAGGCTCTGTTATCCTTTCGAAATAAATATACTTAAGCATTTGTGTAGTGTACGCAGAGAAATGCTGATAAAATCTCAAATTACTTAAAAGTTTAATACTCAATGATTCGAGTATTTGTAGATGTTTTTCATGATATATTTTTCTGTTTTACTCCTTAATACAATCGGTACTCTACCTCATCATTTCTAGAACCGTAAGTGTTGTCCAAAACTAGTGTAATATAAAAGTATGTTGGTTAAGTGTACGCAGAGAAGTACCTATAGACTAATGAGTCATACTATTATTAAATGAGCTGGAAGATATTTTATAAGCGAATTGTTTTCCCCCTTCTTATTTACCATAGTAATCAGAAACATTTTCATAATATCTTAGATAAAAGACTTTCTTTTGCACATGATTTGAGTTGAGATCTGCATCTTTTGCCTTAAGAAATTGTTATATATATATATATATAAAAAAAACAACACCTTTTCTAAATTAGCGAAATTGCACCTATCTGACTATTATTTATACAACATATTAAATTGTGTTAGGTTACAGTGATTTTAGAAATATCATTCGATAATGCGTTGATATACTGTTACGATCATTGTTATCAAACTTTAAGTGTCGGTCATAAGTAGGTTTGGTGTACGCAGAGAACTTAAATTGGCAAGAGATTCGAATCTCAGAGTTGAACGTATGAAACGGATGCAATCTTACTCTGATTCTGGCCTTTATCATTTATAATTATAATATTTTGTCGGATAGTGTGGATTGCTTGCGAATAGTCTCATAAAGATCCATACAATAATAGTATTGATCGTTGGATTGAAATTCTTTTTTGAAAAAGGGATTTTTCTAAATTATTTCAGTTGATAGAGCATACATAAGAAGTAGTTCAATATTTTATGAACGAAATAGTGTGCTTTGGGATTTCACACTCTCACACATCTATTCATTTATTTTTTTGTAAATCAATACATCGTTATTGTTTCTTCTTCTTTTTACTCATCAGTTATACATGACATGTCAGGCAAAAAGATACTTCTAAATAAACCGTAGACATGTCAGGCAAAAAGGGACTTCTAAATAGCCCCAAAATTACCTATCTCTTAGAATTAAAGTTTTATTCCATTCGCCATTAATTAACGCATACTTTTACCAATTCCATTTTCAAAGAGAGCACCAGCAGGGTGAAAAAATAGATCTTTCTAATCCTTTTATTAACAAAAGGGAGAAGAAGTGGTGTTGCTGTTTGCAGTGTATATATCGAACAACAAAGTTTTCGATTATAATTTCTATTTTTATCAAATTAATGCCCTTCGATTAAACAGTCATTTTTCATTTCAAATCGTCTTAAATACTGATTCAGAATTCTGTAATAACTTATTCTTAATATAAAGCGACATAACAAGAGAAAGCTTCGCTAAAAACATTGTCAATGGAAAAGTTGTGTAAATAACAAGCCTGAGGTCATGTCATTATTTTACTGTGTGTAAAGATTAAAGATTTCCTCCATTTATGCAACATAGCATCTACATGCTTCTTATCAAATATGTGTGGCGCCGTTAAGTAATTCTTTTCCATTGACCATTTAAGGCTGAAATATGTGCATTGTGAGCATTGTTACCGGTTTGCCGCCTATCGTAATTAGACAAAAATCTTATGAACAACTATCCGAAAAGTTTGCTCACGTTATAGCTACTTATTGACAATAGGAATAATTGTTCATTACAATAAAATAACAACCAGCACAATCAGAATAAGGTAATTCTACTACTTAATTGCGAACTTCATCCATACAGTTAACAACATCGTGAAATTGACAAGATGAATAATTTTGGAATTATTTAGGAATGACTTAGGAATGAAATTGAATGAGTGTGTGGAGAGAGTTTTGAGTGAATTTAATGGGAGGTGATCAAACATCGCAAATTTTGTTCAGGATGAACAAAATTGGCGATATTGATTGCCTCCCTTTAATAAAAATGCACAAACGTTATAAACATAGCTTCCTAATTCTTCAAGAACCTATGAGAAGCTAAAATTTTGAATTATGTCAGTGAAATCGCGATTTTTCTTTATCAAAATTAATTTTGAATGGCGTTGTTGATTCTATATTTTTCAATGGGTTTTAGCGTTTTTGAATGGTTTGAGTGAGTGTTTGGAATGGATGAATTGAGCGCGGAGTGAGCGATTTAGAATGGCTTTGATTGAGGTGAATGTCAATTTCACGATGTAAATAACTGTATATCGCAGATTGGTTTGAGTAGCTAATAAAAAAGCTACAAAGTTTAATTTATAGTCTGTTTTTAAACCGATGGTTCGAGCGGCTACTTTACATTTAACCCTCAATCATCTAGGAACACTGTGCCGGTTGTAAGTTCTCGGCGCTTTTTGCAGCCACATCACATTGGCTTTCGGCTCTCAAGTGTTCCATATTGTATACCTGGCTTGAGATAGATTTTTTCCCAGAAAATACCCGCTGTCTAGTCGGGATTTGATCCCGGGACCTTCTGATCCCAACGCTACCGTCCTAACCACTGAACCTTGGAATCCACACCAACGTACATCACATAGAGCTCGGTAGTTTCACCAATAAAGATACCGACATTGACCGTCACTTACATTCGCGAAATTCGTGTTATGCAATAAAGCAAATTAAGAAAAGCATTTCCGCAGAATGCACCAAACGCTTCCCTGGTAACCATGTAGGCCTATACAAAACCTAACAAGTCTGTAAAAAGACAAGCTCCCAGTTACCGAAGAAGTTCACATGGTTCGTTCCGCAGTCTTAGACATTATGTTGTTACGTGAAACATGTGTCCGATCTGCAAGTGCGCAAAGTGGAAATGTTAAGTTTATGGAAACAGTCATCAGAGTTAAAAATTAGCAAAATATAAAAGTTTCAGGTTGTATGGTTCTGTAGAAGATGATTTGAAACCACTCAAGCTATAGTATATATCTTTTCTGAAAAAAAGATTTCACTGCAATGGGCAATAAGACTTGAGGACAATAAAAACTTTGTATACACCATAAGACACTGCTGCTTGCCGATATTGAAAGTTGTTTGTGAAACAGTTTCAAGGATTTTTTGAAACTTAAATATATACAACTTTGGAGCTATGTAAAGTAACTGATGTCATTTTAAGTATCTTTTTAAGGAACATATGGTCATTCTGCGATCCACATCTAAGGGCTCTAGGCCGAATGATTTTAGACATAAATTTCTAAGAACTTACTTCTCTAATTTCAAGTAAAGTACTATTAACACAACATAGGTACTATTTCCTTTTTTCAATTTGAGATATAAATTCAAGTATATAAACTGAGAATCATAAGCCAATCCTACATTTAAGATTTAATTGCTGGATGATTTCTAAGGAGAATATTATAGAAATACATATGCTGACAATTTATCCGAAAAAACATTTTTAAATAATTCATGATACAAATTCCTCTTTCAATCTCCATGTATACTCAACTTAGTTACGCACACCCATATCATCAACATTCATCCACTAAAAACTGCATACAAAAGCATTATTGTAGGAACACCGCATTTTATCTGTTTGTCTTATTTGTTTATCATTAAATTACTTTTGATACATTATTTTTTGACGTTCACACACACTGAATTAACGATCACGCAACTAAGTGCAAATAATGAAGAAGCTTTTTTTCCGTTTCCACAACCAAACAGATAACGGGAATGTCGGTTTATTAATCTTTTCTCTTTTTTTCGCATACAAACATATGTTCTTCATTCAATTCATCCAATCCTATGCCTAATTCATTTTCTTTAGATGATTTTTTTAAAAACAAATTAATAGTCCGCCATAAAAGGTCGATAAACCGCATTCAGGGACTCTTTCTTATTGCCCTAGAACTCATTCGTGAGTTAAGATAAAGATGATGGTATAAGCCAAGAATAGTAATTCTGTATTACATGTCAAAAATGAGAGTTCTAGGCTTCACGAATATGGCCGAGTAGAAACAAGTGGGTTTTTTTCGGGTGTGTGTGAGGAGGGGGGGGGGGGTCCGACTTCAAACTCTACGAAAAGGCATCAACATTTAATTTTCATTTGAATTAAAATAAACTTCAATGAAAAATTCAGTTTGATATTTTAAACAGATACAGTTAATATTGAATTAAAAGTGTGCCAACATGTGTTGCAAATGAGTAGTAATCCCTTCGAATACGCAAGGTTTTGTTGTTATTGTTGTTGTTATTGTTGTTGTAGTGGATTGATATCTCCAAAAGCTTAATATGACAGACTGCTATAAATGCATACTATGGTTATGGCAAAAAATACAACAGGAAGGTTGTACGGACTTAAAAATTAGTATAATAAGAAGCAATTCTGTAGGTCAATGTAAACTTGGTGGGTGGGGTAATTTTTTCCTGACAAATAACAAACTAAGCGAAATTATTGGTTAATTGGTTGAATTATCATCCTATTAACACAGAATCTTAAATGAATAAGACAGATAACGCTATAATAAGTCGTTTTGATCATGATATTTGGACAGTTATTTACACAATGAGGTATTACGGTTTGTGAATATTTTCGAGGAGGGTTGGTTCAAACATAGCCGTCTAACACAAACCTGCTACCACAATTTGATATTACAACATGCCTAAATATAATGTAGTATGATGGATCTTTCCATTTTTACAGTCAAACCTTTTCTGGCAGGTATGTTGAGCGGATCGAAATTTTCAATGTTTGCCTCCTAGACTAATAAATATTTTGGCAAAATCGAGTATTCGGACACAGGTTCCTAACACTCATGTCATCTCGAAAGTGCAATATATGAATATGCCAGGCCTATGGCAATCTCTAGGTTGATCATTTATGATTTCCTATGCAATTCGATATCAAAAGTCCTATCAAAATCAGCCATTATACGGTTGCACCGTAGAATATTTGCTGCAGTTTTGTTGTGGTAAGGTTAACTTCTATAACATAGTAACCTATGCCATTGGATTGAAGAAAATTCGAAATTGTAGCAAATATGCAACGTTGCAGACGATTTATTCGTTTTTAACAAGATTTACGATGGTTTGTTTAAAGAAAATTATATTTGTTCGATCTTGAGTTTTGATATCGCAAACTATTTCGTAAATCAGAAAAAAAAATATTTTAGGGTAATTTATCTCTTCCAAAAGAGAGTTGTGGTAAAAATCTAAGTTCGACCAATATTGACAACGTTAGAACCTACTAATTGTTTAGCTTCTGGTTAAACCGACCAGGACAGCCTTCCTTATTGTACTGGCCTAAACGCTCGATGACAACACTGTGAGTTGTGGGTTCGGTTTACATTTATGTATCGGAATGTCATACAACGTTCTTGAATCTCGGGAAGAACGATACCAAACACGAATTGAGCTTCCTTGGATGATTAGATTTCTTTTTTTGAAATGAAATCAGATCTCACCCTATATAATTATTTCAGGATATGCCTGGTAAAGGAAAAAACTGAATAACACATGAGTCGATAGTACCTTCCACAATACGTCTTTAGACACTCTTGCATCAGCATGATATTGAGACTCATCACTCAACATCACATAATATCTTATAATATCTTATTATATAATATCTAAAAATCATACAAATATCCGTGTGATAACAACCCGTATGATATTTTTTATGATATCACATAGTTATTTTTAGAACATGATATAATGTAGTTATTTTTAGAAACTAACATTTCAGTTAGAAACACCGACGAAAACAAGACAAATATAGGTTATAAGATAAATATAATACATACTTAGTGTATTGTATGAAAAAATATCAAACTCGGTTGTAAGAATTGATAATTGTCTCGGCAGAGCCTCGACAATTTTCAATTCTCCCAACCTCGTTAGATATTTTTTTCATATAATACACTAAGTACGTATTATATATATTCAGCCTGTCTCTACTGAACCGTATAAATTGTCTTTACCATTGAGATCAACGTTGTCGTTGACGTCTTGCAAGACTTACGTATCCCAGGGATACGTATCCCAGGGCCTAAGAATTGGAATTTCTTTTATCCTACTTTTTTTTAATTTTCCTTTTTCTGAAAGGCCATATCAACCAATGAATAATAACAGGTTTTGATGTCGCTGGTTGTTCATAAAACTTATTGTAAAGATGGTGAACCGCAAATAGTTTTCATAGTAGATCGATACGTTCTGAAACGTGGAAGTTCGCCGGTTTACCGCGATGCCTAAAAGGTGTCTGAAGAGCCGAAATGAAACGTCATAACATATGGTAATCTCTACACAGCACATCTACTTTCTGAATAGAACCCATGGTATCTTCGATTACACACAAATCTCGTTTTCAGTACTATTTTACAATGAACGTGGTTTCTAATCAACAACTTTGTTTTAAAACGCAAATATAAAAACATCCTAATATCATCTACACATATAAAGAATACTTTTAATCTTAATGATTATGAAATATTACACGAAAAAGTAACATGAATACTTAAACTGTTTTTATGTAAGAAACAAGGCATTCTTAACACACAAGTATTCTCCAAAGTATCATGCACTGTTACTTTTTTCTATCAGTATATCATTTTAAGTCAAATATATTCATATAATTCCATCCGATATTTCTAAATTAATTCGACGTTTAAGGAAAACAATTTCTTGAACAATTTTAGAAATGCTCTAAGATTTTTAATCCAGGCTACATCTGGTCGTTTGTCATAAAGATGCAACAAGTTTTGCTAAAATAAACTAGAACTGTCGCAGAACGGACTTATACCCCCCACAAGCACTTTGTTAGAATGCAAGTGCTATTAGTGCAGGGTGTGTTTGTAACAAATATTGAGGTTATATGCAGCATTTGAATAAAGTTCCATGATTCAAGGTCACTTAGAGTCAAGAAATGACCATTGAAAAAAAAGATTGACTGTGACCTTGACCTTTGACCTATCTGACCCCCAAAAAATATGGCATGTCATTGAGGCATAAGCAATATTTGCATAATGTTTCATCATTTAAGGTTGCTTGGTTTTTGAGTAAGAGTCCAGAACAAAAGTGAACAAAAATTGACCGTGACCTTTATCTTTGACCTATGTGACCCATAGGTCACTTCCTTGGGTCTTAAGCAACATTTGCATAAAGTTTCATGATTCTAGGTCGCTTGTTTCATGAGTTAGTGTCCGGAAACGAAAATTTAACAAAGGCTGACTGTGACCTTGACCTTCGATCTTTGTGACCCAAAAACAATAGGGCACTTCCTTGGGTCAAAATGAACATTTGTATAAAGTTTCATGATTGTAGGTCACTAGGTTCTTGAGTTAGAGTCCGGAAACCAAAAGGTCTACGGACGGACGGATGAACGGACGGACGGACGGATGGACATACAGACAGACATGGTTAAACCAATATAACCCCCTCTACTTCGTAGGTGGGGGTATAACTAAGAGACATTTCAATCAAAAGAGTAATTAAAGATACGTGTATTTCAAAATCCAGATCCTACCGTTTAGGTCAATAAAAGCTCGTATTTCATAGGCAAATATATAACATTTAGATATCACAAAAAAAATGTCTTGGCCTTTTGCACAACGTGAATTTATTTTTTACACAATTTGACCCTAGCCACATTTGTTTAAAAAACAAGGCTATGTGTCAAATGGTGTATGATTATCAGCACAAAAGTGGTTTTAAAAGAAAGTTAATTTATAATATGACGTGCATCGCGGGAGTGAAATAATCCCGTTGAATATTTTTGATATTACACGGGCGTTATTACACTAGTGGAATAACAATGCAAATGAGCTGAGAACGAAGAAGAATCTTATATTTTTTGTTAGGAAAATGACGTCATTATGGATATGCTGACGTCATTTCGCAAACGGCGTTGTATGTTTCGCGGAATAACATGAAGCGATAAATATCGTAATTTTCTCGTTTTATCACCAGAAATCGGGTCATATTATAGATAGGATATCAAATTTGTGCTCATGTAATACCGAATGTATTAAACTCGTCATCTATAAACAGATTAAAACTCGGCGCAGCCTCGTTTTTATCTGTTTATAGATGACTCGTTTAATAAATTCGGTATTCCATGACCACTCATTCAATATCCTCTATTTGTTATATAGATATTTGAACAGTGTCTGAAAACAATGGATATTCTTTGAGTTGCGTTCAACAAATCCATACAATTTAGTTTAAACATGTTTTATTTAAATAATTTACATGTTATATATACATGCTTACAAAGTATATGAAACGGAGTAGAACGAGAGCTAGGAGCTTATTTTGTTCTTCTCCAAAATACCAGTTGTTTTTTCATACTCTGTGATCTAAATTGAATAAATAACAAAAGTATATAAAAATAAATACAATAAATTTTAGGAAGTAGATATAACGCTATAATAGCTATTTGAAATATAAAACAAGATGACTCTGAGGGCCCTAAATCGCTCGCCTTAGTAATGTTTTAATAATGTCAAATGTCCCGGAGAAGAAAATCAAATGCAATCAATTATTTAGTAGTACAAAGTGAGACAAGAGGACCTTGATGGTCCTATAGTCTCTTTGATCACTGGGACATCACATCAATTAAAAAGGTAGATGTCATAAAGAAGATAATATCTTCATAAAACCAAGTTTCACAAAGTTTGGGTCATATTTGTGGCCATTTGAGTTATTTCAAGAAAATTATCATTAAGACTCCTTTTCACTTGATATGGCAGGGATACTTCCCATTTTCAACAGTGTTCATCATCATGACCTAACAAACATTCTGACCAAGTTCCATGATGATTGGACCATAGTTGTGGCTTCGAGAGTGAAAACAAAAATTGCCATTAAGGCCCCTTTTCCCGTGATATGGCACGCATCTTTTCCATTTTCAATAGGGTTCATCCTTGAGACCTGACAAACATTCTGACCAAGTTTCATAAAGTTTGGGCCATATTTGTGGCCACTAGAGTGTAAACAAGAAAATTGTCATTAAGGCCCTTTTTCCCATGATAAGGCACGAATCCTTCCCGTTTACCATAAAATTCGTTTTTGTGACCTGGCAAACATTCTGACCAAGTTTCATAATGATTGGACCATAACTGTGGCTTCTAGAGTGTTAACAAAAAATGTCATTAAGGCCCCTTTCCCGTGATATGGTATGGATCCTTTCCATTTTCAATAGTTTCATGACAATTGGACCATATTTGTGGCTTCTAGAGTGTAAACAAGAAAGTTGTCATTAAGATCCCTTCCATTTTAGCAATTTTTACAAGAGACCACCCAAGGAATATTTCTGCCAAGTTTGGTTGATTTTGTGTTGGAAGTTTAGGAGGAGATGTCGCTTAAAGAAATTGTTGATGCTGTGACGGACAGACGGACAGATTGATTGACGGACGCCGGACATTGATAGATCACAATAGCTCCCTTGAGCACTTCGTTCTCAGGTGAGCTAAAAAGAAAAAGGCAAAACTGAAATAACAGAATGATTTGAGTGGTGTTGGTGTTGGGGACAAGATTATTTAACACACAAAATGTCTCCTAAATTATCTAAAGCAGCACTCAGAACAGGATTCGAGTCGAATGTAAAAATTCGAAATTAGCTGAAAATATATCTACATATACAAAACATATACACATACATATACATGTATACGAACACATGTATAGACGTTCATAACGGGAATCTATTGAACATTTAAATATTAAATAAGATGATTAGAACCTTGTTTTTATAAAATCATGTACAGAGGCAGAGGCATACAGTTTCACGAATGTCTAATGGCTACATGTTATCTAGAATGAGTAAGTTTTCTTTCAAGTATGCCACTTTGATCAACTTGTCCTTTTATCGGTCCATTTAAGAGCACGGAACATGAGGTTAACAGACATATTGGTGATCAGAAATTAAAACATACCGACAAAGAGACAAAATACAATGAATGTTCAACTCGTTCGCGTTTAAAGATATGTAACTAAATAGCTAAGTAGAACATCATTTTAAGTTAAAGTTATGGTCCAGTCAATATCAAATGGATGTTAATTAAAAATCCAAGATTATTGTTTTCTCTTGGTATGTCAGTGTAATCATGTACAGTTACATTTTACTTGAGCCAAGAACCCTACCCCCCCCCCCCCACCCTCCCCAAACCCCCCCCCCCCCGAAAAAAAAAATAAAAATAAATAAATGAATAAATAAATTACTAAATGTAGGCTTTTTTTCCGGATTTTTTTTGCTATACAAATTAAATGGTTCATCGTCTAAATCGTTGTTGCTTTCTGAATTGACGAAGTTCATAGTGTGAAAAATTCTGAACAAAATCCGAAGTAAATTCTTTGTGCATTGAACATTCCCTTAAATAGGTGGATATTGTACACCTAGATTAATAAGAGATGTCTACCCTGTCTTTCCAGTAATTTGGAATCTCCTAAGGGTAACCGTATGTTTGATAACTTAAAATAATGAGATTTTTTTTGCCAAAGTCTTATATTTCCATGCATGATGTTTTTAACGGCAGATTTGGATAAAGCTAATACAGGGCTTTTAGACTTTGATCAGCCTTGTAATAAAACTGCAATATGTTTCCTAAAATGTCCTTCACATGACGGTCATTAGTCTTCCAGTAACAGCAAATTAAATTAAATGTGTTTGGCAATTACTTTGTTTAAATGGTTTTAAGGTTACTCAATGTTTTGGTATTCAGTTATAAATTTTTGATCATTGCCTTTTTTATTTGTATACAAAGCACTGAAATTTTTCAATAAAATGTACATTTGTCCTTGAAAACACAATATCTGTACTCCCAATAACGAAAAATGCTGATATTCAAAAGACTATTAACATAGACCAACGTTACAATTTTGGCTTGATAAGGTTCGAAAACAAAAAAGGAGACAATACGTTTCTCAAATTTAAAGTCCCGTTGTCAATTGTGAACAGGTACATACGGAAACATAATAAATTCAAGCATCATGGCCTTGGTAAATGCGTTACATAATGGACAAAAAATAAAATCTACGCTGTGAGTGGCTTACCTTTTTTCATCCTTTTTCACTTTCTTCTCAAACAAAGATTTTGTATCATTCATCGTGGCTTCTTTCAATGTTAAGACCTCCGTTAACGAATATTTGCATATAAAATTGACGAAATGTAATATTATTACGCACATGTAAGTTATTGCAGGGGATTTTAATCGTGTCCAAATCTAGGGACAAACTTTGAACAACCAAATTTTTATGTTCCGTTTTTATTTTCGAAATCTGAAAGATATAAATTCATTTATAAATGTGAAAACGATTTGGAATGAAGAAATAAATACTTAAGATCAACTATTATTAATTTGAAATACATAGTAGAATCGGAAAACTCTACCTTAGGACACCAGAAAATAGGTATTAGGCGGTTCAATAAATGCAAAATTCTTGAGTAAACATGATTAATAAGGTAATGTTACTATCTTAATTCGAGCAAAGGATAGTCTTTTAACTAATGGCACACGATAACTATTTCATTTAAACTCACGTTTAGAAAATAAGCCTGGACAACGATTTCGGCGAAATCAAATATTAGCTCATTAACATGCAGTCCTGGACTCCATCATTCAAACTTTAAGAAATTAGTTGTAAGGTTAAGTTCAGGGTCATTGGTTCATCATATTATCTAGAATGAAATGCAACAATTTACGATCATTCATAGATGTATCATTTAATTCTAGACAAAATACTTCATAAGTTTAGAAAGTAGATCAAGGTCAGTGTTAAATGTTCAGAATTATGTCAGAGTCAAAACTAATCAACTACTAACATCTTTACCATATAATACAGCCATATACCTTATTATTCGAAATATTAGAAAGTGGGTCAAAATTCAAGGTCAGTGCCAATCGTTCAACATGAAGCCCGAATCAAAAACAATCATCGAGCAACCTTTATTTTTTACTTAAAAAGATTGACCTAATACAGTGAAATTGACATTCACCTCAATCAAAAGCGTCCTAAATCGCATTATCATGATGCAAAAATTACGGACAATCATCCTCCAACATTTATTAGTTAAATAATATAGTAATGGTCTAAAAAATATTTAGATAAGTAGTTGAAAGGTCACGAAATCTTATGTCCCTCTTTCCATGACGCCTGATGAATCTAATCTGTTTTTAAAGGAACTTTAATTGTAATTGTCCTATCATAATGAGCATGTCTGAATACAATTGGCTGAAAAATATAGACTCATAGAGTGTTACAAGGATTTTCTGATTAATTTACTTGGGAGCCCCTTTCTTGTGACGTTTGACAGATCAGGCCCGTTTTCGAAAGTAACGATGCTTGTGATAGTCTTAAACTTCTGACCACGTTTGAAGACAATCGGATGAAAGGTATGTAAGGGGATTTTTTTTTATTTGTCATTATACGTTTTTTCCCGTGACGCTTGATGGATAGGACCATGGAACAATCCTTGTGGTGTGTTGTATTTTTTTTTTCATTTTGACCTTATTTGACCATGTTAGCCCGCCATGCCGCTAGGTCGCTTGGCCACTACGCCGCTGAGCTTCTAGCTTGATGGTTCTGTCAGTCGTTATTCTACTAACAGGCCGTTAGGCCGACAGGTTTTCAACTTCTTGTCGATTCAATATCCCCTATTTATTTAAGCCAACATCAGGCTTTTCAATCACTCTGTCGTCTATCAGACATTTTGACATCGGAAAAATGCAGAGATGCTTAAAAACCCGAAGATAGGCATTACAATTTCTGTCTGTCTTGCTCATACTTGTTTTTCTCATTTTTAACTTGAGCGAGCTCAATGTGGGCTTTTGTAACCGATGAATGGCCGTCGTATGTCTGTCTGTCCGACCGTTAATAGTGCTTAAGATATCTTCTCAGAAACTACTGGACACAATTTCACCATCGCTTTTGGTGGCGTCTGACATATTTCACAGGAAGGAAGCTGCATCGGTAATTTTCTTTTACCACATTTCATTTCTCAGGTTTATGGCTGCCATCTTTGACGCAAGGGTGACACGATGTCATCCGTCTAAAAGATCTCAGCTTTCCAAATATGTCCTAACATTGTCCATGTACTCCAAATACAGGTTCAATCAAATATATATGCGGAATTATGAGGTCCTTACCTCCATTAACCCTTTCCTGTTTTACAAAATTTTGGACCTGTCTAAATTCAAAGGTTTTGCAGACGAAAATTTAAAGTGGATTTAATTTGAAAAATAACCATTTAGTAGGGTAGAAAATAGTGAGGAAAAGAAGAAATTGCTTGTCAGAAGCAATTTCTTCTTTGTTCGCAATGTTTTCTCAATTATAAAATCACAGGCACGTAAAAAGCAGGGATTAAACAGCAAAGGGTTAAATAGCCCCAATGGTACTTCGTTTGTTTCTTATGATTGAAAGACAATTTCACCGAACTTACTCTTGTACGCGCATTTACAAAAAGCTATTTGCTCACAAAAAGTTTGTTTATTTGATTAATATTAAGCGAAAGGTAATTAGTATGCCTAAGTACTTATTTAGATGGGCAGGTGGTGGCTTTGGTGAAATGATGTGATTGAGCGACGTGAGAAACCACGGGAACCCTTGGATAGGTACACCAGCTGTCGAGATATAACTGCAAATATCTGCAATAATTTTGAAAGCGGCGTTAATCCGCAATCAATAAATAAATGAGTTGATGGATATTTCTTTCAGGAAATCAAACGCTCTTGGGGTAGATACTTCATGATGCAAAATTTGGTAATTGGCCGATTTCGGCTTCCCCGGACAACGTGGTAACACTTCGGAATCCCCAAATTTTGCTTCATATAGGCTTCGTTACGATGTCTTTTAGACGTCATTATTTTCGCTGCTCGTTTCCAATTATTTCGGAATGTTACGAAGTAACACGAGACATTCCGATTTCAAAATTGTGCACTACAATGCCACTACCTAAATGGACGAAATTTTAATTAGTAAGAAATACATGTATGAATAAAATAAGCCTGTGCGCGACAGTTCAATGTTAGTATGTGCATAGCGGCATGACTGCGACAAGGCTGTGCAGCCGCCATGTCTGATCCAAGTCTGCACTTTGATCTTTAAAGAATGTTGTTGACCCATAGACTGCTTTCAATAAGGAGATAACTCAAATGCACTGTATGGCTGTCCATTCTGTCTATGTATGACAATTCATCAGCATTGCGTTCAGGATGAAGAAACGGTAGATATCACTCGCAAAGTATTATGCGCTTTGCACGTGCACAAGTGCACAAAGCAGGGTATATTCTTCAAACAGTTTGCACCGTTTTGTCATCCTGAACGCAGGGCTGGCACACATGAAAATGCCGGTAACGTCACTCACAGGCTCATGGTAGGATCGGATGACAGTTAGTAACATCGAGAAATCAACGCTCGAATGAAGCCGTGGTAGGAGGGTGTTTTAGTGGAGTACAATCCCTTATCTATAGATAGCTTTTTCTATGCTAAATTTTCGTGGCTTAATTATCATGTGTCGGCTCCCTGTGATTGAAAATATAACAATTTCTTACACACAAATGACAGCCGAGCTGGAATCAATATGAAATAGATTCGATAAGCATGTTTATGCTTAATCAGTTTTCGTAGTTGCACAGACTGGTCGCTGTTTTAAGTCATTTCGTTACGGGGGTGAAACAAAAATTAACAAAACCTAAAACACCAGGTGTGACCTCTGTTTATACGGCTAAATGGCTTAAGAAAGAAACCACAAGCTTGGATTTACAAGGACGCGTTATAAAAAAGGTAAGTTTTTAGGAGTTAGGTGTCATTTTTTTCAGCATGTCAGTCATATCGCGATCGCTAGAGCACCTAACTAGAGGTAATTGAAATTTATCACACCAGCACAATACTAAATGCCGTATCCGATTTTCTAGATACTCAGCCAACTGAGCCGAATATGTTTATTGCCTGAAAAATGTTGCATGTTTTTGGGCTTGACCTGTGAAAGCCATCAATCGCAGTTTTACACAATACCAAATGATGTAAAGCTGCTGGCTGCATGCACTTTCTCGCGGCTAGGTATCTGCGAATTTTTATTTCTTCAGCAAATTGTAATCTTGTAAGTACGTAGGAGTTATGTACTCGTACCATAAATCTTGCATCTTGTATCCTTCAAACAATACCCTTTTGACGGGGTACATGGGTAAGACGGGGAACCACTGACTAGATAGATATTTTTCTTTGAATTCAATTGATATCTGACCCTCATTTGTCTATTATTTCACATTGCTCATCGACAAACAATTCATTATTTATCTAAATTTGCCACTATATCAACTTTTTCAGGCTGCAAGAGAGCCATTGCTGTTTTAAGCTCCTGTGTCAAAACACCCGACTCAAACATTTCACGCGCTTCGACGCATATTATGCAAATAATCTAAAGTTTGGAGGAAGTTACGAAATTTTGAGTTTAATCGGTGGATACATGTTAGAATAATCCAGAATTGAAAACGGAGTACCTATAACTTTTGCCAAGTGTATTTTTACAAATCCTCCAGCCTATTTTCAACGGATGGTTTGAAGATATATGCCAAACGAACTCGTGCTTCAAAACAGGTTCTTTGTGGTTCGGTTATCCGAAATTATTATCGCGCTCAAATGTCATGGATTGGTTTACTTTTTCACGCGCAGCGATACATATGTAATGTGTTGTGAGGCTCCGACAATCACGAAGTCCGATCTTTTTGAAACAATTTTTAGCTCCACTGGCTGAAAGCCACTGGGGCTATTGTCATGGCGTTGTGTCCGTCGTGCGTCTGTGCGTCAGTGCGTCTGTGCGTCAGTGCGTCTGTGCGTCCGGTCGTAAACTTTTTCTTTAAAAATCTTCTCCTCAGAAACTACTGGATGAATTTCAACCAAACTTCACAGGAATGATCCTTTGGTGACCCTCTTTCAAAGTTGTTCAAGAAATTTTGATCCAATGAAAAAGATGGATTTTATGGGCTTGGCTAATTTCCAAATATGGTAAAAAGTGAGTTTTCTCAGATTCTAATTGATGGATACCAATCATATTTTACATGAATGATCCTTGGATGACCCTTTATCAGTCTACAAAAAATTATTGTGATCAGATGGAAAATATGCATTTTATGGGCGGAGGTCATTTCTCTATATGTTATATAGTGGAAACTTTCAAAATCATTTTCTCAGAATCTAAGTGATGGATATCAATTAAATTTTACTTGAATGATCCTTGAGTGACCCTTTATTATTCTTCTAAAAATAATTGTGATTGGATGAAAAATTTGTATTTTATGGGTGGAGGTCATTTCTCTATATGTTATATTGTGGAAACATTGAAAATCATTTTCTCAGAATGTAATTGATGGATATCAACCAAATTTCACTGAAATATAACCTGAGTGACCCTTTATCAGTCTAGCAAAAATTATTGTGATCAGATGAAAATTATATATTTTATGGGCGGAGGTCATTTCTCAATATGTTAAATAGTGGAAACTTTGAAAATCATTTTCTCAGAATGTAATTGATGGATTTCAAACAAGCATTTTTGGTATAATTTTTGGGTGAGCCATTATCATGCAGCCAAAATTATTTTGATTGGATGTAAAATATGTCCTTTATGGGGGAGGTCATTTCTCTATATGTTATATAGTTGAAACTTTGAAAATCATTTTCAACATCAGTAGAACCCAAAATATCTAAAAATCTAGTCAAAACTTTTATTTGCTTTTACAAGAATTTCAAGCCTGTGGAGCGACACAAGCCATTCATGGCTTTCTAGTTGGAATTTTGCAGTCAATATTGAATATCTATTATTGCCTTTAGTAATTACTTGAATTTATTGACATGATTTGACCAATATGCAATGAATGTATTAACCGATGAATACATTAAGCGCCGAGGAAGATCGATGGTTACAGTTAATAACATCGTGAAATTGACAAGATGAATGATTTTGGAATGATTTAGGAATGAAATTGAATGAGTGTGAGGAGCGAGTTTTGAGTGAATTTAATGGGAGGTAATCCTATATTGCAAATTTTGTTCGGGATGAACAAAATTTGCAATATTGATTACCTCCCTTTAATAAAAAAAAGTGCAGACAAGTTCTGTGCACAGCTTCAAATTTCTTCAAGAACCTATGAGGCGCTAACTATTTGAATTATGTCAGTGAAATCGCGATGTTTCTCTGTCAAAATTTATTTTGAATGATGTTGTTGATTCTATATTTTTCAATGGGTTTGATCGTTTTTGAATGGTTTGAGTGAGTGTTTGGAATGAATGATTAGAGCGCTGAGTGATCGATTTAGAATGGTTTAGATTGAGGGGAATGTCAATTTCACGATGTTATTAACTGTACCGATAAGTTCGTCTGAACTAGGTGAAGTATGTTTCCATAGAATCGTAAAATGCTGTCCTATATAATCGACGATTCCGCGGTCGAAAGGTGTGCAGTGCAGTGATATGTACCATACTTTGGGTGGTTTAAATCTTCACAAAGCCTCGTTTTTTTCCTGTTTTTTTGACAAATCGTCAAAGAACATGTGTGTTTTTGTCGTGTTTTCTCGCGACATGTGTATAAGTAACCTTATTTTATACTTTTGTCAAAGTAAAGGTCTTCAGTGTAAGGCCTACAGGTTTGTAGACAACTGAAATAATTCTGGGAAGTGTAAATCAGGATACGATTTTATAGAGCAGAAGGAAGATCTTTTTGATTCATTTGAGAGAAGACAGTGATTTATACTTTAAAAGTAATTAAACTTATTTATCATTGCTTGAGCTATAATGAGAAATATTAGGTTCAAAATGAACTAAAGATGAATCAAACATGAAAAAGAGCAATTGAAACACATATTCGGGAAAGTATTTTTTTCTATAAAAATGACAACATAATATTAGTAAATCCCGGGAATAATCTCGCGCCTTATGATCCGCAGTTCGATAACCTTCCATTTAAAAAACTATATCCAGAAGGACCCTTTTGCTACGGTGGCGCTTAACAAACAAGAATTTGATATGATCGACTCGCGAGATAAAACAAATTCTTCCGGTTTGTGTAAAGCCGGAATCAACAAAGCGTGTAATTATTCAGATAGAGGTCACGCTCAATCATGTCAAATATCCTAAGTAATAAGAAATTCTGAAAATGTACGTGTGCATGTTTGTTACATTCGCAAATGGTTTATTAAGATATTTCTCGGTCACTAGGCACTCTTCGCGCAATTGAAAACTAACCCCAGAAGAGTCTTATCCAAGAAACATTCAATTCCAAGTTTTATTGAAATCGGGCCAATGATTTTGGATGAGAAGATTTTAAGGATTTTATGGTGAAAATAAGCCACAACCTGACACGGCAATATTTTGGGGGTCAACCCAAATTTCTCGAACAATTTAAGAGGACGGTCATACATGGATCATTCATGTCAGATTTCATTAAAGTTTGACCAATTGTTTTTGGGAGAATATTTGTTTTTAAAAAATGCAGCGAAAATGAGCCCCGCCCAGCCACGTCCATATTTGGTGGTGGTGGTAGTGGAGGTAGGGGGGGGGGTGTAAATCAAAATATCTCTAACAACTTAAGAAGAGACTCATCCAAGAAACGTACATGCCCAGTTTCATTGTTTTAAAACAAATGATTTCGAAGGAGAAGATTTAAAAATGTTTTAGTGAAAACAAGCCCTGCAATGCCAAACCAATACTTTGGGATCAATCCAAATTCTTGAGCATTTTAGAAGAGAGTCACACAAGATACATTTCTGTCAAGTTTCGTGAAAATCCGCCCATCGGTGTAGGGGGTGCGGTATTTTACGTTTACGCACGTACGCACGAACACACCGCCATGAATCTATAGAGGTATATTTCAGGATCGGGAAGAGGTAACAGGTACTGTGAATGTGGAAAAACAAACCCCTGTCGTTCTTGGGGTGGATGCCCATGTGGTGCCTATAGATGGATATCTACTGAAGGATTCGTGACCAACAAGAATGATCTACCTATAACAGGGATCTTCGCCGGTGACACGGGTTATCAGGGTACGTTGTCTAGCTTATGTTGTGTGGAATTTCTTTAATCATCTTCGGTGTATTGTAGAAAAATATAGGTAGATGATGGCATAGTAATTTCATGGCCGAACAATTGAAATATGAGACATGATAAAACTGTCACGTGATCAAGTGACCAGATATCAACAAGTTTATCTTACCCCCTTTTATCAGGCAATATTTACAGCTAGTGATAGGATAAAAAGAGCTATAGCGATACCAGTTTTCCACCGGTGCCGGTCCGTCTGGCGGTTAACTTTTGGCTCTTTTCGAAAATGGGCCTGCTCTGTTGAACGTTGAGGGAAAGTAATATTTTAGAGCTTGCAGTTTTCAGCGATTATTCTTCGAACTTGCCCAGAATGATTGCATGATCTCAACGATTGTTCACTTTGAAATTATATCAGATCGACTGAGTGTCATGAGAATAGGGCCTTATCAAAATGTAACCTTAAGAATTCTCGTTTACACTTCTTCATATATGCACGGAAGTTAATGAAAACGTAGCTTAGTGTTCATGTGACTTTGTGCATATTGATGTAGTCTGGTGTTTTTATACTGCGTCATAGAAAAGGGGCCTTAATAAAAACTTAATGCAAACTCCTCATTTATTAATGGATACACTAATATGTAGATATACCACGTCACGTCACGGAAAAGGGAGTCTTAATGTTAACTTCTGTGTTAACACAATCTCAATCTTGTTTATAGATTTTTATAAAAATGTTCTTTATCAAGTGACCATGCGCATTTCATAGAGGTTTGGTGATGATATTCTGTGTCATGCAAAATGGGGCTTTATGTCATATTTATTTTTACACAACTTCTCCTTCATTTATGCACGAATTGTCACGAAACTTTACGAAAGTATTTCTCATAACCATGGCCACATATTTTCAAATTAGTGAGATAATGCGCAAAATGGGAAAAGGAGCCTTTAACTAAATTGTCATGTTAACGCGACTACTCCTTCATTTATGGTAACATTTTATGAAACTTTTTTATGTATCTTGAACAGCTCTATAAAGACATAGGCTTTTCAAAGAGTCAGTAGAGCGGCCTTGTTTGCTGTTGTTGTTGATAATGTTGTTGATATTGTTTTTGTTTTGTCTTTTCCAGAAAGATCGATTGTCATGCAAGAGTGTCATTTGAATTACTACATGCTATCTTATACTTATTCCTTTTGAAAATCAAAATTGGGTAATCGATTTCAATTGAAAAATAGTATTAATATTTTTCCTTTTTAGTATTTTAACATAACACTCGTGTTATTTATATCTATCTTATATTCAATTTTTAAAACCTATTAACCTTCACAAAGGAGACCTTAGTCAAATTCATTTTTTCTCCTTTTTCTTAAATATCAGACAAGCCAGTTAAACCTGTCACACATTAAATTTCACAAATGCGGATCTAGTTAAGTTCAATTTTTCTCCTTTACCTTGAATATCAGACAAGTCTGTCAAGCCTAACATAGGGGTAAATTGGTTCACCGTACTAACTTGCCCAGCCAAACCAACATGATATTGGCACTCCGCCACTCGTGTAAATATCAAAAGCGTAACTAGAATTTCCAAAGCCATACGCAATCAGTAGGGGGTAAATATATTATATATATATATATATATATATATATATGATAATGGCGATATGTGGACTGCGAGGAAAGATGAATGGCCTCCGTCCACTCCTCTTTTCTATGATATGAGCGGTGGTGAATAATAAAATGAAAGTACTGAAAGTACTGATAAGTTAGAATACGTTCAAGAGACGCTGACCTCAAGTCACTAACGAAGCTGACACCTCCCGCCCACCACATGTGATCACAATACGTCTCGGGCGTATGGCGTATATAAATCATTGCATTTCAAAAGCGAGAGATGCTTAAACCCCTGAATCGCTATACAGGCCTGAATCGGATGAAAGAAAAATGATAATAAGATAGAAATGAGAGAACATAATTCTGAAATAGAAAAACCAAGAAAATAAATTGGTGCTCATTTTAAATCAATGCACACATGGATGATATGGTTACCATGCGCGAATCGAGGATAAAAGAGCATAATTGTTCATGAGTATTGAAGCTATTCCGGTGAGAGTAGAACAACCTGGACCTGGGGCCTCTTTCAAGAAGAAAAACGTATGATTAATCTTAAGATTATCGTACCATTATAGTTAAGATGGTCGTAAAAAGCTTTCACAAAATATCTTTGAAAATCATTTACAATCTGGTTATCGTAAAATAGATCTTTTGAAGCTGCACGTGCAAGTCATCTGATATAAACTTATGCGTTATTGGGTAGACTGTCCCTTAAATTATAGAACATAAAATCATCATTCTGACAAAAAGGATGTTTACTTGTATGTCCTGGTACGAATGATGAATATTTCAATGAGAGTACAACAACCCCGGGCTGTCGCGCTGGATGTGTTAGGCATTTCATGTAACCAAGTTCCGGGTGAATGTTTCGAGGTCTTAACTTTTAATCTTTTTATCATTATTATTATATCCAATTATTATTGTTGTTTGTTAATTGTAGGGTAAAAATATTTACTTTTATTCTCGTACAAAATTCTACAAAATGATAGACGCAACAACAGAGACCCTAATTTTGTTTCGCATTGACTATAACATTTTTCTTGTTTTCACTATTGGTACATAATTCCTTTTATCTGTGAAGCTTTGCGTATGAATGGAACGTATTGTAGCAAATTTCGGTTACCCCATTCTAACGCTTGCAAATGAAAGTAATTATAATCAATCTTTCATGCGTAAATTGTCAGTGTCGTAGCTGTGTTATTTAACAGAAAACTTTGATTTATCAAAATTAGTTTCATCCTGAGATATTTCGTTTCTTTACGATAGATTAATTAACTGTTTGAAAAAAATTAACTGCGTTTACCTAACAAGAAATATCCCCATTTTTTATCGTTTGCGATTTTACAGTTTGTAGATGATTGTAAATGATATTGTGTTGACCGAAAACACTGGAATTTTCAAATAATCAAAGTTTCGTCTAAAGAATGGGACAACGGAGTCTTTACTGAGACAACTTTTTTTTCATTTAGATACGTATAATGTAACATTTCTAGTGAATCTTTATTCTTTGTCTCCCTGAAACAAGTAAGGTTAAGCAATCGTTTTTAGCCATGATCAAAAAAGGGTTAGTTCCTACGGAAGATATAACAATTTAACACCACTATGTAAACATTCTACGGCAATCGTACGATTATCATAGAGCTAAATCAAACGGCAAAATGATGGTGCATCCATTCTTTTCGTCATATCTTTTTAATTTCACTATATTTTACTCGGAAAATTGGCATGTTTAAAGCTAAATAGTCGGAGAACCTCTGCTAGAGTAAGAAGAGTGCCATAGTCACAATATACGCCGCCATTCTCCTGCTGTTTCAAGAAAATAACTGTAGACATTAGTTTTTTTGACAGAACCAAATTCAAAACATTTGCAGACTACCTTTTTAAATTGTCATGTGCAAGCGGTTTATAATGATTGGTTGATTGAAAATTAGTGATTTAGACGCTATTATAGGTGTATATGCGAGCTGAAAATTGGACAGATTACAGATAAGTACTCAGTGCATGTATCTGGATTAGTATCGTTTATGAAGATTGTGTATGGGAAGCTGATACCCTAAATAGTATGGGTTTATGAGCTGTAAAAAACTGAATATAGCTATAAATAGAAGTCGTTCATCACTTGGATAAAGACTTTTCTACGCCTGTACAAAATATAACGGTAAATTACTCTGAAATTTGCTCACTCTATTCCCGAAGAAATGACCAGTGGGTATAATTTCGACAGTAGCGTTTTTACATCTACGGTGGCTATTCAATTAGAAAATGGACAACTATCGCCTACTGACCCTTCAATACCGCAACCACCATCGGCTATGAGAGTTGACACAGAGCAAGACTATATGGATAACACTATACCAAACAGCAATCCTGATTTAGAAATGTTGTTTGCAGCACCATTAAACGGGCCTAATTATGATGTTCAAAATAACCATACTGCAACTCGTGAATACGGTGATAACTATACAAATGAATTATACGATTCACAACCTATATGTAATCAACAGTTTTTCAGTATGCTAGACGATGTTCTCACCAATTTGCCAAAAGATATATACATCGATAAACTTATTTCACTCACAAGGAAAAACGATGACGATATCTGCATGTACAGAAATATTCTTTTCAAAAGAGCAAAAGAAATAAGTCAATGCCCACAAGGTTCTTTGATTCAGCGAAGGACGACAAAGTCCGAAGAAAGTTATAGTAGATTCGCCAGCGATTGCTATGCAATCAATGATTTTATAATGAACAAAGACACTAAAAGCTTGAGTGATATACTTAATAAACGTAAATCAACTACACATAATCAGACTTACGAAGAATCGGCAACGATGCCCAGTCAAATGCAAATACACGACCTCGCGGCTATCCGATCAGAATTACAACTCTTAGCGCAGGACGTTAGTAGCCTTAAACAGGAAAATAGAGCCCTTAAAAAGGATCTGAATTTTGCACATTCTATACAGTGTGAAATGCGTAATCAAATAACTAACATGGCACTTGAGGACAAAAGATTACGGGCAATTGACAGGGAAAAAATATCAAATCTTACGAGAGAACTGGAGCAACTTAGGCACAGTATGAAAAGGTTAGAACCAAATAATCTTGCAGAAGAGACCGATTCAAATCGAGCAATACAAAGTTACGCAGATATTGTTAAAGGTAAATATAGCAAGATTAACTCGCGTACTAATAATGAAGCGCAACTATCCTCAATACCCGCACCTACAACGAGAGAAATGAATAACTCAGAACAGATCTACTACCAATTTGAAAGAGAACAAATACCTGAGCGGAACCAGCCAACAAAACTACTACCTGAGCAATACAGAATTCAAAAACTAGCAAAGTCAGGATCAAACTTGGGTCAGTCAAACAGTAGCACTTCAAATATGAACTCACACAATAATGTATCTGCAAACAAAACCAATGCGATTCCAGTTAGAGTAACCATGAATAGCACAGCAAATCCAAACAAACACAATTCGAACACCTCAAACTCTGTCGAATCGAAACAAGGACAAAAAGAAACACAATGTGAAGAGAACGCAGCCATCTTTGAAAGTGTTAAGTCAACTCGAACGAGAAGATACTACGTCGGAGGAATATCAACATCATCAAACCGTAAGGGTATCATTGAATATATGACATTTAAAAACGTGAAACCTGTAGCCGTCAAATTAATCGACACTTATCGTGGAAGCTTTGCAGCAAAAATCACCGTTTCACAATCTGACTGTGAAGTCGTAGAAAGTAGGGAATTTTGGCCAAGGCGGATATACTGCAGACGCTGGTACTCGGAAAATGAGTGACAGTCGAAATTTCAGAAAGCTGATTATCGTGACAAATACCCAGATAATAACGGAAATGAAGTCGAATGAACGACTTATATATAAGTTATCCGCTCATATCAAAATCTCCTAATGACTATTAAAATATCACAAACACTTGGAACGCAAACAAATAAATCCGATAATTGCAAAATACTCACATGGAATGTAGAGGGGCGCCATGTCTTCTGCTGGATCTATTGGGTATCTTCTCGATAAACATGACATTGATTTTGCGTGCATTTGTGAGCATAAGTTAAAACCGAACTGCTCGACATTCTTAGACTCTGTCCATACAAATTATATATATCTCTCACACAAACTGTGAATACACTGAAAAATCATACAAATGTGGGAAAGGTGGCGTAAGCATAGTGTTGAAGAGAAAATTAGCATTTTCATACGAAGTTCTCAATATCGAATCTAACAGTCGCGTCATCGGCATAAGATTACTAAATGACAAAATTGCTCCTATATACATATTCTGTGTATACTTGCCATCTGTCAACTACGATCTTACCGACTTCTTGGATCAAATTGATGCTTTACAAGGTCTATATGATCTTTATTCTTTAGATGGAATAGTGTTATTCTGCGGCGATATGAATGTAGATATTGTAGGAAATCATCAGGATCCAAACCAAAATAGGTACAAAGCATTTAAACAACTTTTAGATATCAATTGCCTAGCACCTGTAAAGTACAACGGCGTCCCATATACATTTAAGCCAACAAAGAAAGTTCTCGACTACGTCATCATAAATGAATACTTCAATGATTATATAAGCGAAAACATTGTATTAGACGATATGTGCTGTAGTGTTTCCGATCACTTGCCTCTGATGACAGCTCTCCGAGTTCCAATTCAAAGTGTAAATCTACCTACAAATTCCAGAATTGCATGGAAAAAATGTTCAAGCGATACATTGTTAACCTTCATGGTGGGCCTACAAAATGACTTATTGAGACTAAACATTGATAACATTCAACCTACGATACAAAATACGTAAAATCTCTATAACCAATTATCGACTGTATTCAGAAAAGTTCAGACAAGATATTACCAAAACAAACGTATCAAAGGAATACCAAGCCATACTGGAATGAACAGGTCAAGAACGCACACAAGAAACAGAGAGATGAAAGGCGTAAGTGGGTTAATCAAAATAGGCCTAGAGACACGAACAATATGTACTTCGAGTCATATAAAAAAGCGGAGTGCGAATTCCGAAATATACAGAAAGAAGCGATCGCAAACGTTGAAAAACAATTCTATGATAATTTGAACATGAGTGCAGACATGGACATTAGACTATTTTGGCGATTAGTTCGATGTAAAAGAAAGAACAACCACAAAACAATTAATTGTATTTATCATCAGGGCAAACAATTACGAGATCCAGATGATATAGCAAATGCATTCGGAGATTATTACACCGATGTTTTTAAACCTAAAAACAAATCAGAGTATAATTTAACTCATCTAGCGAATCTAGAAGACGAGGTTTTGCATTTCATGAATTCGACAGACTTCTCAGAGGATCCAATCCTTGCGTGCAAAGTAAGCATGGAAGAGGTTGAACGCAATGTTAGACTACTTAAGAATAATAAAGCTCCGGGTCATGATAGCGTAACTACCGAACATATCGTCAACGGCGGCAATGTATTATTGAAATACCTTCAATGTGTATTCAACATGATGATACAAACATGTTATATACCAACTCAGTGCAAAAAGGGCATTATTATACCAATTCACAAAGACGGTAAACCAGAAACAGAAGTAAAAAGTTATCGACCAGTCACACTTTTACCTGTAATTTATAAACTATTTGAGAGAATTGTACACAATCGCCTTGTGAAGTGGTGCTACCTTAATGATAAGAAGATGCCCAATAAACAACAACAAGCATATCAAAAACAGTTAGGCCCTATCACAGCGTCCTTCAATTTACAAGAGTCGATCCTCAATTATTTAGAATTAAATTCATCAGTATACGCTGTATTCTTAGATACCGCGGGTGCATTTGACAACGTTCGCCACAGTGCTATCATATGTAAACTCAAGAGGTTAGGAGTTAAAGGAAATTTCCTGAGACTACTTATACCATCATACAATAACCTTAGTGCGTGTGTAAGGGTCAACGGGATTCATTCAAGGCCATTCAACGTACTACAAAGTGTAAGACAAGGCGGCATTATGTCAACTTGGATTTATTTACTCTTCATAGACAGCTTACTCGACAAACTAGAAACTAATCATGGCCTAACTATAGCAAATATCAATTGTGGGAATCCAACATTGGCTGATGATCTCACACTACTGTGTCCTAGTCTGACTTCGTTAGAGAAACAACTCAGTATAGTGAATAGGTACGCGAACGACTGGGGCTATAGCTTTAACAAAGATAAGTGCAAGTTTCTGATATTCGGAAATGGCAATGATGCCTCATGGTCCATTCGTTTCGGGGACTCGAACATTGAAAAATGTGACACAGTGACACACGTAGGCATTACCCTAAATAAGTCAATGAAATGTGACAGCATGATACAAGCCCGTATGCGAAAAGGCAATTCATCGGCGCACGCTATACTAGCATTGGAGCACAATACCGGTATATGAATCCTTTAGTCATGTGTTCATTGTTGAAAAAGGTCGCGATATCATCAGCTCTCTATGGATGCGAACTCTGGAATAATATGACCAAATATGACATCGAAAGTACTGAGAAACTTATTAGATCATGTGCAAAGAAATCTCAGAATTTACCACGACGGACTCGCACTGACATGGCATTGAGCCTAGTAGGGTGGTCGTCAATGGAAAGTGAAATCGACAATAGAAAACTTGCGTTTTTACAAAGATTGTGTGCACTGCCGACTGAATCCTTGTCAAAACAGATTTTCAATCATCGGCTTCACTTATTCATATCAAGACATTTTAGAGATCAGAGTGGCTTTTTACCTGATATATTTAGAATCTTGAAGAAGTATGAACTGGACGATTATATCTTATCGTATGTCAGAACCTCATATTTTCCAGAAAAAATGGCTTGGAAAAGAATAATTCGTGCTGCTAGTGCAAAAACTAATCATAGTGCCTGGTTAGAGAGAACAGTATTAGATGAGGACTTTGATAGATTCACCAGTTTACATAATAAAATCGAACCATGCCTTCTCTGGAAATGTGCAAGTTCTAACACCGATATAACGAACGCAATGACCGCTGTACGGCTCCTAGTAAGCAACAGACATGAGAGGAACTTAGTCGAACAATGTACTTATTGTCATCTGCTCACTAAAGACATAAAAGTACATTAAATTGCTGAATGTCAAACAAGTGCACATATGCGCTACTCGTTTCTAAGAGAGATAAAGTCCATTTGTTCAAATGATCTGTCAAATTTCCTGAGTTTATACTCATCGCAAAAAGAGGTGTTTACTAGGTATCTTCTAAGCACTGAACTACCTTCAATGTTTGACTTAGAAAAGAGTAATTATGCTCTCTTTGTAAGATTAAGTATGCGATTTATCAACAGTGTTCTCAAAGCCTTTCAGCATTAAATGTACATTCATTATATCAAGAGCAAGTTTTTCTTTCCTTTTTTATTATGTATGAAGATGTTAACTCCAACATAAATTGCTAACGCATACACACACTTTCATCAACTGCAAAGAAAAATAGTATTTACATAAATCACAACATTCTGAGCTTTATCGTCAGTAAAGCTCGAACGCATCTCCATACATGACGAAATTTCATATATGAGGTCGCTAGTAATCTCTTGACTTTCGTTTCGACAAGATGTTTTCATTAAAGCGACTTACCAAAATAGCGAAAAGTTTGATCGATCGATTGATACATGGTCGGACCGATTTTGTTCTCACCATTTATCCATCTATCTATTCATTCATCCACGCACGCACGCATACACAAACGCACGTACGCAGGCACGCACAGTTTGATCGATCGATTGATACATGGTCGGACCGATTTACGTCTCTCTATCTATCAATCTATCAATTCATTCATCCACACACGCACACACGCACAAACGCATGCACGCACGTTCACACGCACGCACGCATCAATCCATACCTACCTACCTACACACATACATACATACATACATACATACATACATACATACATACATACATAAATACACATGCATTCATACACAATTACATATTTGTATGTTTACATACATACACACAAATCAGAATACATTTTAAAATTAATTTATGCTTTAATTTTGTATTACTTAATTTATAATGATTGTTCCTGTTTGTCTAAATTCTGTTTATGAATGTACATGTACCTATACTTCTCCTGGTTTCCGTCTCTCTATTTCTTTCTTTCTCTCCCTCTCTGTCTCTCTCTCTTTCTTCCTCCTCTCTCCCTCCCCGCTCTCTTTCTTTCACTCGACAGCTCGTTTTCTCGCTCACTCAAATCACTCACTCACTAGCTCGTTCACCTCATCTCTCCGTCACTCTTTCTTTCTCATTTCTTAATGTTTGTATATGATAACACCTTCATGAAATCGTTCAACGTTCTTATATCATGTAAATGTTGTTTATCTCTATCTCTTTATAGTGGAAATAAAGTTATAATAATATAATAACGCTTGCAAATGAAAGTAATTATAATCAATCTTTCATGCGTAAATTGTCAGTGTCGTAGCTGTGTTATTTAACAGAAAACTTTGATTTATCAAAATTAGTTTCATCCTGAGATATTTCGTTCCTTTACGATAGATTAATTAACTGTTTGAAAAAAAGAAAAATAACTGCGTTTACCTAACAAGAAATATCCCCATTTTTTATTGTTTGCGATTTTACAGTTTGTAGATGATTGTAAATGATATTGTGTTGACCGAAAACACTGGAATTTTCAAATAATCAAAGTTTCGTCTAAAGAATGGGACAACGGAGTCTTTACTGAGACAACTTTTTTTCATTTAGATACGTATAATGTAACATTTCTAGTGACTCTTTATTCTTTGTCTCCCTGAAACAAGTAAGGTTAAGCAATCGTTTTTAGCCATGATCAAAAAAAGGGTTAGTTCCTACGGAAGATATAACAATTTAACACCACTATGTAAACATTCTACGGCAATCGTACGATTATCATAGAGCTAAATCAAACGGCAAAATGATGGTGCATCCATTCTTTTCGTCATATCTTTTTAATTTCACTATATTTTACTTGGAAAATTGGCATGTTTAAAGCTAAATAGTCGGAGAACCTCTGCTAGAGTAAGAAGAGTGCCATAGTCACAATATACACCGCCATTCTCCTGCTGTTTCAAGAAAATAACTGTAGACATTAGTTATTTTGACAGAACGAAATTCAAAACATTTGCAGACTACCTTTTTAAATTGTCAAGTTCAAGCGGTTTATAATGATTGGTTGATTGAATGGGGTTTGACCCCTCTTTAAACTGCAACTAATAACAATAATAAAAAGAATATATAGAAAAACATTTGAAAGTATCAACCAAATCAATCCTTAAAAAGAGAGCTGTTAACTTACATCTCAAATGTAAAATTTGTCTTATCAGGAAAATAACAATACGGTCACTTTTTCCATGAAGGAGGAGTTGCATTCACTTTGAAAGCCCCCTTTTCATGACGCAGCTGAAATTCCCTTTACTGCAACAACATGCACAAATTCAGGCAACAATTAACATTTTGTAGAAATTTCTATAAAATAAGTCCATAAATAAAGGAGGGGTTGCGTTCACAAGAATTTTTACAAGAAGGTCCCCTTTTCCATGACGCAGCTGTTATTCACATATCCACGATTAAATAGGCGAGGTCAGGCGATAAGTAACGTTTTGTGAAAGCTTCATCCAAATAATTCTATAAATGGAGGAGGAGTTGCGTTCACAAGAATTTTTACAAGAAGGCCCCATTTTCCAAGACACGGCTAAAACTCACCAAACGCGACAATATGCGCTAGGGCAGGTGACTAGAAACATTAAATGAAAGTTTAATTGTAATCTGTCCATAAATGGAGGAGGAATTGCGTTCACAAGAATTTTTAAATGAAGGCCCCTTTTTCAATGACGCGACTAAATTTACAAAACTATGGCAATATGCACTAGGTCAGGTCACTAGGAGCAGTTTGTTAAAGTTTCATCCATATCGGTCTAAATATGAGGGAGGAGTTGCATTAAGAATTTTAAAATGAAGGCCCATTTTTTTCAGTTTTCACAAAACCGACATTTGGCGCTAGGACAGGAGACTATAAACATTCTGTAAAAGTTTCATCCAAATCGGTCCATAAATGAGGGAGAAGTTGTGTTCACCAAATCTTTTAAATGGAGGCCCATTTTTCCATGACGCAGCTAGAATTCACAAAATCGTGACAATTTGCACTAGGTCAGATCACTTGGACCAGTTTGTTCAAGTTTCATCCAAATCGGCCCATCAATGAGGGAGGAGTTGGGTTTACAAGATTTTTTTTTTTCCATGGAGGCCCCCTTTTCCATGGCGCGACTAAAATTCACCAAACCGTGACAATTTGCGCAAAGTCTGGTCAACATTCTGTGAAAGTTTCATCCAAATCGGTCCATAAATGAGGGCGGAGTTGCGTTCACATGATTTTTTTACATGAATGCCCCTTTTTCCATGACACGGAACTAGGAACATTTTGTGAAAGTTTCATCCAAATTCAAAAAGAAACTTAGAGGGCGTTGTGCTCACAGGAAAAGTGGACGTACGTGCTTACTGACGTTCGAACAGACGGAGAAGATGACGCCAATATACGACCGCCTCTAACGGCGTTAAAAATGAAATCTTAGAGAATCAGCTTGCACAGACAAAATTGGGTTTTTAATACAGATAAATAATTTGCAGAAGTTAAGGCTGACAAGATGTTGCAAACCGTTTTCAAATTAAATCCGTTTTGCGCGCATGTGCACGCGCAAAGCGGGGTATTATTTGAAAACGACATGCAACATCTTGTCAGCCGGAACATAGGAGCTGGTTTCCAATTCTTGTCCGGCTGAAAAACAACAAAATCGTCACCCGTTCGGGTGACAAATAAGTTAGCCCATGGTTTACGGAACAATTTGATACTTTTGAACTCTTTTGTTGAAGTGTGTGAAAGATCGTTCAGAAAGAGAAACTAGACCGCTAAAAGATTCTACGAAAAACAGGTCGCGACATTACCAAATAAGCAGATCTCGTGATTGGCTTGAGCTATTGTCACAATTCTACGAAAAACAGGCCGCGACATTAACAAATAAGCAAATTGCGGGAATGGCTAGTGCTTATATCAATAGCTGACTGGATTGGATTTTACTTGTCACATGATTTCCAAATATAGTAATGCAAACTTCATACGCAACTTTCAATAAATATCGTTTAAAACATATATTAGCGTGTTAATAATTTACATGAAGTGATAGTTGTGTATTTGTTCAACATTATTACTTTTTGATGAAATAAACTGTATGTAAATGTCAAGTTGAGATACACAAAATAGGCCGAAGCGTAATCACATCCTGTTCACGTGATATGTGTTATCAAAAAACTCGAAATGAAACTATCTTGTGTTCATTTTGCGGTTTTGTTAAATCTAAGTTGGAATTGCTCCGCATCAAATAATTACTCGTGGTGTTACATTAAGAGTATACTTGTGAAACTCTAGTACATGTACCACTTTAATGTTTACTTTAATGATTTTTTTAGCTCCACTGGCCGAATGCCAGCGAGCTATTGTCATGGCGATGTGTCCGTCGTGCGTGCGTCAGTCCGTGCGTCCGTGCGTAAACTTTTTCTTTAAACATCTTCTCCTCCCAAACCAATGGGCAGATTTTTATGAAACTTGGTAGAAATGTTCCTTGGGTGAACCTCTTCTAAAATGTTAAAGAAATTTTGATTGACCCCCAAATATGGGCGTGGAAGGGTGGGGCTTTTTTTAAATCTTTGAACGACATTTCCTCCTGAAACATTTGGCCGATTTCAAGAAACTTTACTAGAATGTTCATTTTGTGACCCTCTTTTTAAAGTTGTTCAAGACATTTTGATTGACCCAAAAATATTGGCCTGTCAGGGAGGGGGGGGGCTTTTTTCGAGCCCGAAATCTTCTCCTCCTGAACCACTGGGCAGATTTCAACAAAACTTTGAACGACATTTCCTCCTGACACATTTGGCCGATTTCAATGAAACTTTACTAGAATGTTCTAATTGTGACCCTCTTTTTTAAGTTGTTCAAGACATTTTGATTGACCCAAAAATATTGGCCTGTCAGGGAGGGAGGGGGGGGGCTTCTTTCGAGTCCGAAATCTTCTCCTCCTGAACCACTGGGCAGATTTCAACAAAACTTTACCAGAATGTTCCTTTGGAGACCCTTTACAAAAGATGCTCACAAAATTTTGATTGGCCCATAAATATGGGCGAGGCAGGTTGGGGCTTATTTTGAGCCTGAAATCTTTGAACGACATCTCCTGAACCACCCGGCTGATTTCAATGAAACTTTACCAGAATGTTCCATCTGTGACCCTTTTCAAAATTTGTTAGCAAAATTTTGATTAGCCCATAAATATTGGCATGGCAGGGTGAGGCATACTTTTATTTTTGAGCCGGAAATCTTTGAACTACATTTGATGAACCTATTGGCCGATCTTAATGAAACTTGAGAAATTTGTTGCAATGTGGGCCATACCCAGTAAATTATTATTTAATAGGTCTTAAGAGATTTCAAAGTGTTGTTTTCATTCCAAGAAAGCTTCATTTAATAAAAGTCAGAAGATGTTAAAGCCAGTGGAGCGATACAGGCCCTCTTGGGCCTCTTGTTTCTGGAGAAAAACTCAAAATTAAACAGTTAATCAACAGATAGATGCTCCAAAGATTTTATATTCACTTAATGACACAGATTGGCTAAAACATCATTAGCCAATATTGAAACCAAATGTTCGGTCATTTCCAATTTTGATAAATGATCTGTTGTCCAGGAAAATCTGCATAAATGACATCGCTATGTATTCTATTTGTCTAACCCAGATTAAAGAAATAACAATTTCAGACTTTTCCAAATTCAGAGAATTGTAACTGTTTATTGAAAATGTGATGTAATTTAAAAAGAGACTGCATACTATTGCAGAAACATTAACATGAATAAAAGGAGGAATTGCTTGACACAAGCAATTTTCTTTTCATACACCCGTCGAAATTATATGACCATTCGTGGCGCACGGAGTTGTTGGCTTTCCGACGGGCGGGTGGCGTCCACTTCTTTGTTCGGAGCATAATCCTGTCACCTTATGTCTGGTTGACTTGAGACAGGGCAGTTATGAGAAGCAATTAACAGAACTTTTATGCATATTTTATTAAAGGGGGGTAATAAATATCGCTAATTTTGTTCATTGTGAACAAAACTAGCTATATTGGATTACCTCCCTTTAATTTCACTCAAAACTCGCTCCACAAACTCATTCAATTTCATTCCAAATTCATTCCAAAATCAATCATCTTGTATAATTCACAGTGTTTTAACTGTAGTTAATTCCTTTTATCATTTTTCGTACTTGGACACCCAGCAGTGTAAAGGGCGTATCTTGTGACAATTTACCACCTTCTTTCAGTATCTCTCCCCTTTATTTCCTCCAGCGTATAAAAATCCGGTTTATGTGTAAAGGGTTATAGAAAGACCTGGTCCCACTGCACTTACGGATGCATAGAGGACGTAAACCGTGTGAAAATCTTTACAACCGCTGAAAAGACGCTTTGCATCTGTTTTGTATCCTAAAACAGGGACTTTGCATACGCTCTGTCCGTCGAACGTCTGTCCATTGTGATTTTACCCGCGCAGAAAGTTTTCAGCTGCACAAAATTTGAAGAACGGATAAACCTTATAAGGAATCAACGCTACACATCCGACACCATCCTTCATTCTTCCACCGTTTCCTCAATCCAACTGTTGGTCATCTTCAACACTCTTTACAAGCAACTCGAAAGTAACACCAAAACACCAAAATTAACGCATCACCTTTGAATGACAGTTAGCTCTGCACCGAATCCGACCTACTTGCTGTTATGGTATTACTTTATTTTGGCCGACGATTCGGTAAACAATTATGGTAAAATGTATTCTTGAGCCCATACTCACTTGAGCACAGACGCTTGGATATGATAGAGATATTTTCGACCTATGCAGCCGATTCAATGTACCGTACAAAACTAAAGGTGGTTGAGTTATACAGCATATTAAAGTTGGTAACGAAAGGCCGTGTTGAAGATATTTTTTGCAGATAAAGCGAAGTCTTCGAGTTTGGCGGAAGCGAAATATTGAATTTTGGAACGTCTTAGCACAGAGCCATATCGCACTGAAACATTTACGTGAATAAAATCAATGACAGTGGCATATGTCTTCAGTTGTTATAACTCGAACAGTGTCAGGGTAAAACGTCGATTATAACAACCACCGGTGCCGAACTTTGGATGCTAACAGGATGCTGAATCGGGAGGTCCGGGCATAATGTGTTATGACCGGTTTTTTTTTTTTTTTATCTCAGTCAGAGTTTTTCAGGATATTGTGACTTGTGATGACAGTGACTAACAAGGATGAGATGTCTTGGCCGTTTGTAGATCCCTTCATTAGCAATAGCCATAGGGTAACGCAATATTATGGTCGAATTATCTCATGTCATTTTGGACTTTCTTCGTTAACCTCTTCTTAAAGAAATACCAATGCCTTCTCTTTAACCGACCGGACTTATTTCGAACTCCATGATCAGAAACGAGCTTGCAATGAGAGTCGAAAAGAAGAGCGCGAATGCCCAAGGTTTTGAGTCAGATCGAGGCAACATGAAGAGCAAATGGATAGTCATTTTTGGGAATTACTCTTGGTAAAATTCAGAAATTCACGTGTCGGACTTTCTTTGGGAGCAATATTGCGCATGATTTCACGCGCTAATGACTTGTACAGAGCAGTGAAAATTGACTCTTATTTCAAAATTTTGATTTTGTGGGTAGACACCTCTATGTGTTAGTAACATATCAATGCATATGTCTATGGTGTCCACCCTATCGTCAAAAATCAATAAATGGTTAGCCACTCTTCCAAACTTTGAATTATGGGAAAAGTTATATCCAAAGAAAGGGAAGTACCACGGATATGAAAATATGTAAGCGTTTCTATCTCTGATGATCTGCGTTGCAGCTATTCTGTTTTGTTTCAGTATACGAGGTGTATACGTCTAAAAAATGCATCCACATACCTAGTAACCCTTTCTTACCTACCATCCGCTCTTATCCGCTAAGCTTACGATGAGCATCCACTCAACATCCCGGCTACATACTTTACGCGTCCGATATTTTCCGGTTTGTTTGCGCAAATTTTGACCATCATTATCAGTTTTCATCAAGCCTTTGAGAACTTTCACTCTTCCACCATTTCCGTTTAGCATACGTTTTGTGTCCATTTGGCAGTGGGACTGGGCCTTAAATAACAGTATCTGATTCAGTATGGAATTAATTTATTTAGACTATTTATTATTATTTTATTTTTTTTTCAAAATATTTCTTTAAAATTGGTGTTGTTTTTTTCTTTGTCAATTTTTTGTCTTTTAAACAGGTTTTCCGGTATAATGGTTCATATATGTCTTATTTTGATTTATACATGTTTATCATGCAATGAAACCTGTATTGACTAGATATCACTTGTCGGATAACATAACATGATAGCAGAAGTCTAGTTTTAGAAACAATTTGTATACTCTTTCACCTGAATTTCTTTGGTTTCTAAGGGTTTATCATAATTAAGAGCTGAAAATGACAGTATGATAAATAAAATAATATGTAAGTGTCTTTCAATATCAATGTTATCTAGTCTCAGCTGTGAGAAATTATCATGACTCGGCAGAGCCTCGTCATTATAAATTCTCCCAATTTCGATTAAAACCATTGATATATATATATATATATATATATATATATATATATATATATATATAAATATATACATAAATATATATATATATATATGTCTTATTTCTATCTTTTAAGATGGTCATGATGAAATGGCGTACCACACTATTGGACCAGTGCTGTGTTGGTAGTTGGTGTATACGTTATTCTGCGTTATTATTTACCTGGCAAGGTGTGACTAAACCGTGACGTCATTTGGCGAGTTTACTTTTCAGTATTTTGGACTCTTTTTAAAATTAAAGTCAACAATTATCTTGAACGCTTGTTATTAACGGTAACCCAGGATGAGTGAACTTAGCGTAGGTGGACACATTTCATTGTTGGGTTACCACGCCCTCGTTACTTTTGCTTTCAACTTCGAGTCTATTCAATGTACATTGCTCATATTTGGTGTGATAATGGATCTTAATAATATCTGGTATTCCCATGGTAAAGGTCATGTGATCAGGCCTTTGTCACATATCAAGTTCAAACATTTGAAATACTGAACCAAAAGACTTCTCATTACCAAATACTTCAATCCTATTGACGATACAATGTTCATTTGTTAGCTCCACTGGCCGATGGCCAGTGAGCTTTTGTCATGGCAGAGTGTCCGACTTGCGTGCGTTCGTCCATTCGTACGTGCGTGTGTAAGCCTTTTCTTTAAACATATTCTCCTCCTTAACCGATGGGCGGATTTTAACAAAACTTGGTGGAAATGTTCCTTTGATTATCTTCTTCTTAAATCATTAAACAAATTTTGATTTGGTCCAAAATTTGCGTGCGTGTGGCAAGTCGGGGCATTTTTTCTCTATTAAATCGTTGAAAATCTTTTCCATCCAAACAATTGGTAACTTTCAGTTTGGGTGTTATTTTGGTGACCCTTTACTTAAATTGTTTAAGAAATTTGACCCCGATATGTGGGCGTGGCTTATTTTCACTTTATTTTACTTTAAAATCTTTTAAATCTTCTCCTGAAATCAGTGCAAAATTTCAATGATATTTGGCTTGGATGTACCTAAGGTGACCCTTTATCTAAATTGATGAATAAAATTAGACTAACCCCTAGATATGGGCGCATCATGGTGGGACTTATTTTCACTTAAAATCTTTAAAAATCGTCTCCTCCCAAACCATTTCGCCGATTCCAAGGAAACTGCACAGGGCCTATTTTCACTTTATTTTCACTTCAAGATCTTTAAAAATCTCCCCTCCCGAACTGTTGGGCCGATAGAAATTTTGACTTACCCCATTCATGTGAGCGTGGCAGGGCAGGGCGCGGCGGGGCTTATTTTCTCTTTAGAATCTTTGAAAATCTTTGCTACCATTCAGTCGATCTCAATACATTTTTGCATTTTTGCTCCTTGGGCGACCCTTTACTTAAAGTATTATTGCACACTAAACATGTGAGGTGGCGCTTTTTAACTTAAAAATCTAAAAAAAAAATCTTCCCTTTCCAATCAATTGTACTAATTTAAATGAATCTTGGGACATGTATCGGGAATTCCTTTCACTTAATTTGTTTCTGAAAATGTGTTCAGAATGGTCTACTTGATGTAATCACCTTTATTTTGGTAATAAATTTGTTAAAAGATCTGAACTTTATGGTGATATAGTATTTTGGTGCAATGTTGTAGTTCTAAAGAGACTTCAAAGTATTGTTTGCCTGATAAAACCCTTGAAATATTTAAGTCATCTGAGCGATACATGCCTTCATGGGCACTAGTGCATTATGATAGCCCTCATTGATGTCAAAAACATGTGATAGGCCAAGATTAAACATTTGCAAAACTAAACAAAATAGCGGTGGACATAAAGAGTTACCTCTGTCCATGTGTGAGTGTGTCAGCGTTTGTGTGCAGGGTTTGTCTAGGGCAAAGCTTCAGCATTTAAGGATGGGTTTCAAGATAACTTGACTCACTTATTTCCCCGTTTGAGTACTAAGGGCTTATAAGAAAATTGTCCGGAGAAGACCAAGGTCAATGTCACATTTGAAGGTCAAGTGAGTCACGGTCAAGGACAAATTCGTGTGTGACGCAATGTACATTTATCAATGGGCTACAAAATAACATAGTTGTTGCGCTTGACAACTACTATTTTCATTCGAAGAGTTTGTTTGTATACAGTTAATTACATCGTGAAATTGACATGGTGAATGATTTTTGAATGGTTAAGGAATGAAATTGAATGAGTGTGTGGTGCGAGTTTTGGGTGAATTTAAAGGGGGGGGGGGGTAATTACATATCGCAAATTTTTTTCAGGATGAACAAAATTAGTGATATTCATTACCCCCCTTGATAAGATATGCATACAAGTTCTATAGATACCTTCCTAATTCTCCAAGAATCTATCAGACGCTTACAATTTGAATTATGTCAGTGAAATCGCGATTTTCTCTATCCAAATTAATTTTGAATGACATTGTTGATTTGTATATTTTTCAATGGGTTTTAGCGTTTTTGATCGATTTGAGTGAGTGTTTGGAATGAATGAATGGAGCGCTGAGTAAGCGATTTAGAATGGTTTTGATTGAGATGAATGTCAATTTCACGATGTAACTAACTGTATACTTAAGGCCAAGGTCACGGCTCAAGGTCAAATAATCAAATTAAATAAGTTTGGTCTTGTCCGGAACATATTTTCTAGAGTTAAGAATTAATGAGTGGATGGGTCAGTATGTAAGTGATTATGTTTGCAGTGTGTGTCCGTGTCTATATATTGTAGGGGCATAGCTTTTATATTCATGAACTAATTTCAAAATAACTTGGCATTGTCATTTCCCCTAGATGAGTTATTGTGTCATACAAAAGCTTTATTTGAATGCCCCAAATTTCAAAGGCAAACTTTTGTATTTTCTATAACATATATGAAAGATTTATGAATGGAGTGCAAAAACGAACGTGGTGCAGTTCTTTAAGGTTACTGGTGTTAAATGGAGAGAATAAAACAAGATATATTTGTTTGCATGGAAGTAATGTTCTACTTAAATATTCTTTTCTTGTAAATGAGCAGAAATGAGCAGAAAAGAGAGAAACAACCAATAAGAAGTATGTTTCGGGTTACACAAAAATTTAGAAAAAGATTAAGGTTTCATATTATAAACATAAAAAAAATCATAATCGCATCTAACGAAACTACAACTAGAAAGTTATTTGATGTACGTTAAAGTTGAATGTACATTGAAAACTATTAAGGAAAAGGTTGAGAAAGAGAGACGAATTGCTTGAAACTAGCAATTTGTCCTTCTTTCTCAATGTTTTCCCTCTTAATTACTGTCTGATGCATTAAATTTCAGTTTGTGGGAAAATGGTCACACAATAAGGTCATAGTATTTATGTCTTTTTGAAAAACAACCCATTTGTCTTGTTTTACAAATAAAAAATACATTGCATTTTTGCAGAATTGGATTATAAGTCTATTGTCAATTTATAATTGTCATTTAGGCGGGATTACTGGGGCCCATTTTACTAAACTTCTTACGAAGACATTAATCGTAAGTAAAATCACAAATCGTATCTGATGTTTTAATTCATTGTTAGATTCTACCTTGTATTATCTCATCGGAATCGTCTTCCAATGAGATAATGCATGACAGAATTCTATATTTAGTTTCTAATCTAGAAGCAATTTAAATTTTTGACTTTTGTAAGATATTTACAAATATAGGCCCCTAGACAAAAACTGTTTTGATAGAAAACAAAATGTGGTTCTGAAAATTGTATATCCTTTGTTTTGTTATACATAGGATTTTTTTTTTCTTTTAAAAATTATACGTAGTACATAGTTGCTTTGATTTAACTGATTTTGAAATGTTTTGAATTCAAAAAGAAAGTGTGCACTTTAACTTTCAATTATCTTAATAATAACACAGCGTTATGTCACAAAATTGTCGAATCTACGTAGCTAAAGGTAGCGTTAATATAAATTTAAAGTATGTATGTAAATCACGAAATTTCGTTTAGAAATAGATGGCTGTCCTTCAAACCCTTTAATGACCATTCACGACGCGAGTAGTTCGTCTTCAGCCTTTTTTAGACTTCTTCTCCTCCTGAACCACAGGCGCATGCGGGCGTAAAATTGTGAAATTGACAAGGTGAATGATTTTGGAATGAAATGAATGAGTGGGAAGATAGACATTTGAATGAAAGTAAAGGGAGGTAAACCAATATAGCCAATTTTATTCTGGATGAACAAAATTAGCGATTTCTTTTACCTCCATTTAAAGATATATATATATAATCAAATTCCATTTATTGCTTCAAGAACCATTCAGACGCATATAATTTTAATTACATTAGTCAAATTACGATTTTCTCTAGCTTTATTCATTTAGAATGTAGTTGTTGATCTGAACTATTTAGTGGTTTTCGAGCATTTTTGAATAGGTTGTGTTAGTTTTTGTGACGAATGTATGAAGCGCTGAGTGATCGATTTATAATGGTTATGATTGAGATGAACGCCAATTTCACGATGCAACTATTTGTAGCAGGGCCGTGCATTTTTTCTGTTTTAATAAATTACATCTTCTTCTAAACGATAAGGCATATTTCATGAAATTTAACCAGGCTGTTCCGTGGATTACCCTCTTGGAAAAGAAACTCTCGAAATTTTTATTTGATTTGATTGAAATCTGCTCCTAAATCAGTAAAACAATGAAACTTTGTGGCCATATTCCTTGGAAGATACTTTTTTATATATAAAAAAAATAGTTCATGAAATTCTGATAAGCCCCTAAAGATGGATAGGGCATCAGTAGTTTTCGGTTCATCAAATAACATGTTATCAACAGGTAATTTTGATTTACTCTGTGTGTCTCTTTCCAAAATTTGTTCTTCAATTTCTCTTTACTAGTAAATATGCGTTTTGGGAGAGTGGTGATATTTCTTTGCTTTTTTGCACCATTTCTATTCAATTTGTATTTCTTTTACACATGTACAATATCAACGAAATTCAATATCTTTCATGTAGTTTCCAGTGCAATTGTGAACACAAGTCATTCTTAAACTGTGGGCGTTGAAAGATAATTATTTTTTTTACGTTGCATCCTTCAAAAAACATAGAATCAATAGAATTCCGTACCCCGTTTTACTAAACGACTTACGAAAGAATTAATCGTAATCCAAATTGACCTGGTGTTTTTATTCATCGTTAGATAATGCCTTTCAATGTCTCATTGGAATCGTCTGTAGAAGACGATTCAAACGAGACGATGCATGGCAGATTTCCATATTTAGTTACAACTGTAGGAGGAACTTTGATTTTTGACTTACGCAAAACATGATCGTAAGATGTTTAGTAAACATGCCCCTAGTGAGTGATTAAGGGCCATTTTTTCCTCTTTTTCGAAAGAGTTGTATACAAGGTTTGACAGAAATTTTATTCAGTTTTTTATAAAAGACCAAATAGAATGTTAAAATATTAACGTGCACACTTTCGTTTTTGAACCCTATGTTGATAATATTAGTATTGTTAGATTTAACTGACTGATCGATTTGAGTTCCTTGTTGCAATGATTGTTTAATTCATCTGATTGTAGTTGTAATTGATTTCTATTTATAGGCCAGTCAGTGACTAGCCTTTTGTCGTGGCAGTGTGTCCGTCGAACGTACGTCTTCCGTGCATAACTTTTTTTGTTTAAACATATCCACCCAAACCATTACACAGAAATGTTCCTAAACTATCCCTTTTCCGGAGTTGAATATTTTTTCTATTGACCCACAAATATTGGCGTGGCAGGGCAGCGGTCATTTTGACTTTAAAATCTTTCAAAATCATCTACTCCCAAACCCTTGGGCTGATTTCAAGAAAGTTTGATTGTCCCTAAAATATGGGTGTTGCAGAGCGGGACTTATTTTCACTTTGAAATCTCGAAATTATCTCTCTGAAAAATTGAGTGTCGTTTAAAATGGTGATTATATGAATTACTTTGAAAATCTTTTTCTCTTTAAACACATTCGTTAGAATTATCGACGACTTCTTGCAACAAATGATTGTGGGTTACACCGTGGGAAAACTGCATGTGGCTAAGGGTGATTGTATAGTGTAGTTTGGTGAATTTGTAGCCAGGCCAAGTAATTAATCCAAAATAGTTATACATAAACTTCAAAATGGGGTTGCTTTTAGTCAAAGTTGGCTTTGTTTTGTAAAATTATTACCATATCACTTTTTAATACAAGTAAATGCAAAGAGATGGGTTTTCTTTTTCACAGTTAAAGCAAATATGAATGTATAAATTTCTAAATTGTTTTTTTCTGGTAAAATGGATAAAATATTTCAAGGTTGTGACTTGATTACTTCCCTTACATTTTTGTAAAAGGCTTTCGCCGAAGACACCATTTCCCCAGTCATTTTGATGTACCGGCAATAAGTTTTGAAAAACAAAGTGGGAAAGTTATTTTTATTAGACGCATTTATATGTTCTATTTAAGGATTTTCTGGGGGAAATTTGGGGATTTTCTAAATAAAAAGAAATTGAAAGAGTGCATACAATTTTTTGCAAAAGATTAATTCCTTTTAAAAACTCTACATGCAATAATGCTGTGTAAGGAGATGCTTGGTCGTTTAATTCTTTTTTATTAGTAAGCATACTCGTTACTGATTGAAAGTTATATACTCTGATAATATTATTATAAAAAAAACATTATAGAAAACTAAAAAAGACGATTGCTTAAAAGGCTAACTGGTACAATAAGATAAACCCACTTTTATGTGAAAATGGTTTTGGGTATGGTACGTAAAGAACAATTCATTTGTATTGAACCATTTCAACAACGTTTGATTGACATATTCAAGCAAAGTTGGTTCGAAAATGCATTAAATCAACCATCATCTCAACATATATATAGTTTTCAAAACTAAACATGCATTTGAAAAGGTATTGGGAAATTTACCTTGTAAATTAATAAAATATATATTTCTAAAATAAGTTTATTTTCCCAGTCTCTGGGAGACTGATTTATTAGAGATGGTGCACCAATTATTGCTTGTCATTTAGCGCATGTGATAAACCTTTCCATTATTCAAGGCTCTGTTCCTGATGATATAAAGAATGCTAGAGTTATACCCCTGTATAAGAAAAATGATAAAACTGAGGTGGGTAATTATAGACCTGTGTCGGTTTTGAGTATAATTTCAAAGGTGTTTGAAAGAGTCGTTTATGATCAACTGGATGATTATTTGTCTTCAAATAAAATTCTTTACAGTTTTCAATCTGGTTTAAGGCGTGGTTTCTCTACCGCTACAACTTTGATTCATTTGTCAGATTTCATCAGATTTAATATGGACCAAGGTAATATGTTTGGGATGGTTTTACTTGATTTACAAAAGGCGTTTGATACAGACAATCATGATATTTTATTGATGTAACTTGAATGTATTGGACTTACATCAGATGCCATTAGATGGTTTAAATCCTATTTCTCTGACAGGACTCAAGTCGTAGAAGTTTCCAGTGTACACTCCAGTCAGGGTTTTATATCACGTGGTGTTCCACAGGGATCAATACTAGGACCCCTTTTATTTCTGATATATGTAAATGACATGTCTGCTGTGGTAGAAAATAAATTACTTTTATATGCTGATGACTCCGGCATCCTTGTCTCTGGTAAAAATGTCACTGATATAGAGTCGATACTATCTTCGGAAATGGAAAGGGTTAGTCAATGGCTTGTTGATAATAAGCTTTCATTACATCTAGGCAAAACAGAGTCAATACTTTTTGGTTCTAAGCCCCGATTGAAAGGTCAGAGTAATTTAAATGTTTCATGTAATGGTATAAGTATACATGCCACCAATTCAGTAAAATATCTTGGTGCAATTTTAGATCAACATTTAACTTGTGATGAAATTGCCAGGTCCCTTGTTTCAAAGGCTAATGCACGTTTAAAATTCTTGTTTAGAAATAAACAATTCTTTAATCTCCAAACTCGTAAGCTTCTGGTAATGTCCCTCATCCAGTGTCATTTTGATTTCGTATGTTCTTTCTGGTATCCTAGCTTAAGTCAGTATTGGAAAACCAGACTCCAGACTACACAAAATAAATTAGTTCGTTTTGTCTTGGACTTGGGAAGCAGGTCTCATGTAGGAGCCGAGCAATTTAGATTACTTAATTGGTTACCAGTCCACAGGCGAGTTGAGCAGTTAACCCTATGTCATGTCCATAACATTCACAGAGGAGTGGCCCCAGAATATCTAAGCGAACATTTTAAACCCATCAGTGAAGTTCATGGCCGTTTGACAAGGTCTAGGGTAACTGCTGTTTCTTCTTCATTTTTTGATACTGAAGTAGCTTTTTCAGATTCTGGCAGGTTTGCTCTCCCAAAGGTTAAAAACTTCGGTAAGAAGTCTTTTGCTTACCAGGGTATTGTTTCTTGGAACTGCCTGCCACAGCAGCTAAGGGACATGCAATCCCCTATTTCATTTAAACCTGCTGTGAAAAAATACCTTTTGGACTTATCTTAACTGTTCTCAATCATTTAATTTCTTATATTTTCTAATATTTTCATATCTCCTTTTCTTAAATACTAAGTGATTGTTTTAAGGACATGTCTTGTTTGTCTTAACTGTCAATTAATAACTGTGATAAATATATTTATCTTTATATTGCTAACATTTAAATGTGATATGATTTTCTGTGATACAAAAAAAATGATTTTTCTTTAATGTGATATATTCTAATAATTGAGTTGTAAACATGACTTTCAGTGCCATGCCTTCATTATCTAGGACCACAATGGAAATAAGAGGATCTCGTTTTGTTCTTTTTTGTGTTATCCTTGGTAATGGAGCGCATAACATGGTGCTTTTTTTTCAATTTTTTTCCTCGATGCAAAAATTATTTGTTATACTACTTTTACTATGCCATGTTCTGTACTCTTTTACCTAAATAAACTTATTATTATTATTTTAATTGAACTTGTAGATATAGGCCTAATAGAATAGAAAGAAATTCAAAGATATTGTGACATTTATAATGAAGTGGTATTGAGGATGAATTCCATTTCATTTTTGTGTGTAACGATTTGAGAACACAAATACACTAAGAAAAAACAGTTGAAACCGAGCGTGCATTAACTCGCCTGGTTGATACAGTCAAAAATACTAAATCTTTATCTAATTCGGCATTTTTTTTCTAAATGTGCGCTCGAACTAATAACTTGCACAATTTATTCCATGAGAATCAATTAATTATTAATATATATTATACAAATTCGATTTGATTTCATATTTATTGATTGTATTTGTATTAATCAATTTGATATTGTAGTGTATAAATTTTTGTGGTACATTTGATATCACAAATCGATTATAATCATACAAAATTGTCTGGTTTTTGATGAATCATTTTTAAACACTTTTAAGTTAAATAAGCTTAAATGTTCGCATAGCTTGCAAAAATATCAATTTTGGAATGAGTTGGAATTCCCTCTAAATGCAGGAAGCTTTCGGAGCCCTCGGTCGATTGATTTCTCTTTTCTTTTTTTTTTTTATATATATGTTTTTATGAAATATGTAGGTGTATATAGCCAGTGGAGCAATGCAAGCCTTCTGTGTCTCTCGTTTCTATTTTCTTTCTGTTTTCTATCAATTTACGTAAAAGCCACCATAGCGCAGTTGGTAAGGCATAAGACTTCCAATCTTGAAGTCGTGGGTACGATCCCCGGTGGCGGCAAATATCCTTTCCGACGTTTGTCTCTCACCAATGGGTAGATAATCGTAAACCTATGTGAGATAGCAGTCGGAGGCTAGGAAAGGGTGTAATGGTAGAACAGGTGAAAGAAATACCAGGAATCCATTGTTAGGTGCTCCGGCCGCCGCGATATGACTACGAAATTGTTGAAAGCGGCGTAAAACCCATTCAAACAAAAACAAAACAAAACGTAAAAGTAAGCTTTTAGCAGATATTAGTCTACGCTTTCGACGTGGACTTTCACCTGTAATTTTTACAATATCCATAGTGATTTTTAAAAAACAAAAACGATTTAACCGTGTGATATTTTTTTCTATCAAAAACTGTTTAGGAGCTTAGACACGAAACGTCAGCTGTCCAATATGAAAGTTATTTATTTATTTATTTTTTTTTTTTCATTAATTTTTTTATCCTATTTTTTATTATGGACATACATAAATTGAGGGGTTTTTTTTTTTGTTTGTTTGTGTTTTTGTTTTTGCAGTAAAAATAGGTAGCATCGGTAGCATCGATCCTTAGAATTTCTGAAAACTATTGTAGCTCACATGAGCATGAAGTGCTCAAGTGGAGCTTTTGTGATCGTCCATTGTCCGTAGTCCGTCGTGCGTCGTCCACAATTTCTTTTAAACATCTTCTCCTTCTAATCCATTAGGCCTATCTCCATGAAACTTGACAGAAATCTTCCTTAGGTGAAACTCTACCAAAGTTGTTCAAAAAATGAAATCCACCCTTAACTCTCCCTTAACCCTAAGCAAAATCTTCAAAATTCTTTTTCTCTGAAACCAGAAGGTAGGCATCTTTCATATTTGGTATGTAGTATCATCTAGTTGACTTCTACCAGGTTTGTTCATACCATGCACCCAGGCGAAATTGAAATTAGATTGAAAAAATATTAAAGGTAACTAGGAGAGAGGCCGTTTATAATCTTATAAATAAATATCAGTTTGTGATATTTGCGTCTAGCTTCTAAAGCCATCCACCCAATTTCCCTATAGATATTGCCGAGAGATGCTGATCTAGTGATGCCTATAACTATCCAGGCAGCTTCATTTTTTTCGATGGTTTCTTATTCGGGGATCGTGCAAGTACAAAACTATTAAAGCATATTCTATGATCGGTCTCAGGAAAGATAAATATATTTGTTGCAGAAAATCTCTTTTAAGTCTAAATTATAGTTCTCATAATACCAAGAACTTTTGAGGATGATTACGTAATGTTTTTGATATGGTCGCCCAATTTCGCAATACAACTCAGTGTAGGCCTAGACGTTTGTGGCTATCAACAAATTGTATAGAAACGTCATTGAATAGGAGAGTAGGGGGTAAAAATCTTTTATTTGATATAAACATAGTATTGGTCTTGGACGGATATCATTTTAAGGTCATGGTTTAGCATTGCTTCAATATCTTGAAAATGGGTTGCAGAGCAAGCTAAAGAAGTGTCGTCTGCAAAGAGTCTAGCTATGCTCAATAAGTAATCTGAGCCATCATTTACATATATTTAGAATAACAGCGGGTTGAGAACAGCGCCTTGTGGAACCCCCGCTTTAATTGACCTTGACCTTGATCTTTCCATTTTAATAATGACTAATTGTTTTCTGGAAGATAGATAATCTGTGATGAGATCTGATAGGGGTTGACATAAAGGTTTCATCTGTAAATTACATCACCTAGGAATTATTGGTCCACTCATCGATTAATTCACAGATTATTTATTTTCCCGAAAACAACCAGTCATTATTGACATAATGAGTATGATTATTTTGACTTTGAAACCATTAAACATGACTATCCTCCAAAACTTTAATGTCTTTTTTCTTTTTGAAAGGAAGTTTTTTGTTTGCTTTTTTTTGGGGGGGGGGGGGGTGATTTAGTATTATTCAGGTGGGCGATAAGGGTCATTCTTCCCCATTGTTTTCTTTTTCAATCAGCACTGTGTATTTGTCTATTACCAATTAGCGTAGCACTATGAGCAGCCGGTGGCCTGGAAGGGATGTCGTGTTAGAACGAAACAGACCCCAGAATATAACTGACAGTTGTTGAAATACATGTTAAAATCCATTTAAATAGATAACTAGTTTAAGGTAGTGGATCCTCTATAGTTCAGTAACCTTTCTGAAATCATAAACTTTTAACAATTTTCCCAGGTTTCCAAATTATTTTCTTAAAACATTTTAGGAATTTTCATTCGTTTAACACTGTGAAAGATCGTGAGTTCCAAAATGTTGCTGAACTATTAAGGGTCCACTCACCTAATTTAAATGCGATAAATATTTTTAAAATGATTATATTGATGCATTTATATCTTTTATTAGCCCTGCTTTAAACAACATGTTTTTCTGCTGTATATGTATAAGGGTTTGGTAGACGGTATTGACTAAGATCAGTCTGCAAAGGTCTACAGGCTTCTCTTAAGGTAGTGGACCCGCAAAAGGTCCGTACCGTTTCGGATGTTATTGATTTGAACAGTGTTAACCGAGGTTTCCTTATCATTTCATTAGGAAACCTCGGTCAACATTGTGAAAGGACATGCGGTCCGAAATGTTGCAGAACTATTACGGTTCCACTACCTTAACCTACACTGCCTATTTTATTTGTTGTGTGGAAAAGTCGAATCATACTAAATAAAATTTAAAAGTTGACAATTCCTTTAAAGCAAATTCGGCAGAGTTAAATACGAAGATTAAGGTACTGGAACCGTTATAGTTCCGTTTCATTTCGGAACTCGTGAACTTTCACAATGTTAACCGAGTTTTCCTTATGAAAATCAAAAGTAAACCTCGGTTAACGCTGCTTTAAAGTTCATAACCTCCGAAACGATGCGGAACTATTACGGTTCCACTTCAATCAAATGATTGTTCAGTTTTCCAGGAAAACCTGTCTAAATTACAATAAATTTGACAAATTACTCAACCTCCAATCATCAATAAATGCAAAATTTATCATTTATAAAACAAGAGAAAACTGCGTTTTATTATCTCTAAAATAAGATGCTTATATCTGCTTTTTTGTACTCATTTTCTCACAAACCGGATTACTTTTGCCCAATGGAAAATAAAGAGGGAAACAGTGATGACAAAAGAGAAATTGATTGTTTCGAGCAAATTCTCTCTTTTTCTCGATGTTCTTCAATATTTGCAGGGTTTTTTTTCCCAATTTCAACATTTACGTCTGAAGTTTGGTTAGTCTAATATTGTTCGTTTTCAATAATGTGGGTAAGACAGTACAGTCGAAAAAACAATTGATGTCGTTTAAGCAGATTTTCCTGGATAACAGATCAAAAATATATTAAGAAACGTCAAGTTTGTATTTCATGCTGTGAACCCGTGATAGTTCACCAGCGTTTCGGAAGTAATGAAATTTAAGAGTGTTAACCGAGGTTTCCTTATCATTTTTATTAGGAAACCTCGGTCAACATTGTGAAAGTTCATGAGTTCCGAAATGTTGTGGAACTATTCCGTTTCACTACCTTTAAATCATTCCTCTTTTCGAGCGTTTGACTAGAAAAATTGAACTTTTTTCTTTAAAAAAAAGAGAGAAATATTTAATGTTGATGAAAATATTGTGGAAAGGGGACAAATTGCTTGGTAGAAGCAATTTCTTCTTTTTGCCCCATGTTTTCTTAATTCCAAATTTATAGAGACGTTAAACCAATAACAGGAAATGGTTAACCGTTTGCTCATTTTGTATATAAGCCTTATCGATATTGCTTCATTATTTCAATGCTTTAGTACAATAGAATTCGAAAACTTATTGAGTAGTTTCGGGGTTTTTTATTACACCCAAGAAAACCCCTCGTTCAGGATGACAAAACGGTGCAAACTGTTTGCAAATTATCACAGACACAAATAATAATGCCCACAAATATTGCTATCCAGCCAAACAAATTTTCAGATAACACAAGTTCTAATTAAGGGGAAGAACTTTGCAAAACATGTTGCTATTCAGTAAGCAATAAGGAGGAATTCTAGCTGATAAACCTTGTCAAGATTGAAGTCGCTGTTGCTCATAGTTGCCGAGAAAAATGCAACAAAAATATTCCAGTGTAATATGGCCCTCCAATAATTTCAAAAACTCGTAGTGTACAAATAAATCTCGTGCTGGTTATCTTAGACATTTTCAAATAATTCAGCCTATCGTTAAAGTTCGTGTAAAGAGTTTTGAGCCAATTTTAATGCTGCTTCTATTTACAAAAAAGACAGTTTGCCTCGCTAAACATGATATCAAACTGAAGTTGTAGATGAGCACAAACAGTTGCACACCATTATAGGCCCTCAACCCATAACAGAATAGCCAAACCATCATGGAAAAATGGATATTTGGTTCAAAGACAGCAACTTCATTACGGCTAAATAAATTTTGCCTAAATTTGAATGAAATGTAGACAAATTTACCAGCTAGGTACTACTACAACCTTAGATATAAAACTCAGTCTCAAATTGCTCTTTTGAAACAATCAATTTTCATTTATCTTGTCAATATAATGGCAAGCCGGTTTGATCTATTTTGAAATATGTCTTAGATATATTGCAACAGCACATGATAATAATGTTAAAAAAATCTGAGATTTATTTCAAATATTAGTTTTTTGAATTCAAAGATCTATAACAAAGAACTATTTATTCATATGTTCAACATTTAATGAAAAAGAAATTGATATATTTCTGAACAGCCTTACAGGTATATAAACTATTAATGGCCATTTATGTTGTGATAACACACCATATCTTAAATAGATCTACACGTATACAAAATTAGAATGGCATATATGATATATATGTGTTTATAAATAAGCCAGAATTAATTGCTTGCATTACTAGTTTTGGGTCCGAGTTTTATACCAACTTTTGTAGCAGTACATGGATAGTACTTTAGACTGTACTTTGATAAAGTATGAGCCATTTTATCCAACAGTCATGCAGTTGCTTGTTCTGTATAAAATGACCATTTTCCACAATAATATGGCTATACTACTATCGCTATGGTAGTCTTATGTTGCTTAACTTCTTGTGCTCATAAATAGCTTCATTTTGATACATAATATACCTGGGCATACTGCTTTTTCTTGGCAAATGAAGTGCCCTTAAAATGGCTCGCGAACACTTTACATGAACCTTAATAGAGTTTATCATTTAACTCGACAACGCCTGGAAAAAGAAAAGTGTGAACAAACTAAGGTGGTCTTCTCAAAAGGCTCACATCGAGTAAGGCCAAGCAAAACCTATTTTTGAATGAATGCCCTATGTCCCATGCTCATTAAGATAATTTAATATCAATAATTCATTATATACAACATCATGTAATGAATTACGTATTTCAGGTAAGGCTCTCAGTCATCATTTTGTTTACATATACACGCGCGCGCTACACGAACGCAACTCCCCTCAAAAAAGCTCGCGAGCATCTCCCAGCATTACACTTTGATAATTTCTGAGTCCACTGAGAAAAACTAAAACATTAGTTTATAAATAAGTGTCTTACACTTTAAATTAAAACTGCATTTGTCTATTTGTCAAAAACTTAGATAACACGCATATTTTTATGTTTAATCAAACAAATGCAAGAAAATTTGGATTCAATTATGATGCCATACAATTTATATCTGCGTTGTTTCAGCAAGTTTCATAGCATTCTGTCGATCATATTGTGTCGCGCAATCGATGAAGCTTGCTTAACTTCTTGTGCTCATAAATAGCTTAATTTTGATACATAATATACCTGCACATACTGCTTTTTCTTGGCAAATGAAGTACCCTTAAAGATTATTTTTTCTTTCATTTCTAAAATCAGCTGCCCTGCGTTCAGGATGACAAAACGGTACGAATAGGTTCTCAAATATTCCCCGCTGTGTACGCAAATACACTTGCAAAGCGGGGTAAAATTGGCAAACTGTTTGGACCGTTTTGTGAACCTGACCACTGGACAGGTTCGTTTACAGTATTCATTGCCCGCTTTTCTTTAATCCCATTTTATCTTAAAAGTTCCCTTCCTATTTTCGCATCGATGCATCGTTTCCAACTAATTTGCAGTTATCAAAGCCTACCATTTAAAATTGAATATTTTTGTAGTTACAGTGTAACAGACCAAATAACAAACGTAACGTAACAAATGTTTAATTCATACATTTTTTCAAAAGATACAATCAAAGTAAGTTAGATTCCAGATTTGCCGAAAATCCTTACATAAGTCTTCTTGAACTAAGATACTAGAAACAAAAGTGTGTCAGGTTTTTTTGTTTGTTTGTTTGTTTTTGTTTTTTTAACTCTAGGATAACACAACAAAGGGTCGAATGACTCTTATTTCCATCTTTGTCCTAACTCATTCCAGACACTTTGAGAGAGAGTCAATGGGTGCTTACCAATGCTTCCCACTTTTACAGCTCGGTGGACTGGGGCCCTGTCTGTAAAGTGTCATGCTCAAATACACGACCCGCCTCCGGTATGGCTCGAACCCGCAACCACCAGGTTATGAGTCAAGCGTGCTAACCACTCGGCCAACAAAGGGATTGTATTCCTTTACGTTTCGCTGAAACAATCCTGCTCGCCAACATATACAAACGTTTAGAGAGCGATTACGTTGTAAGTCTGTGCGATTTGTCAGGTATGCGATTTTTCAGGTTAAGTTGAAATATTCACATACTAACTTCAAACAACTTCAACTGTTCAAAGCGTTTAAGTTCAATAATGTTTAAAACAAACATATTCACATCGAATCTTAACCTTACGACATTAAAAATAAGAAGCAGCATCACATTTCTTTGGGACAGAGTAAAACTGAAACAGCGTACGAGTAAGCGTAATTTTGAAAGCGGTCGTGTTAATCTTCCCTTCCATTGAAAAATAAATTTATTTCTCTAGCAAGGCTTTTTAGCATGGCCTATTATATACATTTACCAACAAATAATGGTTCTAAAATTGAGGAATCTAGTGCTCAATGCTAAAAACAAAAATAACGATAGTGAATATTTCAATTTACTAAGTCAGACTTTCTTTAGAGATGTGATTCAAGATAAAATATCAGACTACAACTTCCTGAAATAATCAGTTTCACTTTGTGCAAATTCTTTCGAAAACTAATTCATACCGTTTAAGTTCCTACGTGGTGACAGAAGAAATCATCGAAACCTTGTTGGAATTAATTACAGAACGTGGTCATGCTTTAGTGCAAAGTCAGTAAAACACAATACCCAATTACTATTTTTAGGGGAGTCTCCAATGACATACCTCCTAGCTATCTGAAGTTTAACGCAAGATACGAGGGTTGATCCAGAAATTCGTATAATGGGGTTCTAAAACTTAAAAAAGTTGACTATCAAACCAAAAGTTATATATTCGTTTAATGTAACATTTGTTTAAAATATGTGGAAATTTTCGAATGTGTAAGATATATAGCGGCTGTAAAGTGACTAATCTAAAACATAGACTCCGCACTGAGGCGGGGGAGCAAGAACGTCAAATGCGACGTCATTATTTTCTTTTTTCTATAAAGTCTCCATTTGCTTACATGCCTTTCTGTGCCTAAAAAAATAACTTGCAGAAAGTATCCACATTCCATTTGGATTTCACAATGGAGTACAATTTTATAGGAATAGTTTTTCTAGTGAGGTGGAGACCCGGATGTAGGACCTTTAAGTTTGGAAAGGAATGAGAATCAATTAAGACAACTTCATTATCTTTAAACTTCATTATGCCATTCTTAATTCTTTAATAAAGCCTGGCGCTCTTAAAATATACTAGGTAACTCAACAAAAACTTCTTTTTTGACATATTAATATTTTTCTAAAATATCTGTAAGGTGATTGTTGGTGAATATCTCATGATCATTACAAAATTCGAAAGATAAACGGAATTCACAATTTAGTCTAGTCGTCAGGTTGCTTTTCACTCGAATATTAAGTTTTATTTAAATCATCCTATGTCCGTAAAAACTCTTCCGAAAATGTTTAAAGTATGACAATTGATTCTCTATTTGACCTTTTTTACTTCTTAAGAAAAATTTCAAATAGCGTTTACAAAAAGTGTCAGAAAAACTGATAACTGTAACAGAATATCATTATTTTTTTACGCCCTCCCCCCCCCCCGCCTTTGCATACATATGTTACTAAGGTAACGAAATCTAAGGCCGCTTTATATGATTTCGCAAAAAATGAAAACATTTGTACTCTTCGAAGATACTGAACTACACATACGACAAATTATACACTGAAAAAGATAGAAATGCAAAAGTTATAAGCCCATTATACGAATTTCTGGTTCGTCCCTCGTACTTCATTGCAAATGGATGAAGTGCTATTGAGTTGAGTTGTCGTAGCAGACCTACAAAGGCGAGAGGAAATATACCTGATTCCTCAACATCGTTTTGAAAAAAAAAGAAAGAAAAAGAAAATCAAAACCAGAATTTTCTCATGTTTTTGTTCTCGGTCGACACTCCAAGTTCACAGTCGCAGTAAATGATAAAACTCTAATATTGGATCTCGAACACTTTAAATGAACCTTAAAGTAACATCTTACTTATTTGCTATTCACCTACCACTCGACCAAAAATGGAAACGCGTTTTACGAGGCATCACGTGCGGGACCGTCCCTAACGCGGCAGTTTATAGCTGACTAGATCTCCTTTTGCGGTGCTAAATTCTAAGAACCTAGTATAGTTCTCCAATTTTGCAATGTCTTGAATTCTAATTTTTCTTTCTGACTATTTGCAAATGTTTGGTAATTTTTTTTCGCACTTGCGTTTATAACGTCATGTTATGACCAGGGCCCGTTTAGAAAAAAAACTTCTTAAGGAAAAAATATCATATGTCAAACTCACAAACCGTACCTGGTGTTTTATTCATTGTTAGTTTCTGCCTTGTAATATCTCACTACAATCGTCTTTGGAAGAAGATTCTTATGAGATATATTTTATGGCAGAAAAAGTCACTACTGTAGAAGCAAATAACGATCGTAAGATATTTAGTAAAACAGGCCCCCGGTCATTGAGGAAAGGCTGAAATCATGTAGAATTTTGTAACATAAGATTTCTGCATGCGCTCAGCAGTTAAATCTTTTTTTTTTATACTTTATTCATCAGAATCGTAACATACAACAACATACATTACGGTACATAGTGGTTCTAGCATTTGTCGATTCAAGTTACATAATAAAGATTGAGACTTATACAGTTATTTACATTGTGAAATTGACATTCACCTCAATCAAAACAGGAAGCTATTTATAGGTATTGTATGCATATTTTGTTAAAGGGAGGTAATCAATATCGCCAATTTTGGTAATCCTGAACCAAATTTGCGACATAGGATTACCCTCCATTAATTTCACTCAAAACTCGCTCCACACACTTATTTAATTTCATTCCTAAATCATTCCAAAAGCATTCGCTTTGTCAATTTCACAATGTTGTTAACTGTATAATGTAAACTCCATTTGTACTCAACTGAAAATTCATCCAAACTTCAAATTGGAATAAGAATACTATATCTAATCTTTAAACCTATTTCAAACGCGGCAATAACAAAATACTAATATTTTCTGCATTTATCATAGGATAGATTATCATGAGTAATACAGCTATTGACTTAAGTTTAAGTAAACCTTCAATTGAGTACGTGAATAGCATACAAATGAAATTAATTCTTTTTTATGGAAACCTGTATGATGTTAGGATATTTTAGGGACTTTCATTTCATAATTTTTTTGCGAACAAGATTTGCTTTATCTTTGTTCAATTTGTGAAATTAACATTTCAACGTTAGATCATATTTCTTTCTCGAGCGAAATACTATTTCTAAACACAAGGTTTATGGCAGACAAACATAGACAAAGATCAAACTACACAATATGCAGGCGGATCTCAGCTTATACAGTCTGCTTTTTACTGCATTTTTATTACAAAAAATTGAACTCGACTTATTGATTTGACCAAGATCACGCCAACCAATTAAACAAAAGTCAGGAAAAGCTATTATTTTTTAGTTCTGAAAAACTTTAGGCCCGGAGGGCCACGTATCGCAGGAATTGTCCCAAGAAAACCACTAGCAACAATAATTTGCATTAAATGTAATTTTAAGTAAATGGAGATTTTAGAAAGCAGGTTGAGGTCGATGTAAATGGTTCAAAAAGAGAATACCTGAACCAACGATAACCACCTGCAAAACTAAATTGTGAAATAAAACAGACCTACACCTATTCGTTGGTTCTAACATTTAAATATTATGAAGTAGGCTAATAAAGTAATAGTAAGAAGAACGAATGTCAAAGGTCAAGCTAAGGGTCAAGGGTTCAACAGGATGCAAGAATCAGTGTCAATCATAGTATGACCAACTCTGATCAGTAGCAAAATATAGCTCTTGACCTTATAATTCAATGTTTGAGAAAATAGGTATAAATTCACGTTATTTCTCAATGCTCATCATGGTGCAAGGACATCAAGGACAAATATCTTGCTACCTTTAATATCGATTTAATACAGTCCTAGGCCCTGTGATTTGATATTTAAAAAAAAATCTAATGTCAAAAGGGTAAGTTCAATATAGTGCCCAAATCAAAGACAAGGCAACATATACAAACCTTAATTGTTGATTTGTTTAAGTCCTATGCCTTATAATTTAACTTTTTAAGAAAGTATGTCAAAGGTCAAAATTGTGGTGAAACGTTCAACATGAGACGAAAATCAAAAACAATTCCATAATTGATTTAATACAGTCCTAGAAACTATAATTATAAATATAAAAAGTAGGTCAAAGGTAACGGTCAAGGGTTCAACTTGACGAAAGACTGAAAAAATCATCTACAAACCATTTGTTTTGACCTTATAATTCAATATTTAAGAAAGTTTGTCAAAGTACAATGTTGTGGTCAAGGTTCAATTATAGTGCCATAATCAAACACAACCAAATACTTTCTTTGATTTCATACAATCCTCGACCCTATATTCCTAAATTCAAGAAAGTAGGTCAAAGGTCCCGACCTGGTTCAAGGACTCAATATGATGTCAGAATCAAAGACAATCATCCTCTAACATTTATAAGCAATATCATATTTTTTATACATAATAATTCAATATCTGAAAAAGTAGGTCAAAAGTCAAGAACAGGGTAATCTTTTTTTCAAAATGATGCTAGAATCAAAAACAATCATACACCAACCTTTATTACTGACGTAAAACAGTCCGAGCCCTGATAATTCAATATTAAAGAAAGTACATGTAGGTCAAATGTCCGAGTAGGACTGAAGGAGGCATCATGATTCCAGAATCAAAGACAATCATTTACCAACCTTGATTATTGGCTCAATCCAGTCGTATACAAAATTATTTATATTCTATGCCTTTTTCTTTTTCTTTTTTTTTTAGAAATTAAGGGTTTTCCTTTTTTCCCTTTTGGTCCCCTTTTTGATTATTCTAAAGCCTTTAGTACCCAAGGTCATTGCTCAACAAGAGTTTAACAAAGAAATCTGAGAAAGCATATCCTAAAGATCATTTCAGTAAAGTTCTGTCGAAATATGATATTCAGTTTTAGAGTAAAAGAGTATATAAATATCTAGTGGGTCCTGTTTGGTGACTTTAACACCATAGAATCCGTGTGTGTAGCCCAATTAGGATTAAAACCTAATAATATCAGGGAAAATAGTGTGTATTCTGTGAAGTTTGTGAATATTTACCAATAGGTTCAAAGTTTTTTTTTAGTATTTCGCCACCTCGGCCAACTTTTTGTTGACTTGGTCGCCCGTGGCACCTATGATATCAAGCCGAACAGACTTAATCGAAAGTAATCCGAAAGGCCATGAGCCAAGAAGAATTCCTGTGAAGATACGTTGCATTCTGAAAGGTTGTTTCAGAGAAAATTTCACTATATTGAACCATTTTTAGTGACGCTGCAGCCTATATCACCTATGATATAAATCAAATCAAAATTTAACGAAAAAACAAACTCGATCGTTCTGGTGAAAATTGTAAGTTAATTTTGTAAGTTGAATTCTGCACAAAGGTTTAAGAGATTGATTCTTTTTTTAATATTTCACCATGTAGGCCAGTTTTCTGTTGATATGAAAAGCCGCATCGCCCATGTCATCAACCCCACCTGATCGGAATTTAAATGAAAAAATCTGAAAGAGCATCGCCAAATTATTATTTGGGTTTAACATCCCCACCTCCTAAAGAATTGAGCCAATTTGTGTTAAGCTTGAAGGATTGTTCATTGGGTCAATCTACACCTCAAAGTTTTGATTGATCAATAAATATAGGTGTGGCATCATGTTGCAAATTTTCTCTTTGAAGATTTAGCTCAACTGACGGACGACCAGCGAGCTATTGTCATGGCGGTGTGTCCGTCGTGTTTGTATCCGCCCGTCCGTCCATGCGTAAACTTTATTTTAAACCAATCGGCGGATTTTGACGAAACTAGGTAGAAATGTTCCTCTGGTGACCCTCACCTTAAATTGTTAAAGAAATTTAAATTGATCCCCGACCCCCAAATACTGGCCTGGCAGAGCGGGGCTTAATTTCACTTTAAAATGTTTAAAAAAAAATCTTCTTTACACCCACATTTTGACAATTCCAATGAAATAGGTATGAATATTCCTTAGATGCATTATCACTGAAATTATTCACGAATTTTAGTTAAGCCCATAACTGTGAGTTTGGCAGGGCGAGGCCAGTTTTCACTTCGAGAATTCAAAATTTCTTCTCCTCCCAATCAATATGAGAAATTTCATTTGATCTTGTAATGAATGTTTCATGAATGAACCTTCACCCAAATTGTTCCTGAAATTGTGTTTAGAATAGTCGTATAATTGCAATCACCTTTATGTTGGCAATAAGATGGATAAAAAGGTATGCAGGTAAATGACGTTTGAGTTTTGTTCTGCAATGTGGGAAAACATAAGTATATCATTACAAAATATTTCTAAAAAAGACTTCAAAGAGTTATTTTCAGTCAAAGTTTGATACAAGTCTGGAGATATTAAAGCCGGTGTAGCGATACAGGCCCTCTTGGGCATTTATTTTTGACAAAACAGTCAATCCTAGTTATCAACCCGATCAGAATTTAACTAGGTAATCTGAAAGAGCATGTCTCAGGGAACATTCTGTTAAAGTTTGGTTTAGTGTCAGAGAAGACGATTGTTATATTTTTACCAATTAGAAATCTTTGGATGACGTCACAGCCTGTAGCACCTATGTTATCAAACCGATCGAAATTTAATGAAGAAATCTGTAAGAGCGTACCCTGAGAATTATATCTGTGTAGTTTAATTGAATTCAGACCAATAGTTTCAGTAAGAAGATTTTTTTATAATATGACCTACGTCACCTAGTTGAATATTTTTGTTATTACACGGGTGTTATAACACTAGTGGAATAAATATGCAAATGAGCTCAGAGCGAATAGCAACGCTATTTTATGACGGAGAAAATGACGTCATAATGTACATATTGTGACGTCATTTTTAAACAGCGTTATAGGTTTCGCGGAAAATTGAAATGTTGAATATCAAGAATTTGGATGATTTTTCTCAAAAATTCGGGTCATATTATTAATAGAATATCAAATTTGTGCTCATAAAATACCGAATATATTAAACTCGTCATCTTAAACAGATAAAAACTCGGCACAGCCTCGTTTTTATCTGTTTATAGATTACTCGTTTAATAAATTCGGTATTCAATGACCACTCATTCAATAACCTCTATATATTTCACGATTTGGGCCCAATATTCTGACTCGACAGCCCCTTGAACCCATGATATCAGACATCTTCCATGAAAAATCGCACTGTTCATGAATTTTTATTTTTCTTGATTTTGCCCATATTTTCTTTTTTCTTTTTATAATCATTATTATTAAAACTGGTGGATGATGATTATTTGTGTTAAAATATAAAAAAAAATCGTAACGCGGCGTTCCTTAATATTCATTTATTTTAATTTTCAAAAATCATATGATAACATCACACTTTTCACGGATCATTTGACGAAAAATGTGTGATGGTAGCAACAAATAAAGTTTGATCTTTTATATCTGTTTATACTACAAGGTGCTATTTCCACTTACTTGCTCTTAAAAGACTAGAGTATGCAGGTGTTTTTAAAATAGAGCAAAAAGAAACAAAATTATGACCTCTTTTGTGTGTTGCTAATATATCATGATTTTGAATTGTTTCTTGCTAACATCAGTCATGTAGATATATGGACAGAAAAGCAGATGCTTTTATCACATCATTGCTGGACTCGATTGTTGCTGACATCATCCCCCTAAAACATTGAAAGATACACAAATGCTATCATAACATCATTGACGGTATCATTTTTTGCTAACATCATCCCCCTAAAAAAAGGACGGATGAACAAATGCTATCATCACATCATTGCTGGACTCATTTGTTGCTGACATCATCCCCCTAAAACATTGAAAGATACACAAATGCTATCATAACATCATTGACGGTATCATTTTTTGCTAACATCATCCCCCTAAAAAAAGGACGGATGAACAAATGCTATCATCACATCATTGATGGACTCATTTGTTGCTAACATCACCCCTCTAAAACATTTAATGATACACAAATGCTATCATCACATCATTGATGGACTCATTTGTTGCTAACATCACAGATACACAAATGCTCCTGCGTGTTTGGCTGTTTAGTAGCAGGGAAATCTTTACCCTCTTTCTTTGAATTTACATTAGTCTCTCTGGAAACTTTTTCTGGTATAGTTTCTGTATTCGCTTTCATGTCTGTGCATTTGCCCTTAATCGGTGTAAGTTGTTTGATTTCAAACGGATTCACATATTCACCATTTACATAACTCTTATCTCCGGTTATTCAATGCCTACAGAAGCATAACAGATTTCGAGTTTCAGACTCTGTTTGTTGATTGTGTTTAATACTTGGTGAAATTTCCTGGAATTCGGCAGTGTTTGTATTTCAGTTTCTGGTCTATTTCTGTTTATTTCCCCTTCCTCTACCAGAAAGACTTCTCTCTTAAGAAACTGTTCATTTACTGTTTATTTTCAATTGCAGCATTCGGACATGTCCTCTGCATTGTTCACTACTCCTGTGTGTCCTTCTATAGCTCTGTCAACAGCCCTATTAACGACGACAATCTCTGATTCGCAGTCTGCTTTGCCGCGTTCACTACCAAAATAATTCATATCTACTTGTACATCTTCCAAAGCAAGGTCAGCAAATAGGTCCTTGATTTATACTGGCAGCTACAACCATCAGAAAAAATCACTTTGCACTTCACTTCAATCTGAACTGAGATTTTATGTTCTCAACTGTGATTGTGTCATTTTCTTGACATCCTCATCTGATATCTTGTTTTTGAGTAGGATGATCATTTTCTCTACACTGGAGGGTTAACTAGACTGTGCTTATATTTTAACAGCACATGTACTGTCATTTAGCTTCAGTTTCATTTCCAAACTCTTCTTTGCTTTTTCTATATTTGTCCTTCCTTATTCCTTTCCCAAGTCTTCTTCTGGGATGACATTCTTGCTGTTGATTCCTGCTTTTTTATGCGATTCTTCTCACGTTTATCCTTAATCCTCTTTCTAGCCGACATTTTACTCTTTACATTGGTGTTTTTGAAGTCAGTGGGGGTTCTGATTTTCAGAAAGCTTCTTTCTTTTAGGTGTCTATTTATGCTCGTATCACACTTTCGTTTAATGTTTAATAATGTTGACGATTTCTATGCAAAAGCAGTTCATGTTCCTTTTTGGCCAAAGCTTGTGAGTCTGGGTGTCTCTTTCGTAGGATTTTGTAGTAAATAACGTGTATTTTTGTTTCTTTCCTTTTGCTTAATATTGTTTATACTTTTCAAATATTTTTTCTTTCAGTTGGTTTCTGTAAATCGTTGGATTGGACAAACCGACACACGGTTGTATCTGAAGATCAAAGTACACATTTTGAACCCATTACCAATCGGGCAGTATTTGGACTTTTCCAAATTGCAGACGGCAATTCAAAACTGGGACAAACATTGCTTTCTAAGCCACCAAGCAGAAAACAGCCACCACTACAAAACCAGAAGCAATTTAACTACAGATGTATTTTTCTCATTTGCAAATTCTTTCATTTTGGGAAAGTTCAAAATTTGCCTGAATGCTATTTGATTAAAAGCTTATAATTAGGGCGCTGTGGATGTTAACATTCTTAAATTAACGAAAGATGTAGGTACACTAGTATTGCACTCAGCTGACGAAATTATCACCTTAAACCAATATTTAAACATTTCCCTCACAGTAAGACCTTTAACCCTATTCAAACAAAACCTGGTTTTGACGTCCCTTACAGAAATGTCTTTGGGAAATATTGAGACAAAAGAAAAATTTTGATAATCACATTTTTCTCCTTTTCCTTAATATTTTCTAGTCCATAATGTTTGTAAATCCATTCTTTATCATTCAACATCAATTTTGTTGTCTGCAGCAGCTTTCAAATTGAAACAAGAGCTTCACAGAGCGGCGCATATCCGCCCGAAAGGGGCTTGTCAGTAAAGTTGGCATTTTTTTCATTTCAAGGGCAGATAATTCAAAAATGACAAATGTTATCTGTATTTTAATATTGCCATGCACAAGTAAACACCATCGATATTCATTGTGACAACTTTGACAATATCCATTGCTGAAAGACGAATGAAGGGACATGGTAAATTGTTTCGTGTCTGTTGTAAACATACTTTTTTATAAAAATTAAACATACTTTTTTATAAAAACTTCCTCAGGGCGGTCACTATTATGGGTTGTACATGAACCCTGAAAACAAACAAATCATGTTCCAGATATGGATCCAATAATCCAATTTTGCTCATTTCTAGCGGACCGATGCATTTATAGATAGCTATACACTGTAAACATTTCATAAAGATCAGATGATAAATGAAGGATGTACAGTGTCCATTAGACAAATAATAACGACAGATGGACAGACAACTCGCCATCCCATTTACAAGCTCTTCTGGCATACGGCTCATTATTTCTCTTTATGAGAAGGTCTAATATCTTCGTTCGTTATAATGCTTCCAAATGTTATGTCTATTTTTAGATCTACATGTATTGTCATCTGTAAAATGGTAAGGGTTGAACCAAGAAATAATATTTAGTTAAGACCTGGGTATCGGGCTATGTTACCAGTTATAGAATGAAATCTGTATTGTGCGAATAGATTATTACAAGTGGGGTAAATTTCATCGCTCTGAAATTTTCTCATTTTTTTTTTTTTTTTAATTTTTCGCTTTAGTTGTTTTTTTGCCTACTAACGGATTTCACGGACTAAATTGAAATATAATAATTATAAAGGAAGTGCATTACCCAAGTCTGAGCTGCGATATTGTAGCCACAAACCTGATGACGGGTATTGGTTTATGAAACCTAGATAATAATTCAAAAACGTTTAGGTTACACTATTGCAACAACTAAAGTCTAAACTTAAGGGCTTGAGACCAAATGCACTCATTCAATTTCATTCAAATACCTTATTCCACCAAATATTTATAAAATGATAATCAATTTCTTATAATTTTGAACTGGTGGGGGCGCTAGCTATCGATCCTATACTATAGGTAGATTTTGAGCGATGAGCCGTGGAATCTACTTTTAACGGTTAAATTTGCATGCTATTCTTTCGAAATAGATAAAACAGACATAACAACGATCAAATGAAACTTTGTACTTGTCTTAGATCTTAAGGTTTACTCATAGACCTATGGTAATGGACTCAACGCCTAGGTCAGAGCTCAGTTTTGAACATACACCTATACTCAGATATCATTTATATCATGTTTATATAAGTATGTAGCATATAGCATCCCGTATTAAAGCACCTAAAGCGTTACTTTTGCGCATGCATGCTAAAAATAATCAACATCCGGTTTCACTTACCAAAATGAAGGTAACACAAATTTAATTATAAAATGCCAGTCCTGAAAAATACCTCCTTTTCAACATAATTCGAAAGAAATAAGTCACTTACTCTTTGTACATGTGGTGATCAGTTTCACCAAAAATGGTTTCCTCTAATCGAGCTAGGGTACTATTTACTTTCCGGGATCAAGGTCACACATGCTTTCAACCTCAAAACAGCGATTACGTCAGAGGTAAGTAATCCCTGCCACAACGAAATTCACGTGATGGTAGTATGTGCACGTGACACATATCAATATGGTGGATTGTTTGGAATATTCGGGTGTTGTCGGACTCATGAAAATCAGCCGACCTCTGAAAAGTCGGTGACGCGTTGTCACAATATTTATTTCCAGTATTAATTTTTATCTTAGTTTTCATTTAACACCTTACGATCTCAAACATAACAAATATTCGACCATTGCAAGCAAACAACAACAACATTTGGAAATACGAATTATTGAATAAGGGAGCCTGCTGGAATACGGGAAACTAGAGACTATGGAGGTCATTGCATTGGGATTGAGTGCCACTGGGGAGGGCTAGGGTGCTAATACCCCCCCCCCCCCCTTATTTGCAAAAAAATCAATTGAGCAGTCAAACATTGACGTTCACATCAACTATGCATGTCAAACATTGACGGTCAACTACTATTGACGGTCATCAACTATTTCTGTCAAACTACCGACGATTTCATTGACAGAAGAAATTCATTTGAAAATTATCTTGTTTCATACCTTCTATTTTCTATTCTCCGCCATGTTTTCTTCCGACAATTGAATACAGCAAAGTCGGATTTTTTATGATATCTTTAAAAATTATTTTTGTCTTAGATTCCATAAATAATTCACCGAAAAAAGAAGACAATATAAAAAAATCGTCCTTTTGGATTTTTTAAACACAAAAAGAAACATTTGATTTCATTATTTCGGCTGCATTAATACTAGATATCGAATACATCAATACAGCTATTTCGTTTGTTAAATTCAGGATGTGACGTCATCGTCGTTTTTGTACGTTTAAGCGACGTCGACGTTCCCGCGCTTTATAGGTGTTCAAATTACGTTATGTTGAAATGCTTATCCTTTAAACTGCAGCCCCGCGTAATGTTCCGTGTGTAATTTGTTTTTCCACAATAATTTATTAATCTAATTTGGTCTGGTTATTCACCAAGGATTTGCATTCTAAACTTAAGCTCTTTAAAACTAATCAATAACTAACCCGGATTTTGATCCTTGACCTTTAACTATGACCTTAGCACTGGAGTTACAGACTCAATACATGACAATGTCAACTTTTCAAACGATGGTGTACATGACTTGTGGAAGATGTGACGAGTTATCATAAAATCCATTAAAATATATCCGAAATATCGTAAAAACATTAATAATTTACCCTTTTTAAAACTTTGACCTCTTTGTGTGACCTTGACATTAGGGCTACACACAAAATGATTACACATGATACATGGTCCCGTGATGGTTAGTACTTGTGCTAAGCTATTTTGAAAACAATCCATTAATACCAGAAATATGGTGTAGTAATGAATATTTCCAACCGATTTTGACCTTTGACCTCTTGGTAGGACCTTCATCTCCGAGATCTAGTCTTGAGATAAGAAAAAAATAATTATGTGAATTGGAACTGCAATTATCAAGATGGCTTCCCAAAAATATTTCTCTGTTTACTGATTTTGAATACTTTTTCCTATAATGATATAGAAATGACATTTAGTATTTATTACCTCCCTTAAATCGAAGAAAAAGTCAAAATATCGCAAAAACCAACTCAATGACCCCATATTCTACTTATTTTTCCAGAATCGTCATCATGTCTAAAATTTACTGAGAAAATTTGAAAAGGACTGTATTACTATTTCTTTATCGTTTTAATTTGTATTGAATGATGATACCAATTCAATTTAAAGGGAAAAAGTTTGACCATTATCGGTTTCGAAGTGGTGGTTTTTCCACATACATTTGAATATAAACGTTTTACCTACTATCATTTAACTAATATGGTTCCTAATTTTCAAGTTATAAGGGTTTTATCTTCTTTTAATTCATAGGCACGCTCTTTTTTCATTTATAATTTGGGGGGGGGGGGTAGATAAATTTCTCACAATCAAGAAAATTATACCCCACCCACCTAAACAGTCGATTATCTCAAAACCCAATCCAATGATCCCTACTTTTAAATGCATTTTGTAGTAGAAAAATGTTTGGCTACGTCATATAAAAAATCAGGAACTTGTATTACTTTGATCTCAGGAGCGAACTCCCTTAACCAATTCCGCAACCTGATTAACCTATGGAAGGGAGAAGATTGTCACTGTTAGCCTGCTCCTAAATTAAACCATACAGAATTGCTGCTGTGGGTCTAGGTTAAATCTACCTGCTTTGTTGCTTTTTGCCTATTTCACATTACTTATGTTTTTTTGTTTATTATTTTCCCCTTTTTTCCTGGTACTTTTCCCCAATTTTGGTTGCTTTTACTTTGCTAAAGCCAGTCCGTATACGCATGCTTGTTCATAGTTTATACTCACTGCTCTCTTTTTTGTTCCATGGCCTGTCTCTAAGAGTAATGCTGTCTTTCAAAATCTTGCCTAACCTTGCTTAATGTTTTTTCTTTTGTGTGCTCTGTCCATATAATATGTAGATTATGCTAATTAATTATTATTTAATATCTTTTTAATTGACATTATGAAATATACATCCTCTTTCCAGTAATACAGTGATAATTGGCAGGGGTGAGATTAAATGCTGATGTTGATCATCTTGAGCAACTTGTCCTCTCCACTTGTGGCTTTTTATTTTTAGTTTTGATAAAGTGCAATCTAATTGTTATAATTTTAAATAATATTTAGTCTCTTACACTCTTCAATTCAAGGCTAAACTTTAAACATTTTGTGTCTCAAACCTTACTGCCATATTTCATTTTTCTTATTGTATATTTGACATTTTTTTCTTAAAAGATTATTACCATTATTACATTTTTATCACTAGTCAAGTGCATTCCATATACTTGGAATATGTTGGCGGCGCGGTGGGGAATTTCGCTGGTCCATGTAAATCTATGGACAACCTGCGGTGTTTCTGCACTGAGCCTGCAATATATCTACTTATTTCTCTCAGGGAGATAGCCAGTGCTTGAATGCTTGAAAATATTCTCAGTGGTTTGTTTCCCTTGATAGTCTGATATCTTTTTTTCTTTTTTATATTTAATATTTATGCTTTGTATGTTTGTCTTATAAATATGAGCTCCAGTCGGTGTTAAAAGATCTACAGAGCTTATACTAATTGCTATGTATATCCGACTATGTATATCCGACTATGTAAAAAAATATTACCTGACTTGACTTGACAACCCATAATTGTTTTATTTTTATTGACCCCCCAAGTAAGGGTGTGAAAGGGTGGGCTTGTTTTGACTATGATATCTTTAAATGATCTCCTTCTCTAAAACAAATTTCACCAAGACTTGGAACGAATGTACTACAGGAGCAAATCCCCCAATTTCTTTGTTAAATTGTGACTGTCATCAAAATATGGGCCTACTTGAGCGATGTTGTTTCTGATATTAAATATCTTATTTTCCAGAACCAGTCTACAGCTAATCACATCGTGTAATTGTAGCTCATCTCGATCAAAGCGATGCAAAATCACTCGCTGTGCGCTCCATTCAAAGCACTCGAAACACTCACTCATACATTTAAAAAACGCTCCAAATTATTCAAAAACGCATCTATAGATGTAATCGAACAAATGATTTTATTTGCTGGTTTCAGATTTTTATGCGCCTGATTTGACCGTAAAAGAACAAAATAACACGAACATTTTATTTAAGGAATTTTAAACAAATATGCTTATTTAGACAGTCGAAATTATCGAGTATGTTTTACCACCCTTGAAAGTAATTCTTTGCTGACTCAAAAATCACTCAACTTGTCAATTTCACGATGTTCCTAACAATATTTTAACCAAACCTGTTCAGAAAATGCTTTACTAATGGTTACTCTTCCATCGTGCAATAAGTATGATTTGTTTATTTTATTTTATTTTTTTTTAACTTTTTATCCCTCGTGCGTCTCAACCAAGTTTTTCAAAACAACTCGCCACTATTGCTCAATCATAAAAAGATGTGTTCTTTGGAATAAATATTAAGATAGCTCTAAGATCAAGTTAACAGTTCAAGGTCAGATTTAAAAATTATATCAATAATGAGCTATGTCAAGTATGTCAAATATTTGCGGGCTAAACATGGGATGTCCTGTGATAACCACCTAGTTCGTGAGTTTGTTCCATGAAATAAAACATTATTAGCTTCTCTTACAATAGATTTGTTTGTTTGTTTGTTTATTTGTTTGTTTGTTTGTTTGTTTGTTTGTTTGTTTGACTGGGATTTTATGCCGCTTTTAACATTATTTCATTCATATCGCGGCGTCTAGAGAACCTAACAGTGGATTCCTGGTCTTTCTTACACCAGTACTACAACCACATCCTTTCCTAGCTCCCGGACAAGCAATTTCTTCATTTTCTACACTATTTTCTACCCTTCTGAATGGTTATTTTTCAAATTAAATCCACTTTAAATTTTCGTCTGCAAAACCTTTGAATTTGGACAGGTCCAAAATTTTGTAAAACAGGAAAGGGTTAAAATGGTTTTGATCGAGGTGAATGTCAATTTCACGATGTAACTAATTGTAGGACCTCATCTACACAGTGCTAAGAAAGGTCTCTGGCCAGAGACTTTGCTTTGCAGATGTGTGACTCACATGCCCATATTTTCTTTGGTTTGTAAGAAAGCTTCATAGTTCTCCAGGCTACTGTGATTGATTTATGATTTATGCAAAGATACTTATTAGATAAGGCTTAGATGATTTTTGTTTTGGAAATTGTTGATTCAGAAGTGTGATAAAGACATTTTTCTATTATGTATTTAGATTAAGGCAAAAAGATAAATGAAAAAAATATTGATTTGATTTTGCATTCCGATAAATATAATTGAAATACTACGTTTTAGATTTTGTAATTGATAATGACTATAGATTCGAGAACCATAGCAAAGCTGAGATATACCAAAAGAAGTTCTTATCATAGATACAGTTAACAACATCGTGAAATTGACAAGTTGAATTATTTGGGAATGATTTGGAAAGAAATGGAATGAGTGCGATCAGTGAGTTTTGATGTTCTAAAGGGAAGAAACCCAATGTCGTAGCATATGCCCATCGTAGCGATGCCCCAAAACACACATGGCCTCGGTTAAATTTAACATCCGAAAGACATTTATCTCTTACTTACAGTTAAGAACATCTTGGAATTGACAAGGTGAATGATTTGGGAATGATTTTGGAAAGAAATGGAATGAGTACATTCAGTGAGTTTTGAGTGAAACTGAAGGGTAGATATCCAATATCGCTAATTTTGTTCAGAATGAACAAATCATCGATATTTATTAACCCCCTCCCCCTTTATTAAATATGCATACAAGATCTATAAATAGCTTTCTTTTTTTTAAGAAAAAAACAATCAATTTCAATTTTGTCAGTGAAATCGTGCTTATTCCTTAGTATTCTTAATTTGAATGTAGCTGATCATCACATCTTTTTAAGTGATTTTTGGGCGATTCCGAATGATTTGAGTGAGTGGTTGGAGTAAATGAATGGATTGCTGTGTGATCGATTTAGAATTATTTTGATCGGAATGAGAGTCAATTTGACGATGTTCTTGGCTGTAAAACGTATTATTAAATGGAGACACATTTCATAAGAAGGGTAAAAAGAGGACTTCTGCAAAAAGATACCGGGTTAATTTTTGTTTTTGTAGTTGTTGTTGTTTTGTTTCTTTAGAATTGAATTTTCTTAGAAAGGGTTTTCACTCGAACAAGCAATTTGGAAATTTCTTCGTTTACATGGATATACCTCGGTATAGAATAAGGGTACAGCAATTGTGACGTCAAATCCGTCAATTAACGTTTCACTGCCATGTATTATTAGATTATAATATGCCAAAAGATCTCCATTGACTATCGTAAGGCGTCAAAGAAACTTGTTTTTCTTAAAGCGTATTGGGCGAAGTACCACCGTAAACCGAATTTCCTAAAATGCCCCAAAATTTTATGCCCCAAAACTGAATTTTATTTGTTTTAGATGATGAGTTTAATAAATTCGGTATTTTATGTGCATAATGTTGATACTCTGTTGATATTATGACGTGCATTTTTGCGAAAAATTGAGAAACAACGGAAATTTATCGATCCAAGTTATTCCGCGAAATGTGTAGGAAATGACGTCAGCAAATGATTATGACATCATTTTCACTACAAAAATGTAGCATTAGCTCATTTGCATAGTTATTCCACTAGTGTTTTAACACCCCTGTATTATTTAAAGTATTAGCGGGGTTATTTCAATCTCGGTCCGCGGGTCAAATCATTAATTGGAAATATATAAGCATAAGCGAAAAATTTGATACTATTTTTTCAGCGGTCTGAGATTGATAGAAGAAAACTCCTGATTAATTTCGCACATTTTTGGAGTTGGCTTTTTTCTAACTTATATTGAATATTCAAATTGGATAAGTTGCATGTGCAATACAAATTCAAAGGCCAGAGTAAAAGCTTTAAACAGGTACAATTGTTTTTGAGTTATGAAGCATATCTTTTGTCAGATGAGAGATTTTTTTCCGAGTCGGAGTGTAACGAAAAGGGTTGCTGGTTCGATATACTGTGACTTATTACTACTTAATATCATAGGCCATCTTGTCTAACCAAGGGATACGAACATACCCTTGACTCGTGAAGATGATCATAGGCGTATCTAGGACTTTGAAATTTATACGCAATTAGAAGGAGCTAACCAAGTATACAAATGTATATAGGTTAAAGGCGATATGTGGACTGTAGTATTCATCACAGTCTAAATACCCTCCGCCCGCTCCCTTTTTATTATCCAAGAGTTGGTGAATAATCAAAGCATCGTAACTACAGCTTGAATAAGCTGTAGTTTCGATGCTATAACATTCATTAACGATAATTTTCAACAGAGGATTATTTCTTTTACGCATTTAAGTAAATTGCGAAATGGGAGTTACGCCCTTGAATATTCCTGGAGCAATTTCATTTTTCTAGATCAAAAGCACCAAACGAGCACTCTCCGTTGGCATGATCATTGAATCTAGATTTATATAAACCAGCGCCCACAGTCACCTAGGAGACAATTACTTTGGAGTTCCATCGAAACAGTCGTCACCATTAAAACATGTTTTTTTCATGCAATGAAGCCTGTATTAACCTGATATTACCTGCCTGATACCATAAAATGATATCAGTCAATCTATTTTTAGAAACAATATGCATACACTTTAAGGTGAATTTCTTTGATTTTTTAGGGTTTATCATACTTTAGCCCTGAAAAATGATTACATGATAAATAGAATAACATGTAAGTGTCTTAAAATATCAATATTATCAGGTCTAGACTGTGAGAAATTATCATGAATCGGCATAGCCTCGTCATGATAAATTCTCCCAACCTCGACCAGATAACATTGTTATTTATAGACACTAACATGTTATTCTCTATTTTGTAGAAAATAGAATGACAATTAAATGTAGATAAAAACATAACGTAAATTATTGATATTTTAGCCTGTGGGTGACATTTCCAACAATTTGAAATGTGCGTGGGGTGCAAACATTGAGAAGTGTTGACAGCCATATACTGTAAATATAAAGGTTACCTGGTGGCCTACAGATACTTTGAGACTTTATCTATCTACTCAACGCATTGAGAAGTTTCTGGTCAGACTGTGCGGATGCACAGGCTGGTCAGAGTCTTTGCTTTGCCCATATTTGAAATTGTTGGAAATCTCACACACAGGCTCATTTAAACATAATCGTTACACGAGCCTGACTAGCTCAGTCGGTAATGCGTTTGGCTGTCAATTATGGGATCGAAAATTCGAACCATTGCTCTGCCAACATTCATCCGACATTTGATAAAAGTCTATGTGACACGTGTTAATTGTGTTCCGCATGTTGTCGTATGATTAGTTCAGTTAATTACATCGTGAAATTGACATGGTGAATAATTTTGGAATGGTTAAGGAATGAAATTGAATGGGTGTGTGGAGCGAGTTTTGAGTGAATATAATGGGGGTAATCACATATCGAAAATTTTGTTCAGGATGAACAAAGTTAGCGATATTGATTACCTCCCTTTAATAAGATATGCATAAAAGTTCTATAGATATCTTCCTATTTCTCCAAGAATCTATTAGACGCTTACAATTTGAATTATGTCAGTGAAATCGCGATTTTCTATATCCAAATTAATTTTGTATGACATTGTTGATTATATATTTGTCATTTGGTTTGAGCGTTTTTGATCGATTTGAGTGAAGGTTTAGAATGAATGAATGGAGCGCTGAGTAATCGATTTAGAATGGTTTTGATTGAGATGAATGTCAATTTCACGATGTAACTAACAGTAGTACGCCGAAGTTGGATGAGCACCTGGTGGCTCGAATGTAATGCTCCGGTTGCATTGGAATGCGAAACGACAGTAAAACTATTTGTAGGTACACTAGGTGCCGCAATGAAAGTGCAATTTTGTTGAATTGGCGTTAGACTCCGATGCAAACACATCGGTGGCTCAACGCGAAACGGTCGTAACTGCCTTTAAACTTATAGAATGTTACAAATAATTCGCGCTTAGTCATCGATATGACAGATTGTTTCTGTAAACCTGTATCTATCTAAGAGTTTTGATCTGTTTTAATTGGGACTAAACTTAAATAAACCACTCTTGCTGTCGCTTCTTGGTGTCTATTGACTAATCAATTAGTTCAAGGGTAAATTATGTATGGCGATTTCGAAGCTAATTCCAAGGAGTTTCCATGGCATATCACAGTTTGAATTTAGACTTTTCTTTCTCCTTTTTCGTTTCAAAAAATGTATATGTAATTCTTTAACCATTAAGGCTTCTTTATTCTATTATGACTGATTTTTGAAATACATAATATTACATGATAAATAAAAATCTATAACATTTGACAGACTAAATGTTGCAGTGATATAACCCGAGGGAGTTCGATCGCTAAAACACTCTAAAAGGAAACCCTGGATCTGCTACAGTGCTTTACAATTAATGCTCTCTTTTTACATATACTTAATAATAAATATATATCTTTAGCCATTTGAACAAGTGGTTTCTTTCCTCTAAACTAGTAATCACAACTTATCTAGTAGCTTTAAAACCTGCTTTGGCTAAAAGAGTATTATGGCAGGACACTTTACAGATAGTAGAGCTTTAAAAGTGGGTACTGGTGGTTTAATTCAACTTGTTTTCCATTTCGATGTGGAATCATATGCGTTCCTTATTTAAAAGTAAATTCAAAACAAAGATATTGATTGTACAAAAATATTCCATTTATATTTGATATTTATTTTTAATATCATTTATTTTCTGACTAACTTGTTGGTTTAATATGATTTTCAGCATGGTGTTATCACACTTTAGTAGCCATTGAATTATCAAGTATGTTTCTAATTGGTGAATGCGAATATTTTTTCTAATACAATAAAACTTGCATTAAGCGACCTGGAATGGAACAACAAAAAAGCGGTTGTTAAAAAATGGTCGCTGAATACAAGTTTTGTTTACAATAAGATTTTTTTTATTTCTGAAAATTTAGACATCACTAGTAGTGAAATTAAGACCATGGTGCGGCCATCTTGAAAATTATGACGTCATAGGTCGGCCATTTTGAATGAGTGTCGTCACCCACCGAGCGGCCATATTGAATGTGCCATTCAATATGGCGACCACGAAGGATAGCGCGGCCATCTTGGATTTTTTAGGGATTAATCTCAACGGGATTAAACCCTGTTCCAGTCATGTTACCATGGAAAAAGTTGCCTAGACACCATTTTAAAAAGCGCGCCAAAAAAGCGGATAAAATCGATTTTCCAACTAGTAGAGGTGAAAGGGTAAAGGAATGCGTTTAATCTATGAATATTGGGAAAATTATAAAAGGGTTGTAGTATTTAGTACAGGTAACTATATCGGGTTTAAATCGAGCGGTCAAATAACAATGGTTGTTGAAATAGCGTATCTTATTATTGGTTAGTGAATGATATAGTCGATTTTTTCGGACACACGTAATTTCATATTTTCCTCCAAAAACTCGTAGCTACAGCTTGTGTAAAAAGACAAACCCAACTTTTCAACGTATAGTCCTTAGTAGCAGCCGTCTTTTTTTCTATGTGCAAAAATTGTTATAAGATAGTAGCAGACGACATTTTCAAAACATCGTAACTGCAGCTTGTGTAAAACGACATACCCAATTTTTCAACATATAGTCCTTAGTAGCAGACGTCTTTTTTATGTGTAAATATTGTTATAAGATAGTAGCAGACGACATTTTCAAAACATCGTAACTGCAGCTTGTGTAAAACGACATACCCAATTTTTCAACATATGGTCCTTAGTAGCAGACGTCTTTTTATGCCCCCGTATCGAGAGATCGGGGGCATATTGTTTTACTCATGTCCGTCTATCTGTCTGTCTGTCCGTCTGTCCGTCCGTCTGCCTGTCCGAAAACTTAACCAAACTTAACCTTTGCCTTTTCTCCAAAAGTATTTGACATAAAAAGCTGTACACCAAAGTCAAGGTCATGTGACAAGGTCAAGGTCATCTGTCAAGGTCGTCAAGGTCATGTGACAAGGTCAAGGTCATCTGTGAAGGGGGCATTCGTGTTTCACATACACATCTTGTTTTTAAGTGTAAATATTGTTATAAAATAAGACGACGTTTTTAAAACTTTGTAACAACTGCTTGTGCAAAAGGACACACCCTCCTTTTCAACATATAGTCATTGCAGACGGTTTTCTTTATTGTTTGAACAATAAGGTTATTCGATGGTAGCGAAAGTCATTTTCAAAACTTCGTAACTACTGCTTGGCCAAGATATAGATTCTTTTTTCAACGTATAGTCAATGCAGACGACTTTTTGTTTTAAAAAATGATGTTATTAAAAAATAGCAGGCGCCATTTTTAAATCATCGTAACCACTGCTTGTGCAAAAGTGAAGAGATAACTTTTCAATGCACTGTCCTAAGCAGCAGACGACACTTTTCAAAAACTCCCAAGTACAGCTTGGTTAAGATGTAAAGATAACCCTTCAGTGTATTGTGTTTAGGGGCAGCGACCTTTTTGTATGACCGATCCCGTTTTTGCAATAGTAGCAGACGACAAAATTTAAACTTCATAATTACAGAGACTTTAAATAGAGAGTTTAAGTGCTCTAAAAGTATAAATTTTAGCAACATGGAAAAATCGAGATAGATCAATGGTTTCTGAAATTTTAATTAAAGTGCCAATACCTATAGCGCGATTATTATTACACTTGTTTTAAATCATGGTGCCTCAAACTAAATGGAAGTTCGGTGTTGAGACAGAAGGGTCTTTGTCCATTTCGACAATATAAATTCAAATTAGATCCTTTCAATCCAAAGGGGATATATGACTTGACACGTGTCGGCTGGGTTGATATTTATTTTGTTAGTTTGAACGTGTTTTATAATCACTTTCAACTATCTTTAGGTTATATTGCAGCCACTGGAGCACCTAAAATGGGTTCTAGGTATTTTTCATTCCATGCTTTCTTAGCCTCCTGTCATGAAACAGTAATTGCGAATAGATCTTATGAAGGAGAAGAGCAGCGAATAAAAACCATAATTCTTTTTTTCATACATTATAAGATAACGTCTTTTGTTATTTTTTCTTTGTTTTATCCGTAACCATAATACTCAAGCAATCTAGAAGCATAAAAATGTGCACGTGAATAAACTTCATACGGATGAATTGCTGTACAAATCATGACTATCCTTTTCATTTTTTTAGTTGTCGTCTTTTGATAAAAATGTCTTATTTTTTGTCCGGAGCATTACTCAAAAAGTATTCAACCTAGAAACATGAAACTTTAAGGGTGAAAAGATATTATCAATGAAAATTGCAGTTCAAAAACACAACTCTCCGTTTCGTAGTTTTCGAGTTATTGCCCTTTACAAATTTCAAAATTGTTCTGTACCAGAGCATTACTGAAAGGTAAACACTATAGAATCATGCATCTTCGTGGATAGCTCTCAGTATAGGTGTATTTTCAAAACGGAGCTCTGACGTAGGCGTTGAGTACATTACCATAGGTATATCAGGTATATTTGAAAAAGCATAATATAAGAAATTGAAGGTTATACGTCCTTTTCGAATTCGAAAGCACATGAATGAGTAAACCTTACGATCTTAGAAAAGCAATACGTTTGATTTGAAGGCTAGATTGTTTCATTTTTAGGAATTGTTTAAACCTGTTTTATTCATTTTGAAAGAAAAGCACTATAATTTTACCGTTAAAAGTAGATTTCACGGCTTTCCGTGCAAAATCTACCTATACAAGACAAAATGACGATAACTCTTTTCTTTATAAATTGATTTATTGTAATTTGTAGATTGATTCAATCTATAGAAGTGATGTAGGAATTATTACGGTCGTCTTTTTTATTTTAAGTTGCTACCTTCTTATCTTTTCTTTACGTTTGTTTGGAAGAAAAAAGAAATGTGAGATATTTTTTAATGTTAAAGGGTCGGTTTAACAACCCATCACCCGACACATTAAATTTCTGTAATTAATGATAACTGTGTACATGATATTGGAAAAGTATAACCCAAAAGTATTTTTGATAGAAATGTAACACTTTTTCTATGGAAACTTTTTTTCTGGACGCACAAGAGATATGGACAAGGAGTATTATATTGACCTGGTCTTAAAGTAGAGGCGAGTAAATGTTCTAGAAACGTCCTTTGCTTCAATATCAATTTTGATATCCTCAGATTGAAACTCCAAACCCTGTCTTTTGTCAAACTTAAAAACAAAATAGATATTATTTAGTAGCTTATTTGAAATATGTTTAATTACAGTCCATGAATATTTTCGATTTAAAGTCGGTTCTTACGTGACTCTATGAAGTATATGTGTCGATTATTTCACAACCTTGTAACAATAGTTAAACGTGTTCTTTTGAAGTCATTTTGAAGATGTCGTTCATTGAAACGTCTATTGTCATTGTTGATTGGTCTGTTCATAAACAATTTGCAATATAGTTGATGTGAAGTACTAAAGTAAAGTTTTCCTTTCAAGATTTTGTTTTGATGAAATATTTGAAATAAACTCGAATCGGGAAAACTCATTTGTACATGACTATCTTTCCTTGAAAACGTTTTCTCCAATAATCCAGCTCAACAATCTAGACAGACTTGTGAAAAGCCCATAAAAAGACAAAACAACAGCAAAAATAAAACTGTAGATTGTTATGAATTGAATGAAGTGCATAACATATATTCATGAAAATGATCATTGAAGAAATTTTTATTTGCAAACATTTTATATTCTGCTTTATTGAAAATGTATTTTGTTATTGAAAACCGATACGCGTTGTGGATGCTTTGGATTCAAAAGATCTTCAAACAAATTAAGGTTTGTATTTAATCTTGAATCACAAGTGTATTTTTTTGTAGTTTCTGTTGTATGACTTAAGAAAAGACCATGTTTGTGAGATCAATAAACATTAAAATAAAATGACTGTAAATAAACAAAGAGATTGTTGTAGTAATTGGCATATGGTGAGACGACCGTCGTTTGATCTATAAAATAATTTTAAGCCACAAACTGTAAAAAAAAAACCTATCAAAAGGGTTAAATATTATCACAATGTGATGATATTCTTCTTATTCATCGCCGAAGCTTGACGTTTATTGATATTTTCATCTCTGTCCGTCAATTCCGACGTCAGTACAAACGCCTGCATCTTAAGAACTCACCAACGGCTAAATTTATGGACAATTATGGATAGGTTTGGCTATTCTTTTTAAAGAATGATCGTTATCAACTGACCTTACGCATATTGTGTATATCTGATGATATGATGTACAAATATTCTGCGGTATATCTGTGACCATGAAATTCTTGTTTTAACATACAACTGAATTTATAATGCAATACATAATAAAACAACGTTTGCATGTCGTTATTGCATCAAACTAGTTTACAGCAAAAGGAAGTCGCCTAAAACAGAAATGCCATTACCTATCTATGTGAAAATAAGCTTTGACATGACAAGTGTAAGCCCATTATGTACAGCACTCGATTGAAAGCACTTAAATTTTAAGACGACAAAATATGATGACCTCGCGCTCTCTTTAGTCGATTATTACTTTTCAGTGCAGTGACTGCATTGTGGTGTGTGGGGTCATAAGAGGCAGAGCATCGTTCTGTTGACAAAAAGGTTATCGAGTTCGATTGCCGTAGCGGGTATCGATATTGGTTCTTTCATTGACCCGCATATACGTCGCGAGTGTTAGCGCATTTTCCAGAAATAGAATCTAGATGGATTATTCCAAGTTGTAAGAACTTGTTTACCAATCGAAGTAAAGGAATTTGTTTCAACCAACTTGTTAAAATCAACGTAAGAAAGAAACCTTATCACTTGCATGATGATACTAGGAAACAGCATGCAGTTCAAATAATCAATACTTGATGATAACTTTTTTTTCAATTTCAAGACACATTTCTTTTAGGCTTAACCCATGATCATACGATAAAATTTCAGACTAGTTAGAAATCTGAAGAAATTGCTGAAAACAATTTTCAAGTGTCTTTTTTGGTAAATATATACTAAAAATGTGAAGAAATCGTCCTTCAAATGATTTTTACCAGAGGTCACAACGTTTGAGTTAAAGTTTTTCAAAAAATATGAACATTTTACTAGTTTTTATATATTTTATTTTAGTTCAAAATTTTAGAAATATAAATTTAGTAAAAAAAGATAGGAAAGGGGGTGGCAGCTTAATCTTAATATGATGATGACAAAATCACCGATACTAACACATTTGTCATTCGTCATGCGAAAAAAGATCACTACAAAGTGTGAAAAAACGACCCTTGTAAGCCTTGGCAGTCTGCACAGGCTGATCCTAGTCAAAACGTTTCGACGAGAGGCAATTTCCTGAATCTATAATGATCATTCTACCTTTTTGTGATATGAATTTCGAAATGCGACGTCTAGTCGACCTCCGCTATTTTAAATGTATCAATCTCTTTGTAAATGATAAATTAACGATTTCTCAGATGGTCTCTTTTCACATATTTTCCAATCAATATTTATATTTAGAGAAAGTTATAGGCATTTTTTTTTTAAATTTTTCTCATTAACTTCTTTATGGAAAAAAAATTTTTTCACAAAGAAAAAAATATATATTGGAAATAGACTGATCCAACTGAACTTAGACATCTCTTTTAGAAATGTATATAGACGTTTTCGTTAAAATTACATTTAATAGTCAAAAATAGAACAGGTGTTCGCTGATTATGAAATCAAATTCCTAAGCATTCATTTAAAATTTCCATGTTGATTTGCGCTTTAATTTTTCAAGTGTTGCTGTTGTTTTGATAATAAGGTGGTTGTAAATCGGTAGATTTTGTTTCTAAGGAAATAGAAAAATTAAGCTGTAAATACTGTTACAATGTAGAATATGTAACGCTGGTGTATCTGATGATGAAGTTCGCTCTTTCCTTTTCTCGAATTAGTCATCGTTTGGATTTTTTGCAATTCTTTCTATATTTTTCACAAAAATGCAAAGTAGATTTAGTTACACCTAGTCTGAAGCGATAACTTAAAACAATCGAGTCATTCAGTAAGCCGTATAAATCTACCATTTTGTTGGGTCCCCTTGATTGGTATAGAAAGTTTGTATATGTTTCATGCTACTTTACACGACAAATAACCCTTTACAGTCCGACAGCAGCTAGGCACGACATTGCATTTGCATCAATAGAATGTGTTTTTTTCTTAAAAGTAATAGATATAGCCATCCTGATATTAAATCCGGTTGATGCCACTTTGACTTCATTGGGCAATCAAAGATGGCAGCAAAAATGCACAATGGCTTATAATTCTTAATAAAAGAATTTAACTAATGATTATTTTATAGATGCATCACAATAGAAATAAACAATTGTAGACGCAATACGCACATTTTAGCTTATCTGAGCACGATATGCTAAAGGTGAGCTAGTATGATCGGTCATCCGTCCCTCTAATTCATTTCGATATCTTCTTTTTACCAACCACTTGGCAAATTAAGCCCATATTTTGTAGAAATGTTGCTTGGATTAAACTGTACCAAAGTTGTGATAAGTATTTAATTGGATAAAAAATCTGCTTGCCATGGCAATGGAAATGCCGAAATAAAAAAAACCTTATTTTTTTTTCAAACTAAACTATACAGCCCAGAGGTTTGATATGTTGACATTACCCGAGTGCTTTAATGTTCCGGGTTCCATAAGGTTTGTGCCCGAGCAAAATTAGAAGGAAATCTTTAAACAAATCGCCTTCCAAAACATTAAGGCATGAATGTTTGGTAAAATTCAAAGGGGAAAGCGTGCTCTAATCATTTTTTTAACTTGATGAAGATTTTAGTTTCAAGAAATAGTAATGTAGTGTAGCAGATCACTTTCCAGACAGAGCCCCAACCAGTCCACCTATCAGTTGATCGTCTCCATCTCCTGGGCGTTTATGTGTTCTTGTATATGAACTATGACCACTATGGAATTCCGAAACAGCCTTTTTCGGGCACATCTTTCTGATACATGTAAATGGTTTGATTAACCAATAGAAACAGAGAGACCTTGTTGAAACACACATCCGATACCTTAAATAAGGTAATATAGGGTCCAATATTCTAGCGCGTTGACGAGATCCACGTTTGCTCGAACGGTGTAGTAAATGCTTACGACTATTTTGAATACCTTAGTTAAAACAATAGCTAATGAAGGTTTTTTTTCATGTTTTGTTTTGGATAACAAAAAAAATGGCTAAAATGTGCTCTTTAACTTTTTATGTCTCTTTAGAGTTTAACAAAATTTTAAGGAACTCTACATAACTTAATTTGAGATCATGTTTCAATAAAAGTAATTGCACACTGCATTCAAGCAGTCATACCATATGGTGTTGTTATTTGCCCAAATACAGCTTCTTCCCCAGTAAGTTTTTTTTGCTCATATTGCATTGTAGAGTTTGACTAGACACTCCAATCTATTTTAAAGCTTAATACTGAATTTTAATGCAGACGTTAAGTATTTATGTTGGTTTTAATTTAAGGACCGTGAAATTTATATTAATAACAGAAAAATTGACACGGATTATAAGTTCTTCCCTTTTCCCTTCGCAATAACAGGTGTCAATTTTTTTAGAACATACTTTTTATATATCTTTGGAGAAAGGGATCCTTGCACTTCTTCAAAATATGACTCACGTTTACGTTTAGTAATTCAGCTCTAGAGAAACATTGAATTTATCTATTCTTTCACATAAAAAAACAAAGCTGATGACCTCTTATGATACAGAGACAGAAGTCAATAATTTTGTTTTCCCACGAATATTTTGAAATCTATTAGATAAACCTTTGTAAAAGAGTATCATGGCCTGAAATATTACAAAGAATTTGAGTTTGTGTATAATTTTAGCATATGAATAAATAACTAACTCATCCAGTTTTTTCTCTTATATGCCTTTGTAAAAGAGTGTCTTGGCCTGAAATATTACGAAAAATTTGAGATTGTGTAAAATTTTAGCATATAAATAAATAACTAACTCCTCGCGTTTTTTCTCTCATATGCCTTTGTAAAAGAGTATCCTGGCCTGAAACGTTACAGAGAATGTGAGTTTGTGTATAATTTTAGCATATGAATAAATAACTAACTCCCCGCGTTTTTTCTCTCATATGCCTTTGAATTTGCACGAGAGATTTAAAATACGATTTTAAAGGACGGATGGACAGGGAAGGGGTACTAGCAACCGCATTCTTACACTCACGGCATCAGATACTTAAGACCAGAATTAACTTGTATTTGTATATTTTTTTCTGCCAAAAAGCTATTTTGATTCAAGTGGAGGTGTTTGGATGATTGGGCAGTGTTAATGATTTGTGGACTAAACAATCCATGTATAATAATAGGTCGATATAGACAAAAAGATAGAGCGTTTCCATTGAAGTAGATATATTACTAAAAGTGAGTTTCAAAATTACATTTTAAGAAATGCAATTTTCAATTAAACCAAAGATAAATTTTTAAGCCAGGAGTGTGCAAATACAGAGGATTTTCCTCTTGTGCGATATCTAATTAACTTGTTCGTAAAAAAAGTGAATGAATAATTTTTAATGAACATTGCATTTTATGAAATAATTATGCTGAAAATAAAGCCATCATAGCGTAGTTGGTAGGACATTAGACTCCCAATCACAAGGTCAAGGGTTCAATGTCCGTCAATTTGTCTTCGACATATGAGTTGTTAATCGTAGATCGATATATCTGATAGCTAGGAAAGGTTGCAATGGTAGTTCTGGTGTAAGAAATATGAAGAATCCATTGGTAGGTGATCAAGCCACCGGGATATATCTGAAAGATTGTGAAAAGCGGCACTAAAACACATTTAAACAAACAATTAGTTTTCTGTGTACAAGTTGCCCACTAAAAAAGACTTGTTCGCCAGTAGAAAAGCTCGTTTTAGACAAGTCAGGCATGGGAAATTCACACCCCTGAATAATAAACGATTTAAAACACACAATTATTTATTTTCACATGATATATTTATAGAACAGATGACAATATCAACATTTTAACCAGACAACAAAATAGCTTAATAGGTTATTAAACGTGGTTAGCTATTTTGTTGTAGAAACACATGATGAGAACATAAAGACTTTGCTTATAACGAGCATAGTCTTAGTTCTTCCGCCATATTTTTTCAGATTACATTGCCACAATAGGACAGAAGATGGTGTTGCATACATTGATAAAAAAGACACTAGTATAGGCAATAGTTTCTTTTTTCAATAGTGACATTGAAATATTTGTTTTAGATTTCAACCAATTCAACTCATGTACGTTTTCAACTGATCTAATTGGACGTTCTTTAATTTTTAAACTTTTTTTTTAAGAATAGAAAAAAATCATACTTATTATCTTTAAGATTAGAAAAAAGTTCTACTTAATTTCTGTACAAACTTATTTTTGCGTTCTTAATTTATTGAAGATGTAAGTTTTATACTTAATCTTTTTATGAACAAAATAATTATACTTAATTTTTCACAAACTTAAGTCTAAGATCTTTATTTCTTAGACTAGAAAATTTAACACTCATTTCTTTTTACAAACTTTATTCGCCATTATCATTTTTAATCATTATTATTTCTTTTTTACTAGAAAATTTCAAACTTTCTTTTTTTACAATCTTAATTTTTCGTTCTTAATTCTTTAGACTAGAAAATGATATACTATATTTTTTAGAACTATTCAAGTATGGTAACATTAATGGTTATAAATGATTGAGCGACTGTTTCCAATTCCTTTTTTTTAGGGTTTCAAACGAGTTAATACAATTATCGAGGAGATATCGTTTATAATCACAAGATAAGCCAGTTTTTTCTGCTGTGCAACAAATCATAAGATTTCCCATTGAAATAGAAAGGAATCTGTGTCTGTCATGAGCAACTTTGTCTCCGTAAACTCGTTTGGCAGGAATTTGCATTAAGGCATTTCAGTGTGTTGCAAAGTTTAACCAGAGGGGATTAGAATGTATGATATAATAAAATCAGTGTGTACATTCCTTTATTTTGAATTCATAACATTTTTCAAAGCATGTTAACTGGAAAGCCTTATATCAGATACTTGATCTTACATAGCTTTCACTAATAATTCAGTTGTATTACTTTAGAATGATGTATCTATTTTAACTACCCTTGTAATTGTCTCATGTGCATATAAGAAGTACAAAATGATTTACTTTATACCTAATTGCAAGTTTAATGGCTTATTTTAATTATTGTTAATTTTGAGATGTATTGAAAGTCAATGCTGATTTAGTCAAATTCCATCCTACATTAGTCATTCAAAGCTTTTAATTCTTTTGCCAATAAAAGACATATTTTTTCTTCTGATCGCAGTATTTTTGTAGACTGAGAAATATGGAAGAAGGTCATTTTTCTAAATGTAATATAGTTGATACTTTGAAAATAATTTTCTCAGAATCTAACTGATGGATATCTACCAAATATCACTGGAATGATCCTTGGATGACACACTGATTTTATTATATCATACATTCTAATCCCCTCTTAATCTCTTTTGAGGAAAGACTGTGAAAAGTGTGAGAGAGCACAGACTGGTTAAACTTTGCAACACACTGAAATGCCTTAATGCAAATTCCTGCCAAACGAGTTTACGGAGACAAAGTTGCTCATGACAGACACAGATTCCTTTCTATTTCAATGGGAAATCTTATGATTTGTTGCACAGCAGAAAAAACTGGCTTATCTTGTGATTATAAACGATATCTCCTCGATAATTGTATTAACTCGTTTGAAACCCTAAAAAAAAGGAATTGGAAACAGTCGCTCAATCATTTATAACCATTAATGTTACCATACTTGAATAGTTCTAAAAAATATAGTATATCATTTTCTAGTCTAAAGAATTAAGAACGAAAAATTAAGATTGTAAAAAAAGAAAGTTTGAAATTTTCTAGTAAAAAAGAAATAATAATGATTAAAAATGATAACGGCGAATAAAGTTTGTAAAAAGAAATGAGTGTTAAATTTTCTAGTCTAAGAAATAAAGATCTTAGACTTAAGTTTGTGAAAAATTAAGTATAATTATTTTGTTCATAAAAAGATTAAGTATAAAACTTACATCTTCAATAAATTAAGAACGCAAAAATAAGTTTGTACAGAAATTAAGTAGAACTTTTTTCTAATCTTAAAGATAATAAGTATGATTTTTTTCTATTCTTAAAAAAAAGTTTAAAAATTAAAGAACGTCCAATTAGATCAGTTGAAAACGTACATGAGTTGAATTGGTTGAAATCTAAAACAAATATTTCAATGTCACTATTGAAAAAAGAAACTATTGCCTATACTAGTGTCTTTTTTATCAATGTATGCAACACCATCTTCTGTCCTATTGTGGCAATGTAATCTGAAAAAATATGGCGGAAGAACTAAGACTATGCTCGTTATAAGCAAAGTCTTTATGTTCTCATCATGTGTTTCTACAACAAAATAGCTAACCACGTTTAATAACCTATTAAGCTATTTTGTTGTCTGGTTAAAATGTTGATATTGTCATCTGTTCTATAAATATATCATGTGAAAATAAATAATTGTGTGTTTTAAATCGTTTATTATTCAGGGGTGTGAATTTCCCATGCCTGACTTGTCTAAAACGAGCTTTTCTACTGGCGAACAAGTCTTTTTTAGTGGGCAACTTGTACACAGAAAACTAATTGTTTGTTTAAATGTGTTTTAGTGCCGCTTTTCACAATCTTTCAGATATATCCCGGTGGCTTGATCACCTACCAATGGATTCTTCATATTTCTTACACCAGAACTACCATTGCAACCTTTCCTAGCTATCAGATATATCGATCTACGATTAACAACTCATATGTCGAAGACAAATTGACGGACATTGAACCCTTGACCTTGTGATTGGGAGTCTAATGTCCTACCAACTACGCTATGATGGCTTTATTTTCAGCATAATTATTTCATAAAATGCAATGTTCATTAAAAATTATTCATTCACTTTTTTTACGAACAAGTTAATTAGATATCGCACAAGAGGAAAATCCTCTGTATTTGCACACTCCTGGCTTAAAAATTTATCTTTGGTTTAATTGAAAATTGCATTTCTTAAAATGTAATTTTGAAACTCACTTTTAGTAATATATCTACTTCAATGGAAACGCTCTATCTTTTTGTCTATATCGACCTATTATTATACATGGATTGTTTAGTCCACAAATCATTAACACTGCCCAATCATCCAAACACCTCCACTTGAATCAAAATAGCTTTTTGGCAGAAAAAAATATACAAATACAAGTTAATTCTGGTCTTAAGTATCTGATGCCGTGAGTGTAAGAATGCGGTTGCTAGTACCCCTTCCCTGTCCATCCGTCCTTTAAAATCGTATTTTAAATCTCTCGTGCAAATTCAAAGGCATATGAGAGAAAAAACGCGGGGAGTTAGTTATTTATTCATATGCTAAAATTATACACAAACTCACATTCTCTGTAACGTTTCAGGCCAGGATACTCTTTTACAAAGGCATATGAGAGAAAAAACGCGAGGAGTTAGTTATTTATTTATATGCTAAAATTTTACACAATCTCAAATTTTTCGTAATATTTCAGGCCAAGACACTCTTTTACAAAGGCATATAAGAGAAAAAACTGGATGAGTTAGTTATTTATTCATATGCTAAAATTATACACAAACTCAAATTCTTTGTAATATTTCAGGCCATGATACTCTTTTACAAAGGTTTATCTAATAGATTTCAAAATATTCGTGGGAAAACAAAATTATTGACTTCTGTCTCTGTATCATAAGAGGTCATCAGCTTTGTTTTTTTATGTGAAAGAATAGATAAATTCAATGTTTCTCTAGAGCTGAATTACTAAACGTAAACGTGAGTCATATTTTGAAGAAGTGCAAGGATCCCTTTCTCCAAAGATATATAAAAAGTATGTTCTAAAAAAATTGACACCTGTTATTGCGAAGGGAAAAGGGAAGAACTTATAATCCGTGTCAATTTTCTGTTATTAATATAAATTTCACGGTCCTTAAATTAAAACCAACATAAATACTTAACGTCTGCATTAAAATTCAGTATTAAGCTTTAAAATAGATTGGAGTGTCTAGTCAAACTCTACAATGCAATATGAGCAAAAAAAACTTACTGGGGAAGAAGCTGTATTTGGGCAAATAACAACACCATATGGTATGACTGCTTGAATGCAGTGTGCAATTACTTTTATTGAAACATGATCTCAAATTAAGTTATGTAGAGTTCCTTAAAATTTTGTTAAACTCTAAAGAGACATAAAAAGTTAAAGAGCACATTTTAGCCATTTTTTTTGTTATCCAAAACAAAACATGAAAAAAAAACCTTCATTAGCTATTGTTTTAACTAAGGTATTCAAAATAGTCGTAAGCATTTACTACACCGTTCGAGCAAACGTGGATCTCGTCAACGCGCTAGAATATTGGACCCTATATTACCTTATTTAAGGTATCGGATGTGTGTTTCAACAAGGTCTCTCTGTTTCTATTGGTTAATCAAACCATTTACATGTATCAGAAAGATGTGCCCGAAAAAGGCTGTTTCGGAATTCCATAGTGGTCATAGTTCATATACAAGAACACATAAACGCCCAGGAGATGGAGACGATCAACTGATAGGTGGACTGGTTGGGGCTCTGTCTGGAAAGTGATCTGCTACACTACATTACTATTTCTTGAAACTAAAATCTTCATCAAGTTAAAAAAATGATTAGAGCACGCTTTCCCCTTTGAATTTTACCAAACATTCATGCCTTAATGTTTTGGAAGGCGATTTGTTTAAAGATTTCCTTCTAATTTTGCTCGGGCACAAACCTTATGGAACCCGGAACATTAAAGCACTCGGGTAATGTCAACATATCAAACCTCTGGGCTGTATAGTTTAGTTTGAAAAAAAAATAAGGTTTTTTTTTATTTCGGCATTTCCATTGCCATGGCAAGCAGATTTTTTATCCAATTAAATACTTATCACAACTTTGGTACAGTTTAATCCAAGCAACATTTCTACAAAATATGGGCTTAATTTGCCAAGTGGTTGGTAAAAAGAAGATATCGAAATGAATTAGAGGGACGGATGACCGATCATACTAGCTCACCTTTAGCATATCGTGCTCAGATGAGCTAAAATGTGCGTATTGCGTCTACAATTGTTTATTTCTATTGTGATGCATCTATAAAATAATCATTAGTTAAATTCTTTTATTAAGAATTATAAGCCATTGTGCATTTTTGCTGCCATCTTTGATTGCCCAATGAAGTCAAAGTGGCATCAACCGGATTTAATATCAGGATGGCTATATCTATTACTTTTAAGAAAAAAACACATTCTATTGATGCAAATGCAATGTCGTGCCTAGCTGCTGTCGGACTGTAAAGGGTTATTTGTCGTGTAAAGTAGCATGAAACATATACAAACTTTCTATACCAATCAAGGGGACCCAACAAAATGGTAGATTTATACGGCTTACTGAATGACTCGATTGTTTTAAGTTATCGCTTCAGACTAGGTGTAACTAAATCTACTTTGCATTTTTGTGAAAAATATAGAAAGAATTGCAAAAAATCCAAACGATGACTAATTCGAGAAAAGGAAAGAGCGAACTTCATCATCAGATACACCAGCGTTACATATTCTACATTGTAACAGTATTTACAGCTTAATTTTTCTATTTCCTTAGAAACAAAATCTACCGATTTACAACCACCTTATTATCAAAACAACAGCAACACTTGAAAAATTAAAGCGCAAATCAACATGGAAATTTTAAATGAATGCTTAGGAATTTGATTTCATAATCAGCGAACACCTGTTCTATTTTTGACTATTAAATGTAATTTTAACGAAAACGTCTATATACATTTCTAAAAGAGATGTCTAAGTTCAGTTGGATCAGTCTATTTCCAATATATATTTTTTTCTTTGTGAAAAAATTTTTTTTCCATAAAGAAGTTAATGAGAAAAATTTAAAAAAAAAATGCCTATAACTTTCTCTAAATATAAATATTGATTGGAAAATATGTGAAAAGAGACCATCTGAGAAATCGTTAATTTATCATTTACAAAGAGATTGATACATTTAAAATAGCGGAGGTCGACTAGACGTCGCATTTCGAAATTCATATCACAAAAAGGTAGAATGATCATTATAGATTCAGGAAATTGCCTCTCGTCGAAACGTTTTGACTAGGATCAGCCTGTGCAGACTGCCAAGGCTTACAAGGGTCGTTTTTTCACACTTTGTAGTGATCTTTTTTCGCATGACGAATGACAAATGTGTTAGTATCGGTGATTTTGTCATCATCATATTAAGATTAAGCTGCCACCCCCTTTCCTATCTTTTTTTACTAAATTTATATTTCTAAAATTTTGAACTAAAATAAAATATATAAAAACTAGTAAAATGTTCATATTTTTTGAAAAACTTTAACTCAAACGTTGTGACCTCTGGTAAAAATCATTTGAAGGACGATTTCTTCACATTTTTAGTATATATTTACCAAAAAAGACACTTGAAAATTGTTTTCAGCAATTTCTTCAGATTTCTAACTAGTCTGAAAATTTTATCGTATGATCATGGGTTAAGCCTAAAAGAAATGTGTCTTGAAATTGAAAAAAAAGTTATCATCAAGTATTGATTATTTGAACTGCATGCTGTTTCCTAGTATCATCATGCAAGTGATAAGGTTTCTTTCTTACGTTGATTTTAACAAGTTGGTTGAAACAAATTCCTTTACTTCGATTGGTAAACAAGTTCTTACAACTTGGAATAATCCATCTAGATTCTATTTCTGGAAAATGCGCTAACACTCGCGACGTATATGCGGGTCAATGAAAGAACCAATATCGATACCCGCTACGGCAATCGAACTCGATAACCTTTTTGTCAACAGAACGATGCTCTGCCTCTTATGACCCCACACACCACAATGCAGTCACTGCACTGAAAAGTAATAATCGACTAAAGAGAGCGCGAGGTCATCATATTTTGTCGTCTTAAAATTTAAGTGCTTTCAATCGAGTGCTGTACATAATGGGCTTACTCTTGTCATGTCAAAGCTTATTTTCACATAGATAGGTAATGGCATTTCTGTTTTAGGCGACTTCCTTTTGCTGTAAACTAGTTTGATGCAATAACGACATGCAAACGTTGTTTTATTATGTATTGCATTATAAATTCAGTTGTATGTTAAAACAAGAATTTCATGGTCACAGATATACCGCAGAATATTTGTACATCATATCATCAGATATACACAATATGCGTAAGGTCAGTTGATAACGATCATTCTTTAAAAAGAATAGCCAAACCTATCCATAATTGTCCATAAATTTAGCCGTTGGTGAGTTCTTAAGATGCAGGCGTTTGTACTGACGTCGGAATTGACGGACAGAGATGAAAATATCAATAAACGTCAAGCTTCGGCGATGAATAAGAAGAATATCATCACATTGTGATAATATTTAACCCTTTTGATAGGTTTTTTTTTTACAGTTTGTGGCTTAAAATTATTTTATAGATCAAACGACGGTCGTCTCACCATATGCCAATTACTACAACAATCTCTTTGTTTATTTACAGTCATTTTATTTTAATGTTTATTGATCTCACAAACATGGTCTTTTCTTAAGTCATACAACAGAAACTACAAAAAAATACACTTGTGATTCAAGATTAAATACAAACCTTAATTTGTTTGAAGATCTTTTGAATCCAAAGCATCCACAACGCGTATCGGTTTTCAATAACAAAATACATTTTCAATAAAGCAGAATATAAAATGTTTGCAAATAAAAATTTCTTCAATGATCATTTTCATGAATATATGTTATGCACTTCATTCAATTCATAACAATCTACAGTTTTATTTTTGCTGTTGTTTTGTCTTTTTATGGGCTTTTCACAAGTCTGTCTAGATTGTTGAGCTGGATTATTGGAGAAAACGTTTTCAAGGAAAGATAGTCATGTACAAATGAGTTTTCCCGATTCGAGTTTATTTCAAATATTTCATCAAAACAAAATCTTGAAAGGAAAACTTTACTTTAGTACTTCACATCAACTATATTGCAAATTGTTTATGAACAGACCAATCAACAATGACAATAGACGTTTCAATGAACGACATCTTCAAAATGACTTCAAAAGAACACGTTTAACTATTGTTACAAGGTTGTGAAATAATCGACACATATACTTCATAGAGTCACGTAAGAACCGACTTTAAATCGAAAATATTCATGGACTGTAATTAAACATATTTCAAATAAGCTACTAAATAATATCTATTTTGTTTTTAAGTTTGACAAAAGACAGGGTTTGGAGTTTCAATCTGAGGATATCAAAATTGATATTGAAGCAAAGGACGTTTCTGGAACATTTACTCGCCTCTACTTTAAGACCAGGTCAATATAATACTCCTTGTCCATATCTCTTGTGCGTTCAGAAAAAAAGTTTCCATAGAAAAAGTGTTACATTTCTATCAAAAATACTTTTGGGTTATACTTTTCCAATATCATGTACACAGTTATCAATAATTACAGAAATTTAATGTGTCGGGTGATGGGTTGTTAAACCGACCCTTTAACATTAAAAAATATCTCACATTTCTTTTTTCTTCCAAACAAACGTAAAGAAAAGATAATAAGGTAGCAACTTAAAATAAAAAAGACGACCGTAATAATTCCTACATCACTTCTATAGATTGAATCAATCTACAAATTACAATAAATCAATTTATAAAGAAAAGAGTTATCGTCATTTTGTCTTGTATAGGTAGATTTTGCACGGAAAGCCGTGAAATCTACTTTTAACGGTAAAATTATAGTGCTTTTCTTTCAAAATGAATAAAACAGGTTTAAACAATTCCTAAAAATGAAACAATCTAGCCTTCAAATCAAACGTATTGCTTTTCTAAGATCGTAAGGTTTACTCATTCATGTGCTTTCGAATTCGAAAAGGACGTATAACCTTCAATTTCTTATATTATGCTTTTTCAAATATACCCGATATACCTATGGTAATGTACTCAACGCCTACGTCAGAGCTCCGTTTTGAAAATACACCTATACTGAGAGCTATCCACGAAGATGCATGATTCTATAGTGTTTACCTTTCAGTAATGCTCTGGTACAGAACAATTTTGAAATTTGTAAAGGGCAATAACTCGAAAACTACGAAACGGAGAGTTGTGTTTTTGAACTGCAATTTTCATTGATAATATCTTTTCACCCTTAAAGTTTCATGTTTCTAGGTTGAATACTTTTTGAGTAATGCTCCGGACAAAAAATAAGACATTTTTATCAAAAGACGACAACTAAAAAAATGAAAAGGATAGTCATGATTTGTACAGCAATTCATCCGTATGAAGTTTATTCACGTGCACATTTTTATGCTTCTAGATTGCTTGAGTATTATGGTTACGGATAAAACAAAGAAAAAATAACAAAAGACGTTATCTTATAATGTATGAAAAAAAGAATTATGGTTTTTATTCGCTGCTCTTCTCCTTCATAAGATCTATTCGCAATTACTGTTTCATGACAGGAGGCTAAGAAAGCATGGAATGAAAAATACCTAGAACCCATTTTAGGTGCTCCAGTGGCTGCAATATAACCTAAAGATAGTTGAAAGTGATTATAAAACACGTTCAAACTAACAAAATAAATATCAACCCAGCCGACACGTGTCAAGTCATATATCCCCTTTGGATTGAAAGGATCTAATTTGAATTTATATTGTCGAAATGGACAAAGACCCTTCTGTCTCAACACCGAACTTCCATTTAGTTTGAGGCACCATGATTTAAAACAAGTGTAATAATAATCGCGCTATAGGTATTGGCACTTTAATTAAAATTTCAGAAACCATTGATCTATCTCGATTTTTCCATGTTGCTAAAATTTATACTTTTAGAGCACTTAAACTCTCTATTTAAAGTCTCTGTAATTATGAAGTTTAAATTTTGTCGTCTGCTACTATTGCAAAAACGGGATCGGTCATACAAAAAGGTCGCTGCCCCTAAACACAATACACTGAAGGGTTATCTTTACATCTTAACCAAGCTGTACTTGGGAGTTTTTGAAAAGTGTCGTCTGCTGCTTAGGACAGTGCATTGAAAAGTTATCTCTTCACTTTTGCACAAGCAGTGGTTACGATGATTTAAAAATGGCGCCTGCTATTTTTTAATAACATCATTTTTTAAAACAAAAAGTCGTCTGCATTGACTATACGTTGAAAAAAGAATCTATATCTTGGCCAAGCAGTAGTTACGAAGTTTTGAAAATGACTTTCGCTACCATCGAATAACCTTATTGTTCAAACAATAAAGAAAACCGTCTGCAATGACTATATGTTGAAAAGGAGGGTGTGTCCTTTTGCACAAGCAGTTGTTACAAAGTTTTAAAAACGTCGTCTTATTTTATAACAATATTTACACTTAAAAACAAGATGTGTATGTGAAACACGAATGCCCCCTTCACAGATGACCTTGACCTTGTCACATGACCTTGACGACCTTGACAGATGACCTTGACCTTGTCACATGACCTTGACTTTGGTGTACAGCTTTTTATGTCAAATACTTTTGGAGAAAAGGCAAAGGTTAAGTTTGGTTAAGTTTTCGGACAGGCAGACGGACGGACAGACGGACAGACAGACAGATAGACGGACATGAGTAAAACAATATGCCCCCGATCTCTCGATACGGGGGCATAAAAAGACGTCTGCTACTAAGGACCATATGTTGAAAAATTGGGTATGTCGTTTTACACAAGCTGCAGTTACGATGTTTTGAAAATGTCGTCTGCTACTATCTTATAACAATATTTACACATAAAAAAGACGTCTGCTACTAAGGACTATATGTTGAAAAATTGGGTATGTCGTTTTACACAAGCTGCAGTTACGATGTTTTGAAAATGTCGTCTGCTACTATCTTATAACAATATTTGCACATAGAAAAAAAGACGGCTGCTACTAAGGACTATACGTTGAAAAGTTGGGTTTGTCTTTTTACACAAGCTGTAGCTACGAGTTTTTGGAGGAAAATATGAAATTACGTGTGTCCGAAAAAATCGACTATATCATTCACTAACCAATAATAAGATACGCTATTTCAACAACCATTGTTATTTGACCGCTCGATTTAAACCCGATATAGTTACCTGTACTAAATACTACAACCCTTTTATAATTTTCCCAATATTCATAGATTAAACGCATTCCTTTACCCTTTCACCCCTACTAGTTGGAAAATCGATTTTATCCGCTTTTTTTGGCGCGCTTTTTAAAATGGTGTCTAGGCAACTTTTTCCATGGTAACATGACTGGAACAGGGTTTAATCCCGTTGAGATTAATCCCTAAAAAATCCAAGATGGCCGCGCTATCCTTCGTGGTCGCCATATTGAATGGCACATTCAATATGGCCGCTCGGTGGGTGACGACACTCATTCAAAATGGCCGACCTATGACGTCATAATTTTCAAGATGGCCGCGCCATGGTCTTAATTTCACTACTATCACTGGTACACAAAAATTGTAAATGAATCCTATGCTGTTAAAACTCAATAGAATCGTCTCAATAAGACAGTTCTGTTGAGTTTTAACAGCATAGGATTCATTACAGCATATGATTATTGTGAATTTCGCTATAATATATATAAAGTTGATAAAAAATATTCTTATTGTAAACAAAACGTGTATTCAGCGACCATTTTCTTTAACGACCGCTTTTTGGTGGTCCCATTCCTAGTCGATTTATACAAGTTTTACTGTACTGTATGATTTTTACAAATTAAAAAAAAACGACGTTAATTGGAACTTTTGATTTGTTTAAATGATATTGTAAGAAATAATGAATAATATATGCACTATTCTAGAAAGCAAGGAAGCATTTAATGAGGCTTAAAATACGGTTTTTTTTTCAATTATCTTATGTAAGGATGGGCGGAGCCTAAATTACGGGTCCTTAAATTTTTAAGGGTGGAGTTAAGCATTTATCATTGTGTTCACTCCTTTTTTTACAAAGTCGACATACCCGTGTGATTGTTAAATCGTATTTTGTGGTTATAAAATCTAAGAAGTTAAGAGCATTTGGTAACTGAACGACGAGATGTTTTTTTTTATTTCTGCTTGGAATTTAATCTTTATGTTTAAGGGTACAGTTATGTACTCAAGTAAACGTCATGGATAGACAACGCCCAACCATATGAATAATACAGAATATGCCAGTACCGTCTTAAAGAGAAAACATTAATTATATAAAGCCATAGCAGCATATATTTTACATTCTTTAATAGAACTTTTACAAACTTTTGGTAGGGTTTCTCCTCAGAGAAATTAGTAGTTGGACATTTTATTGATTTTGTAATTAAAGTAAGAGATTAAGAGGCTTTTGTTTTTTGGTGAGGTTATTTCGTTTTGGTAACAAGGATTATCATTGGTAAGTTTCAAAACTTTTTACCTCTATGTTTTATGTTGTTTATTCTATTTATCATACTCTCTTAAAGCTTTTCGGTTGATTATCGAGAAATAACTGTAGATTATCATTTGATAATATAACTGTCAGAGTAGTGAAATAATAAAAAAAAATACCAAGGGGCCCGTTTTACTAAACTTCTTACGAAAAAATTAATCGTAAGTCAAAATCACAAATCGTACCTGGTGCTTTCATTTATTGTTCGATTCTGCCTTGCAATATTTCATTAGAATCGTCTTTAGAAGACGATCCCAATGAGATTATGCGTGGCAGAATTTCGCATTTAGTTACTTCTGTAAAAGAAACTTTAATATTGACTTACGCAAAAAAAAAAACGATTGCAAGATGTTTAGTAAAACAGACCCTTCCTTTGGTTAATTTTTGAAGTTGTCTAAGCGTAGACGAATAAGCAATACACGTCGTCATGACGTTTCACAAAATCGCGTGCAAAATGACATGCTTTAAGAATATTTGTCCAAAGATTTTCATTTAGTCTGATTTTGAATTATAGCAATACTGTGATCGTTTGTATTTTTTTAAGAACGCTAAACTTTTCATTTCGCGAAATAGGATCTATCTGGATAGTAATTAAAGTGTCTACCCTAGTCAGACAGTGCAGGCTGACTAGGGTCGACATTTTACGCACTTAGCAGATTTCTGAAACTTTTTTTTCCTTCCTTAGTAGACACAGTAATCACATACACATAAAATACAAAAAATACAACATTTTATACAAACAGTTATTGATACAATGTATGCCAGAGTTTTACCAGTTGTTGATTAGATGCATTTGATTTTCATATGTTTAATAACTGGTAAGACAGTTTTTAAGGACAAACAAAAGAATATAAACTATCGAATGATGAAATATGATAAAACGGTTTTTCCCAACTTACCTATATTGTCTCCAACTCGTTAGTGATTTTGTTAGTTTCATTGTTTGAATGGGGTTTTACGCCGCTTTCATCAATGTTTCGGCTATTTAGCGACGACTGAAGCACCTATCAATGGGTTCCTGGTATTTCTCTCGCCAGTGCTATCATCACATCCTTTCCTAGCCTACAGCTGGAATCTCACGTTACCTACGATTATCAACTTATTGGTGAGAGACAAATGGTCGAGATTTTGTACAAGTCAGAATTGCCAAATTTGTCCTGTATTTTTGTTGAATGGTGATTCGTTTAGGATCAAAGCGGATAAATTTAACGATTTTATTTAGCAGTTGACTGATGGCGTATTTTTAAACTCAAGAAAAAATAAGTCAATCTCTTGTGATTTTTGCTACACAAAATGACATCTATATATTTTAAGTGAAAGTCGTGGTGCAATTCTCTGAGACTATTACCTAAAAAAATTATTATTAGTTTGATTTTATCAAATTCATTCGAAAGGTAGAGTAATCAGTTTTCTTAACCCTTTCCTGTTTTACAAAATTTTGGGCCTGTCCAAATTCAAAGGTTTTGCAGACGAAAATTTAAAGTAGATTTAATTTGAAAAATAACCATTCAGTGTGGTAGAAAATAGTGTGGAAAAAGAAGAAATTGCTTGTCAGAAGCAATGTCTTCTTTCTTCACAATGGTTTCTCAATCATAAGATCACAGGCACGTAAAAAGCAGGGATTAAACAGCAAAGGGTTAAACTTGAATGATCACTCTACCTTTCGATTAAGTTGTTTTCGAAATGTGTCCTATAATAGACCTTTGTTCATTCCATTTTTTCATATCAAAAATCATTTTTATACAGTTAATAGTATCGTGAAATTTGCAAGGTGGGTGGTTTTGGAAAATGATATTGAATGATTAATCGAGGCGAGTTTTGAATGAGATTAAGAGGATATATTACAATATTGACTATTTTGTTGAATCGGACGAAATTAACCGCAGCTTATAGATTTGAGCCCTTGCGCATGACCGTTCCAACAATTTGATATCGAAGGATTAGCGCAATACTATTGTAGGTGCCTATATAATTATAGGCACTTTCAAAAGTGTTGCGCTGCACCTCGATATGCGTGCGAGGCACAAGTATTGAGCAATCTTGGCAGACACTCGAAAGTTCGCTAACTTCCTGAAGACGGTTTAAGACTTAATATCTGGGCAGCCACACAATATAAATTGAAAGTTCGCCAACTGCCTGAAGAAGGTTTAAGATTTTACCAAGTTACATGTGTAGTGAAGACTTTTGTACGATTTTGACTATCTTTTGTGCACATCTGAAATTATTAGAATGTCACGCGTACGCTCATATAACTTAACACTTATTTATCTAAAGTTTCGCCAAAACAGGTATTTTTAAATAAATTTCGGGAACGACCATTCATAATTCCTAGCAGTTTCCAAACAATGAAATGTAAATGAATGAAGCGGCTATGTTAACCAGATCTTTATTTTAAAAAGGGTGGAAGCCACAAATACCAGAAGAATAAACTGAACAAGTGCGTTGACCTTCGCCTGAGAATGCATTGAAATGGATATTTGGAAAAAAAGAGATTATTTCCATTATAGGTCCATGAGTTCGTATTCCAAGGTTTCGTTCATATTTAGGTAGAATGACTAGTTTAGATTCAGAAAATCAAAGAGTGAAAGGTTTCGAGCGTAGTCCGACTGTACATTGAGACTAGGATCATTACTTACGCATCACCAAGATGGTCTCGTTTTTTGTCTAATGGGTCTCATTTTATTTCTTTTACACAGTTATCCCAGTGACGATGATACGTTCAACTTTATTCGCTGTTCCAGTTCTCATTCTCTGTTATCAGATGATTTTTACAAACAGCATAGACTTAACATTTAAAGGCATTAACTTTAAATACCTTGACAACTTCGTTCCATCGAACTCCATGCGGACAACAAAATCTGGCGGAGCTATTGAATGCTGGGCTGCATGTGAATTTGACAAAAGATGCCAGGCAATTTTTGTTCACTCCGTTGACAAAGTCTGTGTGCTACTGGACAGAAAATACAACAGCACCAATGGACTACAGAAGTATCCTGGGATGAAGTACTATAGTCTCCTCCGTAAGTTACTGTATGTCTCGCGAAAAGGGACCATCTGAGAACTCCATCGAATATATATTTATTTTTGAAAAAAGAGATTGGTAATAGTACATATTTGCATTTCGAAAGCTCTTTCACGGGAAGGTAGATTGTATATTTTAGATTCCGAAAATAAGTAAAGTGCAAGGAAAGTTTCTACCCTAGTCAGACTGCGCTGTCCAAAACGGTCTGATTAAGGTCGACACTTTACGCACTACCCAAATGATCCCTTTTCACGTAATGGGTCATACTTTTGTTATGGTTGTTATTTAAATAGTTTATGTGGTCCGAAAAGAGACAAACTTGCAAATTCGTATGTTTTCATATTAACCCTTTGCTGGTTAATCCCTGCTTTTTACGTTCCTGTGATTTTACGATTGAGAAAACATTGTGAAAAAAGAAGAAATTGCTTCTGACAAGCAATTTCTTCTTTTTCCACACTGTTTTCTACCCTACTGAAGGTTTTTTTTTTCAATTTAAATCCACTTTAAATTCTCGCCTGCAAAACCTTTGAATTTGGACAGGTCCAAAATTTTGTAAAACAGGAAAGGGTTAATAATTTGATCCTGCAGAGGTACTGTATTATCTTATTTATTAGAACTTTGAGACAACAACAACAAAACTTTTTTTTTCTTATTTTCAATTATAAAAAACGTCTTTATGTACAAGCATTCTTCTTATTTCGTATTCAAGGTTTTAAACAATTTTCAATTTTACTTTTCAATTGGATATGAAACCAACTGGATACGAAACCATTTTTTCAGCCAACCAAAACCCTTGGTTTTTTTTTTTTTTTTATAAACGAAAGTACATATATATATATAAAACAACAATTTCATCTGTAACATTGAAAAGCCTGGAAAAACACATTGTGCACTTAAAATACATTCTCCTGTTGTGCAGCTAGACCATTTTTCCGTTTTCCAGGAAAATCTCCCTGAAAATAGAATTGACAATAGATTTTACCTTCGATTCTTAGAAAAAAGGTATCATCCATAAATCAAGAAAATTTTTGTTCTTTCCAAAAAAAATAAGATCTTTTGTACCTAGTTATGAAACTATATCCCAAAAATGCGGATTGTTTTTCAGCGAAGACAATTAAAAGGGATAGCAATCGAAATAAAAAGAATTCGCTTTTTGCAAAGAATTTCTCTTCTTTTTTATCTATAATTCTACAATATCTTGCAGGCTTACATTCAATATTTGATTTGCATCCTGTGAATTTGGATTAATTTAAAAGTGTTCGTTTTGTATAATCTTGTTAAGGAAGCTAGACATACCCAGCGATGTCATTTAGACACGTTTTTCGGGATAAGACATCATATATATATGGCCTAATCTAGTTATATTTAGCGCGTAGTGAAGACTCTGATCGGACTGGACGGATGCACAGATTGGTCAGTCTTTACGTTGCGTACATATGAAATAGTCGGAAATGACACGCACAGGCTCAAACCATTTCAGAGAGGAATAGATTTTTTTATTCATAGAGGTATGAAACTGAAAACCTTATCACAAAGTATGAAAACGCGAAGCAGATTCATACATGAATGTGATTAGGTTTTCGTTATACCTCCGTTGAATTAACTTACATTATTTTCATTGCTTAAAGTTTGATTCAGCGAAGCAAAACCCCCTAAAGATTTATTTTAGGACTATTTTTAGGAAGGTCACAAAATAGCTCCGTACTCAAAATTGATGAGAATGTTTAGATATATTTCATAGAGAAATAAAACCAATTTTTCATCCAACAAGAATGCAGGAAAATTAACGGAATGATCTAAAACTGAATTATACACGTTTAAATCGCAGCCATTGATCAGCCTGGACAGTTGGAATGTAGTCTGAGAGAACTGAGTTGTAGTTAAGAAATTCGAGAAATTGACAATGGAATGGTTTTGGAATGAAAGTGAATGAGCGATAATAAATAACGATGATCTATTTCCTCTCTTTAACAACAAAGACCAATGAGGGCCTTAGACGCTCAACTGAACATCAACATTTTTTTTCATTTTAACCTTGCTTAAAAGTCCATAAGTCAAGTTACAAGCTCCAAGCACCTTAATTTTGTTCAATTTGGCTATAAGCAATTATTCTAGAGGCTCCTTTCCAATGTTTGGACCGATTTTTTTTAACCCTTTCCTGTTTTACAAAATTTTGGACCTGTCCAATTTCAAAGGTTTGCAGACGAAAATTAAAATGGGATTTAATTTGAAAAATAACAATTCAGTAGGGTAGAAAATAGTGTGGAAAAAGAAGAAATTGCTTGTCAGAAGCAATTTCTTCTTTTTTCACAATGTTTTCTCAATCGTAAAATCCCAGGCACGTAAAAAGCAGGAATTAAGCAGCAAAGGGTTAAAGAAAATATCTTTCAAGCATGATGTGATCCTGTGAAGGTTTCAACAGGAATTAGAGGAATAATATTCATGAGTTTTATCGCGTAAAAGAATATGTATTACCGGTAAGAAAGAAATCCCTAAGAACTCTTTTCCTGTGTTTTCTGTCAGATCAGCAACAATTTCCAAAGGAACCTTCCATATAACCATACAATCACGAGGAGAAAATTTCGGCGTTATTTATGGACTTAATTGTATAAACGAGGAAATTTTAAACGGAAGAAACTTAAGGCCTCTTTCCGTTTTTTATCTATTTATTTATTTTTTTTATTTATATATATGTTTATTTATTTATTTATTTATTTATTTATTTATTTATTTATTTATTTATTTATTTATTTATTTATTTTTTATTTATATATATGTTTATTTATTGTTTTTTATTTATTTTTTATTTATTTATTTTTTTAATTTTTTTTTTTGTTTTTATTTAGATCAGTCCCATTATCGAAAGGAACCTCCTTTATGACCCAACAATTATTCTGTGAAAGTAACACGGAAATCCGGTTATATTTGACGACTTAAAGGCGTAAATAAAAACATGTTGTGTGAAAATCTTAAACGTTTTCTTATGATCCTACTATCATGCTTTAAAAGGCTAAAATCTATCGGATAACATTGGTGTACTTTTTGACGTAAATAATAACTTGACGGAAAGACGGACGGGAATAACGCCATCGCTTTGACGTGACGGCAAAAGTTGGCGGTCACTACTGCCACAAATGACGTCCATTTATATTCAACGTATAATTGATGTTGTCAAGTAAATTATAATGAAAAGCAATTAAAATGGCTTATATTCAGTCACTTATTTGTAAAATAGTCAATAATAAGTAATCTACTCCAAACAAAAATGCTAACATGTTTCCAAAATATTATTTGTATCACCTTTAATATACAATCAATTTGCGAGAGCAGTACGACAGATCTATTGAAAGCAAAGACCGAACTGAAACGAAACTGTATCGGAGTGGAATTAGAACCATAAAATTTTCAAATCAAACAACGGAACCATAAAGTTTCCAATCAAACAACGGTTTTAAAACTTGTTAAGGTTGAATGGATGAAAATTAAACTTCAACACAAGATTTTGTTTGGTTCTGTGAACGAGAAATATTTTAGAAAATACTTATAAAATGACATATTGATGAATGATTTTGTATTGGTGGAATATGCTCTGGATATATTTTGATTGAGAATATCTTGATAATTTGCACAAAAAGTTTACATGGAAAATATCACCCGTATTTTTATGACGTTTTTTGGTTGCAAAGGCTGCGAAAACCCAATGATAAACTCATTCATTAGATCTAGCCAAATTTCGACAAACATGTATTTGCATAAATTCGAGTTCAGATGTATTACAAATATAATTTTCTATTAACTTATTCTGAATAAAAAGTGAATTAATGCGATTTTGAAAAAAACAAAGCTTTTGAAAAAATGACCTTTTTTAGCAACATTTTTCTTTCATGGTTGCCATCTTTTGTTTGGACCATTCAATAGGCGTAAAACTTACATATTATTTCATGGACTTAATTCACGTAATATGGCAAATTTTCGCGCATCGTACGCCATTATTCTTTATGATATTACATTTTTAGGGAAATGATCTAGTGTTTTTTTGTTACATCTGACGGCGTCATTTCTGGTGTATATTTTTGGTTCTGTAAACTATCAAATTACTTTTCTTTAGTATAACATCAATTTCAGACAAATTAGAATAACCCACATCAAAGATCTTTCATTTGATACTAAATTTATATGTGTGAATACATGTTAGTAGCGAATATAATTAATTCATATGTTTACGTATCGCCTATTTTGACATGACTTGCACTTTTTGCCGTTATTTCTTTAGCTCTTCTGGCCTCCTTTCAGGAAAGCTAAAAACTCATCACTTTTCTTTAAATGGATTATTATCGTCGTACACATTTCAAACGCTTTCAAATTCGCAAAAGCTTATAAAATCAAATTCAAAGAGATGATTGATCGATTCGCATGATCGTTTTGAACGTTTTCGAAGAGGGTTTTATTTTTTATTTTTTTTTTTTTTTTTATTTATTTATTTATTTATTTTTTTTTTTTTTTTTTTGGGGGGGGGGGGGGGGTATGGTTTTAGTATGTATTTGAAATGAATGAATGGCACGTTTAGTAGGTTATTTAGAATATGATTAATCGGACTGAGCTACATTTTCACGACGTTTTTAAATGTATTGCATTCCTACAAAGCGCATATGGATGTTTTCTTGCACCGGTTGATCGGAATTAAGATATCGGATGAAAATCACAGGCAGGGTACATTCAAGAAATCCGAATTTCTTATACATTTGACCCGTCACACGATAAGGGACCATCTGAAAATCAACGAAATAAATATTTAAAAAAATGTCGGTTTCGGTAGAGGCTAACTAGAGGTCGCATACCCCAAAGTTTTTTTGAGGAATGTAGGTTAATTATTCGAGAATCAGAAAATGGGCTTAGTGTGAAAATCAAAGCACTGAAAGTACTGATGGTGAACGGATCTGATGCCATTCTAGAGTGATATATTGAAATATTAGTCATTGAAATTATAAATGTAAAAAATAATTTAGGGAAAGGGTCTCCACAAAATTTCGGCAATTCTGCAAATTCCCTGTAAATTCAAAGAAAGAGAAAGAGAGGAAAAGAAAGATAGCAAGAGCGACAGACAGATAGACAGAGACAGACATAGAGACAGAGAGCGATACAGACAACTATAGTGTCTAGACTAATAATTCTTTTTTAACTTAAAAAAGCAGTTAGAAATATAATTCATTTTCGACATATTTTTACCAGATTAAACAGCAGTTTTTCTGCATTTTGACTATTAAACGTCATCCGTTATTGCTCTGGAACTTTGACTACCTGAATGGGGTCATCCATCCTCCGAAATAAAAGACCGAGGTTTCGTCTTCAACCAAAATGCTGTAATTACAGGGTTTTGGTCTCTTTCGGTATTATGCAGTTAAGTGAAAGAATGATTATCTGATGCCATTGCGTAAAAAAGAATTAAAGAAAAATAATACGATTTATGCAGGGTAGTATTTTGCACAGCTAATGGATTGCCTAAATATAGTCGAAGTTAAAATTCTATTGCTCAGGACTACAAATCGGTGGAAAATCGTAGACCTAAGAGGGTAGAAGGTTGCAGTTATGTAAGGGTGCATGCTAATAATAGTTCTGGTGCGAGAAATACCAGATTCCATTTTTAGGTGCTCCAGTCCACAGGCGATTGATTGATTCGTCTTATAGGTTATTTTATATTAACATATATGGCAAAACTCAGATTATGTAAAGATCGCCTGTACTTCAGCCATCACGATTTTACAGAAAAATTGTTAAAAGCGGTGTTCATCCCAATTCAGACAAGATGTACAAGAAAGGTTTTACACTTAAAACACGTGTCGAAAAATTCTTAAAACCCGTCTTGAGACTGACTGTCGCGTGTTGAAAGGTTATGTAAAACACGATTGCATAAACCAGAGATGTCAATAGACTGGTTAGCATTTCTAATGCTACAAGGAACAGAATAGAACAGAACAAAACATATCTTTTATTTTCATTCAAGTACAATGAGGTACGACATGGACAATGTTTTTTGTAGTATTTTAAGTACTTCCAGTTAGACAAATAGATGAATGATTGGATTGAGGAAATTTTCACTCATCCAAGGGATAGAAGTTGTAGTTACTATGTTAAGTACTTTGAAGAAGAATATTTTGTTATCAGTGTAAATCTAGAGGACAAAAATATGCCAGTGGGGACTTAAACATCGCAGTTACATGTTAAGTATTCTATAGTTACGGCGTTTCAGTCTCAGTTCGATGTTGAAATTCTGAATTAGATCTATTGTGGTGGGGTAATTGTTTATTCTTTTATTCATTTATTTTTAATTCAAATTAACAACGTCAGTCATATATTTACAGTAACTCGTGTCGGGGTGGCTATATCCCCTGATTTCCGTGTTTATGTTTTAATAAGCATTTGGGCTAAATATAGGAATGTTCCATTCGTTTGTAAACTTGACCTTTCGTAACGCATTAGTTCAGAGAAGGCAGATAAAGTCGTAGTAGATTTTCCAGTCAGAGGTGTGCAGAAGTTCAAGAGGTCACGACCGAATTATACACACATTTCCGGCAAATTACTACAAGCTGCAACAGCGAAGAGTTTTTAATACAAAGTATATACATGTATATAGTAACACTGGTGAACTAAAATTTCGTTCACCAAATATAGGACACTAGGATCGTCACCTTTCCCAGATGGACCATTTTCCTGGCGAGTACTGTTTGTTTTAAGCTATTTTTTTTTCATTTTCAGCAACTAAGTGTACTGAATTTCCTTATTTGGACTTTAACGGTACGAGCGGATGGAAACAAATCGATCCTGATGGTAGGCTTGAGGAGTTCGAGCCCGTAAATGTTTGGTGTGACTTGGACGCGGTGTCAGGAATAGCTGTAACCGTATGTATTTTTAACAATTAGCAAATCGCATGTCCCATCCCTTCGCCCCGCCATGTCACACACTTCATAGATATCAAATCAAAGACCTGAAAGTACTGAAGCTGAAAGTTTCTGGTGGCATTGTGGTGAAAATGACGTGACGAAAAAAGAAACTTTCCATGTAAATATATGATAAGTGTAAACTTATTCGATCAAAGTTCGGAAAGTTTCAATGTAAATGCAAACTTAAAATACACACGTTTTTAGTCTATGTTAACGGTTCGTTTTACGAATGTAATACGGCATTAAGACCCGAGTGTGTGTGTGTTTTTGTTGTTGCTGTTGTTGTTGTTGTACTGGTTGTTGTTTTGTTTTAGAAATATGTGTGATCTGTCACGCAAAAAGGGACCGCAGAAAAAGAATTCGAAAAGACAGATTGGTTCCAGGACTCAACCAGAGGTCTCATTGCAAAACATCTTATCGCAATACCCTGATCGTTAGTTTTTGAGTGGTCACATATATAATGAGGAGACACTCTTTTCTCAAGGTCAACCGTTTATTTCCAATATAATCTAAAAGAAAGATCTAAGTTTTAAAGTAATTTTGAATATAATTATTAATGTTTATGATAAATTAATAAATATAATGTACACATCCACATAAATCACCAAACTACAATATAAATAAGGAACAAATGACATCTTGCATATGCAAATGCAGTTTCAGAGTTAATGATATCATCGAAATTCTATATCTCAAAACGTAGACCCAATAGTTCGCATTCGGGGTAAGTTGTGTGAAAAAACGAAGAGATGTCAGCGCTAGGTGACTAAAATGTCGTAACAACAACTGGTTAACTGAGCGGGATTAGAATATTCTTTATCTAAATGTAGTGTGTTGCATAAAATTTGAATTGCAAGACACTGTTCTGCTTGTGTTGATTCTTCAAATATTTTCCATGAAAATTTTGTTCGATTGAATCGGGTTTACGCCGCTTTCGACATTCAATCAGTTATATCGCGGAGGCTTGAGCACCTTACAATGGAGTCATTGTATTTCTTGCACAAGTACCACCATTTCATCCTTTCCTAGCTTCCAGCTGCTATCCCACATAGGTCTACGTTTATCAATCAATTGGTGGAAGACAAAAAGTCGGAAATGATAAGTGCCGCCGTCGGGGATCTAACTCGTTTCTGTTCTTATTGTGTTAAAAGAAATTATTTAGCGGGATTTTTCATATACACTAAAGAACACATCTCCGGTTATGAATTTTTAGACAGTGAAAGAACTAGTTGATTGAGGTCAATTGTCATCACATTTTAATGCGTTTTTGATTGGGAGGTAGATTGTTTGATTGAGGGCAGTTATTTTTTCAACTTACTACTACACAATTTAAGGTAATAGACTCGTAATAGTTCCGCAACATTTTGGAACTTATGGTCTTTCACAATGTTGACCGTGGTGTCCTAATGAAAATTTTAGGAAACCTCGGTTAACACTGTTAAAGTTCATTACTCTCATAACGTTACGGATCTATGACGTGTCAACTACCTTCATTGGCATTTAAACGTCAAAGCAATGTTTTGAGAGTCACCGTGGAAAAAAAGAAATTGTGACATCAGCTTCTCTCACCATTCATTATCAAATTTCACATAATGTAATGTAACTTCTGTCAATGAAATGTCCTACAAAAATACTTATCAAAAGTTCTTTTACAAAAAATTGTCATCGCCTTTTTATACAATATTATAAGGTTTTGGGTTTCATACCTCCACGCAATCAACAATAGTCTCTTAACCCTTTGCTGTTTAATCCCTGCTTTTAACGTGCCTGTGATTTTATGATTGAGAAAACATTGTGAAAAAAGAAGAAATTGCTTCTGACAAGCAATTTGTTCTTTTTCCACACTATTTTCTACCCTACATAATGGTTATTATTTAAGTGAGTCTAGTGCTGTCAGCAATTTGATTACACATACGCCTTAGTTTATATATAATCACGTGTTATTTCCCCTTTAAGCCAGTAAGTGGAATATTATATATTTCTTACAATTACAATTTAAGTGCATCTAAGGCTGTCAGCACTTTGATTACATATATGCCTAGTTTAACATGACAAGAGTTAAAACGTCTAGATAAAAACCACGTTCCTTGTTACAGTTATAACCCTTTAGAGTGTATTTTTGTATACACTGTGTTTATTGTATAAGGTATGATGTATTATATGAGTACGTTTCGCTTAAAAATTGCTGAAGTTTTTTAAAATTTTGGTTTGAAAGTCCAAGTTGTATCTACAGATTTCCATAGTTTCATGTTGGCTTAAGATATTCTATATTTATAACAGTCTATGCTGTGAGGCTGTAGTTTTTTGTGGTTTTTTTTAATTACATTTGCAGTTACGTTGTTTTGGATACAAACCGTCACTAACATTTGCTTAATTCATTTTTTCACAAATGTAAACACTGAAAATAATTTGATCAAATCGCCGGTTTACTTTCATAAAGTTGTAACCACGGTTTTATCCGGAGCCCTGGTTATGCCTTTCTGTAAATTGACTGGATATATATGCCCTTAAAAATAAACTCATTGACTAATAGTATTTATTCATATCCACCGTTCACCTTGCTTCGTTCTCGAGTAAGGTGAACAGTGCGTGGATCATATTTCTCATCATATCTGTATATCTAAAGCTTTGTAATGCAAAATGTGTATTTGTTGTTGTCCGTCATATTGTATTGTATTATTATGTTATATTTGTGTAATCCTCATGGGTCAAAGACCTTCTGGATATTTTCTAATAAACTAAAACTAAAACTAAACTTTTTTTCAAATCAAATCCACTTTAAATTTTCGTCTGAAAAACCTTTGAATTTGGACAGGTTCAAAATTTTGTAAAATAGGAAAGTGTTGAATCCGTCCACAAAATGTAGATGCTTTGATCTGGAAAGGTCACCTCCATCCATGGACGGTATTTTCTGAATGGGCCTAGATTATCAAAGTGCTTATTTTCATCAAAAGAGGATCTAGGATCAAGAAGAAAAAAATATCTCTTATTGAGACGGCATTCAATAGTTCAATAATTTATTAATCAATAATTTCATATAATATTTTATTTTGGAAGGCGATACTGCACAAGATGCGCACTTTTATGCACACTAGAACAAAGTAGGTCGAAATTTCGAAAGTGTATGACCAGGAAAAATGGGAGTTCCAAATCAACAGGTGCACCAGCGCATTATGGTCTTTTTAAAACGGGGGAATGGGCAAATATCCAAGGGAAATAAATCGCGTTTAGTCTGCATTCAATTTTCTGCTGTAATCTGTCATGGAACTTGAAAAAACAGAAGGAGCAACCCAATTCTAAATCGGATTTTGAATAGAAAAAATCAATAATCTGTATGAAATGCCTTGGTTTTGCAGTAAAATTACCAAGATTTATAATATTACTTACGTCGTGGGACTTAATTAACGCCGTTTAGTATTTTTGATATTACTCGGATGTTATTACACGGGTGTTATTACGTTGCAATTTAAGATAGAGCGAAAACAAATGTCATTTTGAAGCCATGAATGACATCATGTTGTCATGTTGTCGTATATATTTTGACAACATCTTTACATTGTGAAAGACCATGAGTTCCGAAATATAGCGGAACTTTTTACGAGCCTACTATCATAATTATCTTTTTTAACATAGATCACAACTATGAAACAAGAACCTTGATAGATGGTTTTGAAGCATGTGGATCGTACAACAAATCTTTGAAGTACGATTTGGGATTTGAAATGGTGATAAGAATCATAGACCTGTCAAGTGACTGCAAACAGAAGATATTTTGGGAATGCTTTGGGGCATCTGTCAAAATGAAGAACTGGGCGTGTGCATGGTGGACTAACAGAAATATGATAAAATCACATTATTTTACAGGTAATTTTATTTCTTATCGATCTTTTCCATGTCACTGATAACGGCTAAATATAATATGAAAAATAAGACAAAATAATCAATTATCGCGAAGGAAGCTGTCTTTCCTTGTTACAGTTAATAACATCGTGAAATTGATAAGATGAATGATTTTGGAATGATTTAGAAATGAAATTGAATGAGTGTGAGGAGCGAGTTTTGAGTGAATTTAATGGGAGGTAATCCTATATTGCAAATTTTGTTCGGGATGAACAAAATTTGCAATATTGATAACCTCCCTTTAATAAAAAAGTGAAGACAAGTTCTGAGCACAGCTTTAAATTTCTTCAAGTACCTATGAGGCGCTAACTATTTGAATTATGTCAGTGAAACCGCGATTTTTCTCTGTCAAATTTTACTTTGAATGATGTTGTTGATTCTATATTTTTCAATGGGTTTGATCGTTTTTGAATGGTTTGAGTGAGTGTTTGGAATGAATGGTTAGAGCGCTGAGTGATCGATTTAGAATGGTTTAGATTGAGGTGAATGTCAATTTCACGATGTTATTAACTGTACCCTAAATCGATATACTGATGTATTCATTGTTTTTATTCTGTTTGATTGGCTCTCAACTCTTCTGTTTGTTCGCAAAAACCTATACAAATATATTCCGAGAAAAATTAAAATACCAACGTAATTACTTTTCGAAACACTGGATCGAAAATGATTCAAGAACAGTAAAGTGATAAGCAGAAAATGAAAAAAGTATATGTTCTAAACAGTAAGTTGCAACACTAATAGAAAAAATATATTTCTTATTCAGACTTCAGATTTTTAAGACGAATCACTTTCGAAAAATAATAATTCTAAGACGTTATATAGAAATGTTAAGAAATTGAAGAAAGGAAATATATGTTTCAAGAAATTGATTCAAACGAGTATTGTTGGTTAATCGTCGAATATGTTCAATCAAAAGTTGGTCGTTGGGTTGTCCGAGTGGTGTTCCGAATGCCATTTTTCGCAATTATGTAAATATTGACGCTCTCAGTAAAAAAACAAACGTTAATTAACCCTATGTTATGTAAGTTATTTTGCTAATAATTTTTACAGTATAATACGGTAGTTTTACGGTCTCTTCTGCGACTGCATTCTTGATAAAAAACCACGAGACTACGTAATTGTGTTATGATCACGCTCGATATCATAAATCACACACGGTTTGGAATTACATGTATTTTAAACAATGTTTTAAAATGAGACCCTTATTCTAGACTGCAATTATCCTTTTAATCATAAGATTCCACACTCAAATTAGATAAATGAACTAAAACCTGTATTTCCGATGCCAAAAGATATGGATGGGACACGGAAATGCCAAAATCACTTGTTTCAGCTTTAGCTAGAAAGTTTGGTATCCTATTTTCACTTCTTAAAGCTCGGGAAGACTTTATAATGTGTGTTCTCTGTAGACATCCCACACCGGTACTTTTTCGTCTAGTTACTTCCAGCGGTGTCAACATAAACATTTACCTGAGCAATGACATCGGAGATCCACAGTAGCATGATATGAAGATTTATAAGTTATGTTCTCTGTTCTAGCACTGTTGAGGTCCATTACTTGCGGAATGTATCGGGACTATAACGGGTACACTACCTTAATAGGCACAAAAGGCGATCCATCAGTTGCTCGGCGTGTCCCCTCCCCAAGGACTTATCCGTTTGTTCATGCTAAAAGTGTGAAAAATGATGAAAGTTTTGTTTGGCCATTTTTTTCTCCCATTGTTGTCACAAGTTCACCAATATTTTTTTTATTATTATTATCTTTTTTGCTCTTTTTCTTTTGTATTTAAAACTCTTTAAAGGAATTTTGTAGTTCCCGCATGCATTGGTATTTTGTGGCGTGTTCAACGCTCGTACGTTATTCCGGGTCATTGTAGTATTTTGATGACATTAAGGTTCATGTAAAGTGTTTGAGACCCAATTTTAAGGGGATTCATTTGCCAAGAATAAGCAGTATATGCAGAAATATTATATATCAAAATGAGGCTATTTATGAGCACAAGCAGTTGAAAAACATAAGACTGTTATAACTATAGCGGTATAGCCAAAACATTGTGGAAAAGGGTCATTTTGTACAGAACAAGCAACTGCATGACTGTTGGATAAAATTGGCTCATATTTTAACAAAGTCTAAAGTACCATCCAGGTAGTGCTACAACCATTGGTATAAAACTCAGCCCCAAAACGTAGTTATGCAAGCAATTTATTTTGACTTATTTTACAAACACATATGTCATATATGTCATTCTAATTTTGTAAACGTGTAGATCTTTTTAGGGTATGGTGTGTTATCACAACATAAATAGACATTAATTGTTTATATACCAGTGAGGTTGTTTAGCAATATATAAATTTCTAATTCACAGAATGATAAATATATAGTTATATTGTAGTTCATTGAATTAAAAAACTATAATTCGAAATAAATCGCATAAAATATTTCACAATATTATGGTGTGATGTTGCACCATACCTTACATCTATTTTGAAAACAGACCAAACCGGTTTGACATGTATGTTGACAAAATAAATGGAAATTGATCGTTTTAAAAGAGCCTTTTGAGACTGCGTTTTTATCTCACCTGAGCATCAAGTGCTCAAGGTGAGCTATTGGGATCGTAGAATGTCCGTCGTCCGTCGTCAGTCGTGCGTCGTCCGTCGTCCGTCGTGCGTCGTCCACAATTTCTTTAAACATCTTCTCCTCCTAAACCAGTGGGCCAATCTTGATGAAACTTGGCAGGGATGTTCCTTGGGTCAAGCTCTACCAAAGTTGTTCAAATAAATGAAATCCACCCTTAACTTTCCCTTAACCCTTAACAAAAAGGGTGAAAATATGAAAATCTTTAAAAATCTTCTTCTCTGAAACTAGAAGGCAGACAGCTTTCATATTTGGTGTGTAGCATCATCTAGTGGACCTCTACCAGGTTTGTTCATATCAAGACCCTAGGGTCATATTTGGGCTTTGCCCGGGCGCAACTCTTTTTACATAGAAACAAAGAGCGAAAATCTTTAAAAATCTTCTTCTCTGAAACCAGATGGCAGACAGCTTTAATATTTGGTGTGTAGCATCACCTAGTGGACCTCTACCAAGTTTGTTCATATCAAGACCCTTGGGTCATATTTGGGCTTTGCAAGGGTGCATCCCTTTATCTCTTATGAGCACGAAGGGTAAAAAACGAAAATCTTCAAAAATCTTCTTCTATGAAACTGGATGGCAGACAGCTTTCATATTTGGTATGTAGTATCATCTAGTGGACCTCTACCAAGTTTGTTCATATCAAGACCCTAGGATCATATTTGGGCTCCGCCCGGGCGAACCCTTTTTACATAGAATCAAAGAGCGAAAATCTTTTAAAACCTTCTTTAATCGAAACCAGAGGACACACTGCCTTCATTTTTGGTAACAAAGCATCATCTAGTGGGCCCCTACCAAGTTTATTCATATCAAGACCCTTGGTCATATTTGGGCTACAACTGGGCACATCCCTTTCAGCTCATGTGAGCACGATGGGTGAAATTAGGAAAACCTTCAAAAATTTTCTTCTCTGAAACCAGAAGGCAGACAGCTTTCATATTTAGTATGTAGCATCATCTTATGGACCTCTTTCAAGTCTGTTCATATCAAGACCCTGGGGTTAAATTTGGGGTCCAACCGGGTGCATCCCTTTTTACATAGAATCAAAGAGCAAAAAGGCATATCTGTCTTGCTCTTCGCTGAAAACGTTCCATGGATCCTAGGCAATTATCTTCTTTTTGACATCTGCCTATCTAATTAATGTGATGTCCCAGGGGTCAAAGAGACTCAGGTGAGCGATCTAGGACCATCTTGGTCCTCTTGTTTATCTAAAGTTGTAGCACTACCTGGATGGTACTTCAGACTGTACTTTGTTAAAATACGGGGAAATTTTATGCAACCGTCATGCAGTTGCTTGTTCTGTACAAAATGACCCTTTTCCACAATGGTTTTGCTATACCACTATAGCTATGGCGGTCTTATGTTGACTAACTGCTTGTGCTCACGAATAGCTTCATTTTGATATATAATATACCTGGACATACTGCTTTTTCTTGGCTAATGAAGTGCCCTAAATATTGGGTCTCAAACACTTTACATGAACCTTAACGTTACCCTGACGTCGTACGTAACGGTTCAATTCATAGCATTCACCTGGTGAAGTGAAAGCTAGTGTTTAAATATAATATTATAATCAAAATATATTTTGTTACATATTGTACATATATGTATATATTGTTTAGTGCGCATGTCCATATATTCTGAATACTTGTGAGACCCAGACGTGGTCCAGTTAGTCTGTTGATTAAAGTTGAATGTAACGCACGTATTGTGTTTATATATTCTCCATTTATTATTATAATACCACATTTGTGGATTATCAACCAACTCCAAAAGTAACAGTTTTCACAAATTATTCTACGATTTTATCGGTTGTCGTGGATTTAAAAGTGTCTGGTTGGCTACGAAGACACACAAACAGAAAAGTACGTAAAAATTGCGACATTTGATGACGTCCCTTTAACTTTAGTCATAACTCGCTCCACATATTCATTCAATTTCATTCCAATGTGATTCCCAAATCACGCATCTTGTCAATTTCACGGTGTTCTTAACTGTAGTATACATATTCTAGGTTAGGAAATGACATCATATGGAAGGGGTATCATTGAATCCGAGAATCGCATATTCATTTTACACAACGACTGTTTATAAGGTCAAACATATAATTTTCAAAAATAACCGCAAAATATATTTTGGAGTTCATTAAAACGCAAAAAAAAACCTCTAAAGTTAATTAAATCAACTTTGCAAAGTACGTTAATTTCGTCTTTCAGTTGTACGTTCTACTTCCGGTTATTCCTGGGCATATATGTCTGAACTCCAACAAGTTCAAGGCAACATAAGAAATACTGAATCCATTTAATAAACGATTATTTATTAAGGATAGTTATTACAAATAGAAAATTATTTTATCTCCTTTCAATTTTGCGGTGATGTATGTATGCATCAGCAACTTAATTCTGAGAATCGAGAGATAATCGAGAAATAACGGTAGATTATCATCATGATAAACTCAATAAGTGACGTATTCATGGACATAAAAAACTTATACCCCGCTTCCATTCATTTCATCCTATCCGACGGAATGTAATCGGGGTCCAAGAAGTGACGTTCATCATGGACGTTGCATAGCCATATTGTGCAAAATGACGCGCAATAAGAAATTAATATTTTCACACATAGTCTCATTTATACATTGAAGAAATAGAATAATCGTTTGATTTCGAGTAGGATCGTTTAATATTTCATTGAGTGAACAACATAATCTATGTTTATACGCGTTAAATCAGTCAACCCATATTTGTTTTTATTATCATCTTTTTCCCCCAAGTGTGAAGTGGTATATTTCAGGATCGGGCAGCAGTAAGACTTACTGTGAATGTGGACAAACAAAACCCTGTCGTTCTTGGGGCGGATGTAATTGTGGTAGCAGTGCCTATGAATGGCTATTTGATGAAGGATTCGTGACCAACAAGAATGATCTACCCATTACGGGGATCTTCGCCGGTGACACGGGCAACCAGGGTAAGTAGTCTGGTCTTGGCTTGGGTGGACTTTCTCTAATCCTCTTCGGTGTATTGTCTAGAAATATGGATAGATTTTGACTTGGTAATTTCACGGCCGTTGAAATAACCAAAAGATTACATCCTGCTAGTGTTCATTTTCCCATTTTTGACATCATCTAAGCAGAACAACCCTATATATTTTCATACGTCATAACGTATTAATTAATCACCAGATAATGATTTAAAGATTTTACATTCACTTCATAACACAGATCTGCTTAAACATCATAAGCCAATTTTGAAATCAGAAGTTCGGCCATTTCATCATTTGATAAATGAGAGCCGTCATGTGAAAAGGGGCCCATCTGGGCAGTGCGTAAAGTGTCGACATTAGTCAAACTGCGCGAACTGTGCAGACCGACTAGAGTCGAAACCTTTCGCACTTGGACCATTTTCTGAATCCAGAATGATCATTCAACCTTCCCGTGAAAGAATTTTCCAAACACGACCAACGGTTGACCTACATTGGCGCTGATTTCTTTTTCAAATATTCATTTTATGGAGTTCCAAGGTGGTCCTTTTTCGCTTGACGGATCACAAATGATCCGTTGTCCAGGAATATCTGCCTGAATGACATCGCTATGTTATTCAAGTTGTCTTAACTAGCTTGGCACAAGCAATTTTCTGCTTAGACACCCGTCGAAGTATGTGATCGCATGTGGCGTCCGGGTGGATGGCGTCCGTACAGATGGGCGGCGTCCAATTCTTTGTCCGAAGCATAACTCTGTCACAATATGTCAGATTGACTTAAAACACGGCAGTAAAGTTCATCTGATAAATAAGGATTGCAGTGCGCAAGAACTGAAACTCTTACCAGCTTATCTTTTTAGTTATTTCCTTTGTCGTTTTTTTTTTATGATTGGACATCCAACAGCTTTACGGCGTATCTTGTAACAATTTTAACATTGATCATCAATAACTTTCCAATCTATTTTCTTTAGCGCATAAAACATTCGGTTTATGTGAAAAGGGTGATGACCTGGTCCCAAATTAATAAAATATGCATATAATTTCTGTAAATAGTTTCCTATTTCCTCACGACCCATTTATTTCCACACGCTTACATTTTCAAATATTTCAGTGAAATCGCGATTTTAAGCATTTATATTTATTTTGAATGTAGCTGTTGATTGTATACTTTTTAGTCATTTGGAGCGTTTTTGATCGACTTGAGTGAATGTTTTGAATTAGTGAATGGATCGCTGAGTGAGTGATTTATAATGGTTTTGATTGAGATGAATGCCAATTTCACGATGTAATTAACTGTAAAACGTAAGAGAATCTGTACATCCACTGAAAAAAAACCGCTTTGCATCTGTTTCCTACCATGTACATGCGCTTTGCGTATAAGCTCTGTCCGTCGAGAGTCCGCCCATTGTAAATTTAACCGCGCATAAAGTTTTTAGCCGCGAAAAACTTTTAGAGCCGATAATATTTCCACTTAGTACGCTATAAAAGCGAAACAATACGAGGAACTAACGCTACGTATCCAACACCATCCGCCATACTTCCGCTGTATCCTAATCCATCTGTTGGGCATCCTCGACACTTTTATCCACCACTGATTAAAACGCTCAGAGGATGGAATTATCAGGAACACGGAAAATAAATAAAGGGAATGTAACAGGAATATGTAAGTATTCAAGCGTATGCATCGCATGAAACTTAATGATCCACGTTGTATCCATTATGTTTCCGTTCAGCAAACGTTGTGTATGCGTCTTATCATCCACTTTTTCCGCTATTTAAATACGTCACACCTATACCAAGTAACCCCTTCTAAGCTGTTATCCGCTCTTTTCCACTAGGCTTACGATGAACATCCTATCAACATCCCGGCTACATACTTTACTCTTCCGAAATTTTCGGTTTGTTGGCACAAATGTTTGGCCATCATTAGCAATATTCATCAAACGCTTAAGAATTTACCAAAATTTTCATTCTTCCGGCATGTCCGTTTAACATACGTTTTATGTCCGTTTGGCAGTGAGACCGAGCCCTAAAAAGCAGCATCTAAGTCATTGTGGAATTAACTTAATTCATTAGATTAAAACATATTACATTTCTTTTGAATTGAAGTTTTTCGTTTTCCTGGATGACGGTCCATACCGGTATATGTCTTATCTTGATTTACACGTGTATATGTCTTATTTTGATTTATACGTGTATATGTATTATTTTGATTTATACGTGTATATGTCTTATCTTGATTTACACGTGTATATGTCTTATTTTGATTTATACGTGTATATGTATTATTTTGATTTATACGTGTATATGTCTTATTTTGATTTATACGTGTACATACCTTATTTTAATTTATACGTGAATATGTCTTATTTCTATCTTTTAAGATGGTCATGATGAAATGGCGTACCACACTATTGGACCAGTGCTGTGTTGGTGGTTGGTGTTTACGTTCTTCTGCGTTATCCTTCTCCTGACAGGGTGTGACTTAACCGTGACGTCATTTGGCGAGATTACTTTTCAGTATTTTGAGGTTTTTTTTTAAAACAGGGTGTGACTTAACCGTGACGTCATTTGGCGAGATTACTTTTCAGTATTTTGGGTTCTTTAAAAAAAAACTTCTTGTGCTTAACGATTATTATTGTCATTCGAAGTGTTTGTCTGAATATGCCTATGCTTGAGGTCAAGGTCACGACTCTAGGTCAAACTATAAAATTTGATGATTTTTGGTCTTGTCCGGGCATATCTTCTACATTTAAGAATGAATGTTTGTGTGGGTATGTGTGTGAGTATTTGAGTGTGTCAGTGTGTGTGTCCAGTTCTTTCTTAACCGGAGCATAGTTTTTACATCAAAGGAAGAATTTCAATTTTAAATTGTAACCCCCTACCCCCTCCCAGTTGCGCCAAATTTAGAGGGTCAATCCAAATTTCTTGAACAGCTTTAAGAAGAGGGTCACTTAAGAAACACCCATTCCAAGTTTCATTTGAAAAGGGCCAATGGTTTGGGAGTAGAAGATTATTAAAGTTTTATACTGAAAATAAGCCCCGCCCTGCCACGGCCATATTTCGGAGTCAATCCTTTTTTTTCTTTTTTTTTAAGCTTGAGAAGAGGGTCGGCCAAGGATCATTCATTGAAACTGGGTCTATGTTTTGGGAGGAGATAATTTTTAAAGATTTTATAGTGAAAATAAGCCCCGCCCTGCCACGCCCATATTTTGGGGGGTCAATCAACTTTAGAAGGTCACCCAAGAAATATTTCTGTCAAGTTTCGTCAGAATCCGCCCACTGGTTGTGGAGGAGAAGATGATTAAGAAAAGCTTACGTGCGAATGCACGACGGACACACCGCCATGACAATAGCTCGCAAGTGGAGCTAAAAACTGTTCTCGAAATTTTGATTGGTCCACAAATACATGCTTCGCAGGAATGGTTTTTTGCACTTTGAATTCTTTGATTGTCATCTTTTCCTTAATTCCTAACCAATTTCAATGGGTTTTTCCAAGATGTTCCTTAAATGACCGTTTTTACAAAGATTGTTTATGAAATTCTTATTGGACTTAAAATAGGTGGGGCAGCGTGGGGCATTTGAAGTTTTCGATTCATAATAGGACATATTTACAAAAGGTCCAATTTTATTTCAATCATCCCGGTATGTCCAATTCCAAAGGGTGTTTTTTAGTTTCACATGCGTTTTGGGAGATTAGTGCTATTTCTTTGCTTTTGGTCTTTCATTTCTTTATAATACGATATATTTTTCCTTTACACTTATTCAATGTCGATGAAACTCAATGTCTTTTATGTAGTTTCCACTGCAATTTTGGACATCGATCACCTTTAAACTATGAGCGTTATATGGATTAATTCTTTATCCTATGATACACTCTTTAAAATCCAATGAATCAAATTCAGGTGAGTGGTTTAGGACCGATCTGTTCCTATTTTTCATTAGAATCTTATACAAGATATGGCATCGAGTTTACTCAGTTGATTTTTATAAACTTTATAATAGATTATTGTACAAAAACATTTTTGATTATATAAGTAGTGTTAGAGTGAACTTCCTGATCAATTTTAGCTCTTATTTGTATTGTTTCTTTGTATTTGGTTTAACCAATGCCCCAAAAACCCGTCTCCTAATTAAACTTATAACCAGTGGGCTATTTTCGTTGCGATGTGTCAGTCGCGCGTACGTCCGTTCGTGCAGATTTTTTTTTTCTCTCTCTCTCTCTTTACATCTTCTCGTCCTAAATCTTTAGGCAGGAATGTTCCTAGAGTGTCCCTCTTCCTTAGTTGAAAAAATTCTATTGTCTCGAATATGGGCATGTCAAGGTAGGGCTTATTCAGATTCTTTTTCTTTAAAAAAAGAATTAACTTCTCGTCTTAAACCCGGGGGTCGATTTCAAAAATTTTAATTGTTCCACAAATAAGTGTGTTACAGAGCGGGGCCAATTCTCACTTCGAGATCTTAAAATTATCTATGAGTTTTTCTCTAAAAATAAATGAGCGTCGTTTCAAAGAATGATTGTATTAATTAATTTTAGAATCATTTTCTCTTGTAAAACATTCGTTAGAACAGTCGATGAATTCTTGCAATCAGTTTATTAGGGTAAAAAGGTGGAAAAACGGTATGGGACTTAGGGTGATTGTACACTCGGGAACCTTCGGCGATTCTACGGAATAGACCTCGAGAATGATAAGGGCGCAGCCATGAAAGCGCGCCATATCGCACGTGAGCTTATATGACGTCACAAACATAGCTGAAGATGACGCTGCAAAAAACAAAATCAACTAAATGTTTAAATCGGGCATATTATGGTTTCAAAACAAAACGCAGTGTTTTACTGCGTTTTGTTTTAAAATTACAAAATGCCGAAAGATGTCCACGGGCGAGCGGAAAGCTGTTAAGGAATTTGTTATTCTTCGAGCGTATTAACCAAAGTACCACCAGAAACCGAATTACCTAAAAAATGACGCAAAAATTACTACACTTACGTCCGAGGTACTTTCCAGTTTACGGAAAAGTCCGAGCGATTTTCCGAATGGGTGATTGTATAGACGTCGCGCACGCTAATGCTTAAAATTTTGTAACGTTGATTTTACCATTTACACGTTATTACATTTATCATATTTTCTGAAGCGCTTCTTGTTTATCGTATGTAGCTTTCGTCATGCGTATTTAGATTTTTAAAATTGCTATATAAGTTATATTCCGAATAAGAAAAAAAAAAAACACACTTTTTTCTGCTGAAGGCATTTTTACTATCGATCGGCTGTAATCATTTTTATCTTGGATTGCTGAAAAAAGCACGGCGCGCAATGTAAAAATGTAAGACGTTAAAAATGATACGTTTTTTGAAAAATATGTCCACACAGCCAAATCAAAATATTTTTGATATTTTTAAACGTATCTGTACGAAAATGTTCCATGTGATTGTATGAAAAAATAATATTTCAAAAATGTAGTATGACTTATGATAATCATTTTGATTATGAAATGCGGCAATGAAACATTTTGAAAACCGGCTATAAAATTAGTGTATTTAAGAAATTGTGTCCACACAATTTTTTTTTTCTTTATTTTGTTGTATACGACGTATTATTATTTTTTACCACATTGACGAAAACTAGAGAAAAAATATTTTCATTTTTAAATTTCACATAAAATTCATTAATTATTTATAAAGATAATGAGAAAACTTTACCATTTTCACGCCGATTTGTCGTTAAAATTTGACGTTTTACAACTTTTGAATGGTAAAATAAATCTCAATCAATTATTTGTTATTTTACTGACGGTCATTTTAGTTCACCTACTAACATGATATCACCTCTCGCGCAAATCTTAACATTCTCAATTATTTTTCATGAAGTATTTAAAGTATTTTGGGCATTTTAAAGAAATCTACCAACACAAAATGTGTTACGTTTTACAAACGTAATTTAAGAGTTTTGATGACAAAGAAACTTATTTAGACGGGAGTTTTATTTTCCTCAATTCGCCTAACAAATATACTTTTAAAGTATGCTTTCTCTTGGTTCATTTGGTTTAAGGAATATAGAAATTGATCGACAGGTCTAGAAAATATGGCAGGTGAAACTTAACGGGAAACGTTCAATTTCAAATGTTTAAGCATTTCCGTGCGCGACGTCATAGTGTATTTTGGTGAGTTTGAAGCCAGATCGAGTAATTACTCAAGAGAAAATTATAAAAAAAAAACTTCAAGATGTTGTTTTCAGTCAAAGGTAGCTTTGTTTAGTAAAAATATTACCATGTAACTTTTCTAACAAGTGAATTCAAAGAGATGGACATATAAATATTTCTATTTGAAGCGTAGAAATATCTAAATACATGCTTATCCCTAGCGAAAGGTAGGTAAATCGGATTAAAAGATATTTTAAAGCTGATACCAACACGCATCCACTAGAGATTTAATCTATTTTATTTTAAAATATCACAAAAGTTATTCCTCAGGAAATAGTTTATTGATAAAGGCATTTTTGTCGATTTGTTTTTTTTTTTTAAATTTAGAGTGTTTTCATGAAGGCCATGTGTATTTCTTTTTTTTTTTTTTTTTTTTTTTTGTTTTGTTTTGTTTTGTTTTATATTCAAATATCATATTTACTGATATGCATAAACATAAATTGGGGTTTTGGCAGTAAAGGATCGGTTGCGTCGGTAACATCGATCCTTAAATTTTTTGTTAACTTTTTTTTTTACCTTTTTCAATTTGAATTGTTTATTTGTCTACCACCAAAGGGTTGATAATCATAAACCTGTGTGGCACTATGTGCAGCCGAGGGCGCGAGTAGAACGAAACAGGCCGCCAGAACTGAAAAGTTGTTCGAATATAAGATATCTAAGAAAAATTAGATAAATAACGCAACATTTCAGAACTTATGACCTTTCACAATGTTGACCGAGCTTATGAAAATCATAAGGAAACCTCGGTCAACACTGTTTAAGTTATTTACTTCTGAAATATTGCGGAACTCTTACAGAGACATAGATACGTAAAACCCATAACAGGGCATGGCTAGCTATTTGCTCATTTTTATAAGTTTTATTGATATCGCTTCATAGAGACGTAAAACCCATAACAGGGCATGGCTAGCTATTTGCTCATTTTTATAAGTTTTATTGATATCGCTTCGTATTTCTTTGCTTTAATACAATAGAATTCGAAAATATATTGAGTTGTTTCATGTTTTATTATAGCCAAGATAACCTTGCGTTCAGGATGACAAAACGCTGCCAACTGTTTGCAAATTATCACAAACACAAGTAGTTCAATCCAGCTGACCAACTTTTCAGATAACACTGGGTCTAGTTAAGGGGAATAGTTCTGCAAAACACGTTGCTGTTCAGTAAGCAATATTAAGGACTTCTAGTTGATAAACTTTGTCAAGATTGCAGTCGCCGTTGTCCATATTTGCCGAGAAAATGCAACAAAACTGTTCAATTGTTATATGGCCCATCAATAATTTCGTGGACTCCTTTCGCGGTGTTTATTTTTAAGAACCTAGCGTTATTTCAAATTTTGCTATGACTCGAATTCTTAAATTAGCTTATTTTGGCTATGGAAATGTCTTTGGTAGAATGGATGTTCTAGTTTAATTACGTATTCATGTTAATAACGTCTCCATCAGCTCAGAAGTTAAATCTTTAATTCTGGAATAAGAAAAAACTTGAAGCCCAAGACGGCCAAGTATCGCGTCTCTTAATTTGCCCCAAGGAAACCATCAAGGACGTCTCTCCCATTACGCACATTACGCAATTGCGTAATACAAATACATCCTCTTTCGAAAAATGTCGTTGATGAATGATCATAACACCGAAACTACAGCTTATTCACGATGATTGATTTTTCACCAAGGCTCCTCGGGTGGAGGACATTGGTCTTCAGTCAGTCCACATATCGCCTTTATTCCATAAAGGTCGCCTTCGAAATGCGTAAACATTTCCGAATCCTAGCTACGCCTATGACCATTAGAAACATTGATTTGCTTTTAATGAAAATTCAATGCCAAAATTAAAGATAGCCATCTGCTAAAACTAATTTGTGACATGAAATAGTCCTACATCAAATAATTAGCCCTAATATTTTATATAAAATAGGTCAAAGAGCACGGTCAGGATTAAAATTCAACATGATGCCAGAATCAAAGAGAATGGTCTACCAACCTTTATAATTGATTTAATACAGTCAGTCTTAAACCCTACTTTTCCAAAGTTAAAAAAAACTAGGTCAAAGGTCATGGTCAAGTGTTCAATAAGATGCGTGAATCAGTGTCAATCATCTATGAACACTTATTTGAAGAAGAAAATAATACCCAATAAATCAATATTTGAGAAAGTAGGTCTAAATTCCGTGTCACATGTTCTGAACCATGGTGCCAGAATCAAAGACAATCATCTTCCAACCTTTATCATTGATTACATACAGTTCTTGACCTTAAATTCTATATTTAAAAAAGTAGGCCAAAGTCATGGTCAAATCAAATTCAATAAGAGCCAGGTCCTTTTGTTCAAATTAATTGTATGATACAGCCTAGTGACAACGCTGTGATTTTACACAAAAAGAGCAAAAAAGCCCTTAAATTGTAACCGTATTATTTCGCTTCCTCATCTTAGACTACTAACCTACAAGGCAAGAAGATATTTACTTTCAAATTTTACTGCGAAACAGTCCACGTAAGCATGCCTTTATAATTGTACGATCGCCCCTTGGTATGTCAAAAAGTATATTCATTGTACAATGTCAGAATGCATTTGTAGCCCCATCAGCGAGAATTCTGAGCACTTAGGTAATCTGTTTGTTGAGAATTAGAATTGTGCTTGGGAGCAATTTTCATTCAGAATTGTATACAAACCCCAACAGACAGTTAACAGTGATTGATCATATACATTTAAATAATTCCAAATAGTTATCATTGAGTTGATTTTTGAGGGTAAATTGATAAGATATGTACTTTGATTTCCTATTACTATAGGGAAGTGATATGAATTTTCAGGGTGAACAAGAAAAAAAAAATGATCGCGATCTTTTCTCTTAGATGGTTATAATCAATAAAAAACCCGTAATTTGCGAAAAAAAGGAGTAAATCTAAGGATGGATTATATGAAATTGCTTGAGAATACCCAAGTGCCACAGATTAAGCCTCTTTTTTCTAGTGACGGGGTATTTTTCCAATTATTGCATAAAATGTGCGTTTTAGGTCGTTATCGGCATACGTTAACGGACAAAGCCCGGGCGTTAAAGGGAAAAAACGTGGATTAATCAGTAAATTCACGTGCCGTTAACGCCCGGCTTTTTAATTTAAATATTCTCGACCTGGGCCTATACACTTTATCAGTTTCCTTGTCCAACATTATCATAGAGCATACCCAGAGTCGTTGCTGTAAATTTCGCGTTAAATTGTGTGACGTCATAAATTTACCTAGCAACGTCGGTATAAACAAGATGGACGGTGTAATACATGACGGCATATAAGTAGGTTTGTAACTGGTTTTAAATCGTTTTTGTGAAATTATTTTTACTCTTATCTATCTTGTTATGCAATAATAGCGTCAATTCACGCTTTTTCGGGCGTTAACATTTGCAGAGACCCTCAGAATGCTTTAACGCCCTCGTGCTTCGCACTCGGGCGCTAACAATTTTTCGGGTCTCTGCAAAGGTAAACGCCCTCAAAAACGTGAATTAACCCTATATTAACGAGCCAATGCGATCACCAGCGCGATCTCTGTAAATAGCCATAGGAAAACGACCCATCATTTGTGCATTCGAATACTCTTGACAGAAAACTTAAATATTTCACAGGACAAAATAAAAACTTTCTGTCCGTTGCTGGTTAAAACATAAGAAGTTGCGGTTTGTAGAGACCGTCACGGATGGGGAACAAGGGCGTAACTCCAATTACGCAATTTACGCCAGTGCGTATAAGAAATAATCCTCTGTTGTGAAATATCGTTGATGAATAATCATAGCATCGCAACTACAGCTTATTCAAGCTGTAGTTGAGATGTTTTGATTATTCAGCAACGCTCAAATTATAAACAAGCAAATTCGCTGAATTGATATCCCCCGCCGAACATATTTTCATTGTCAATGGAGTTAATATCAAACTTAAGTACAGGTTATTTCTTATCTACATCAACCTATAGTTTTCAAGAAATAGCGCGGAAACGAATATCACTCAGTATGTATATGGCTTAAACAGTCAGGGGCAGTAACTCTAAATTCGACGGTCGAACCGGGTAACCCCGACGATATGCGCATGTCCTCTTTGTAGTGAAGCTGTGTGCCAAGTTTCATTTAAAGCCGGTCTATTGTTTTCAAGAAATAGCGCGGAAACGAATATTACTATGTATGTATATGGCTTAAACAGTCAGGGGCAGTAACTCTAAATTCGACGGTCGAGCCAGTTAACCCCGACGATATGCGCATGTCCTCATTGTAGTGAAGCTGTGTGCTAAGTGTTATTGAATTCCGGTCTATAGTTTTCAAGAAATAGCGCGGAAGCGCATATCACTCTGTATGTATAAGGCTTTTAACAGTCAGGGGAAGTTACTCTAAATTCGACGGTTGAACCGGGTAACCCCGACGATATGCGCATGTCCTCATTGTAGTGAAGCTGTGTGCCAAGTTTCATTGAAATCCGGTCTATAGTTTTCAAGAAATAGCGGGAAACGAATGTCGGATGGACGGACGGAAGGACATGGCAAAAAACAATACCCCCCCCCCGGATGATTTCATCGGCGGAGGATATAAAGGAGCGGACGGTGGGCATCCAGCTTTTGTCACAGTCCTCATATCGCCTTTATCCAATGCATTCTTTAATTGTCGCTTTCTGAGACTGCGTATAAATTTCATAGTCCTAGAAACGCCTATGGGGAAGGCTAAATGTAAATCTTGGTCGCTGTTGACATTTCTGGGTTATTCCCTCGTTACACACTGACTTTCAGCTCTGCCCATCGCGTAAAACATATGACTGCCCTATACATATTCTTTCTCAGATCTACGAATTATGTCTTGACTAATTCTGACATCATCTGCAAATCAAGCGTGCTGTAACTTTAAGGAAATGGTCATGTCCAATTTCTCACTTCAGAGCTACTCATCCGATGTTTTTGTGAACTTGAAAAATAATTAAATGAAATTGAAAAACCTGCGCATTTTCAAAGACCGTTTCGTAATAATTTGTAACCGGCCTGGCCAGGTTCTCTAAGGACACATGACAAAGCAAAACTGAATATAAATTTTAATATTACATAATAATCCCGAAATCTTAAATGTGAATGTGTTAATGATTTATGAATTCTGAGGAAAAGAAAATAAAAGACAAAGATAGTCAAGAATATAAGGCTCAGTGCTGAGTTGCTCTAGGATGAAACTAGCATTCCAGTTACAAAGTATTATGCTATATGGATAGATGACAGTCGTACCAGTCTGGGGGCCTATTTTACTTAAAATCTTTAGATCATTTTGGTAAGTCAAAAACTAAAGTTCCTTCTACAGGAGTTACTAAACATGATATTCTGCCATACATCATCTCATTGGAATCCAATGACATATTACAAGGCAGAATGTGACAGTGAATGAAAATTTCAGGTACGATTTGTGATTTTGACTTACGATTATTTTTTTCGCAAGAGGTTTACTAAAACGGGCCCCAGGATTCAGTATGATGCTGTAATAATAGAATATCATCTATTCTTTAATGCTTTTCGGTGGTTTATCGAGAAATAACGGTAGATTATCACTTGATAATCTCACCGAAAAAGCAGTGAAATTATCAAAAACTTATACCCTGCATCTGTTTATTTCATCTTATTTGACGTCTTCTATGCGGGGCGAAATAAGTGACGTCACAATAAACGTTGCATAGCAATCACACGCAAAACGACGCGCTTTACGAAAATGTGTCCTAGAAATTTCACATTTTGTCTCATTTTTGCATTAAAGAAATAGAATAATCGTTTATTTTTCGTGTAAGATCGATTAATATTTCATTTTGTAAACAAAAAAAAGTTATATTTTCACTCGTGGCTCTGCCACTCGTGAAAATATAGCTTTTGTTGTTCCAATGAAATATAGATCGATCTTACACTGAAACAAATGATTATCCTCTATCTAACCTTTATTGTTTTAATAATGCCATAGACCTAATAATTCAATATTTAAGAAAGTAGGTCAGAAACCAAAGTCAGGGTCAAAGGTTCAACGGGATTCCAGAATCAAAGATAATCATATTCTAACCTTTCTTTATGAATTAATCAGTCCTAGATCCTATAATTATTAATTTAAGAGGTCAAAAGTAATGGTCAGGGTCAAGGGTTCAACTTGATGCAAGAAACAAAGACAATCATCTACCAACCTAAATTATTGACTTAATCAGTCCTAGACCTAATAAATCAATGTCTGAGAGAGTAGGTCAAATGTAAAGATCCGGGTCAAATCTTCAACATGATGCCATAATGATTGACAAACATTTATCACCTTAATTACTGATTTAATGCAGTCCCAGGCCCTATAATTCTAAGTTTAAGAAAGTAGGTCAAATTTCACGGTCAGGATCAAGGGTTCAAAATGATTTCAGAAAAAAAGACAATCATACACAACCATTTATTACTAATATAATGTAGTTCTATCTCAATTCAAATCTATTTTATGCCGTGTAAGTTTATGCCCGCACTTCAAAGATAAATCTCAGTAGTTTATGTGAGATTTTAAGAAATCGAAAATTCGAGAATGTTATCTGTCCACAGTAACCTTAAAATCCTCTTATTTGAAAGTGTGCTCCAGGATCATTCAATGTTTGATCACTCCAGACAACCATTGACCAGACCCGAAACTTCTTTCAAAAGACTCATCAGCCCTGCGTTCAGGTTAACAAGACATTGCAAACTGTTTGCAAATCTTTCCCTGCTTTGAACGCAAATGCACATGAAAAGAAGGGTATAATTCAAATAGTCCGCCACGATAAAATAACCTCAATTTTTTTAAATAATTATGCCCAGAAATTTTGAAATTCATTTTTAAGCTCAATTTCCACATTTTACTTTGATAGATGGTATAGAATTCTAAGAATACAAGTTTCGCCAAAAGGGCACAACCACATAACTGTGTCAAAATATTTGGAAATCGACCCCTAAATGTGGGGTAAATGCGTTCCAAAAGCATAATTTTAACATTTGACCTTGAACCAAATCCATCCATTGAGGAATAGTGATGCTCCACATTTTTCTTTCTATAATCGATCTTTTATTTCAGAAAGATTTCTATTTAAACAATATGTAAGATCATGGTCGTAAAGAATTAAATGTCATGACATGATTACAACATATTTATATTTTGACCTAAATAGTTGGAATGAAATGACCCTTTGTTTTTTTCTGCATTACTATGGCATGATTTCGTTAGTGGAATAGCTATGCACATGAGCTAAAAGCTTATATAAACAATATTTTGTTAATGTGAAAATGGCGTCAAATGTATGTTATGATGTCACTTTAAAACAGTGTTATATGTTATGCAGAAAAGTATTTAAAAGAATTTCTGGGGTTCAGTCAATTGATTGAAAAATTTGAGTCTACATTTACATTAAAGGAGAAATTTGTTTGCAAAGCCTTGTTTTTATGTTTATAGATGATTCATTTTGATTAGTTTGGTATTGCATTACCACTCATAATGTTTACTCCACTATAATGCAAAGAAATGCAAAGAAAATAATAACAATTCAAAGAATATCAATGTTTTAATTTTTAAACGAATATAAAACACATAAAAAATTATTCATAAAATTCATATAACACAATAATTGGTCTGAGCACTGTTCCCAAATTCGATCCATGTCATGCTGAATCAAAAATATTCCTAATCAGGCATGAAGTAAAGTTAAAAGATAAGCCTCTACATAATGTGGAGTTTAACCTTTGCTTTCTTACTTAACAACACATTTCTATCATTTATTACCCAAAACATTTTTTTCTACCTAATTTTAAAAAGAAGAATAGGCCAACAATATTGATGGCTCGGCAAGAAACAGTTATAACTGCCTATATTTTTATAGGCAGTTACAACTGATTTGTGCTGAGCCATTGAACCTAGGGTCTTTCAGTTACTCCATTCCTTTTATTTCAATGCATTTCTAAGATAGGATTTTATTCAGCATGACAAAGATAAAAGATGTTATCATGTATGTAGCACAGGAGATGCAGTTAGTCGCATTGTAAAGTTGACACTCACCTCAATCAAGACCATTCTAAATTACCACTTCAGCAATCCAATCTTTCATTTAAAAAACTCATTCAAACCATCCAAAAGCGCTCAAAAATTGACCAAAACACATTTAAAATGTTCAAATAATTGATAGCTCATTAAAAAAGTCTTTCCACAATTTTATTGTCTGTTGCTGGTTTTAAAGAGTCTGGTTGGTCCATGAAGACACACAAACAGAAAAGTATGTAGATTTGTTAAAGGGAGATAATAACACATAGCTAATTTCATCCATTTGGATGAAATTGATTTGATACTGTATTACTTCCCTTTAATTTAATTCAAAACTTGTTTCTCCCACTCATTCATTCATAAATCAATCACATTATCTTTTTCACAATGTTGGTCACTGTAGTTTTGCACAGATGAGTAAAATGCAGTTTATTGAAAATGCTTTATGTTTTTTCTTCCATCTTATCACCTCGAAGTCTCTGTACTTGGTCGCATTGGTTGTGGTAATGGACTAAAATGAGAAAATAAGTTATAAACATGGGAACATCTTTCAGAATACCAGTTACTTATGACCTGAGTTTATACCTCTTAGAAATCATCGAGAATGCCGTATATACACTTTGGCTTACAAATAGGAATTACCATTTCGATTGAAAACACATATTTGATTATTGTAGCAAATTTCTTATGAAGCCAATGTCATTCAATCCCAAATTCTATTATTTTTTTTTTTAATTAAACAAACAAGAATTTCAATTTTCAGACAAACACGAAACACTAATGACCCTGAAATGTTCATTATGTGCAATCACTGAGTAGCATAGACAGCTACATACTGTAAATATAGAGTCACCTGATGGTCTACAGACTCTTTGAGACCTTTCTATCTACTAAGTGCATAGTGAGGATTCTGGTTAGACTGTGCATATGCACATGCTGGTCAGAGCCTTTTCTTTGCGCATATTAGAAAATTCTGGAAATGTCATACACCAGCTCAAACAATTCTTACATATAAACCTACCCTTTAAGACTGAATTGCTTTTCCCCAAACACACGAATCATGAATGATGAACACTGGTCTGGTTTAAATACAGAGGGTATGATGAGATAATGTCCAGGGTCTAGCTCAAATCTACCACTAACTTCGCGATAGTTGATATACAAGCCAGACTTTCCACAATCTGGATGATACTTGAAATATCGGGCTGGCAGAGCTGTTTCTGTACACCCAGTCTGTAAAACAAGACAACATTGAACAGTCGGAGGTGTGATGGAAAATCGTCACCATTCATTGTGATGTTAACTCGGGGCTTTTGCTACCTTTTTGGCCTGGTTTAGTAGGTCATAGGAGACAACCATGTATCCAAGAAATTGCCTAGGAAAAAGATAAAAGAGTCAAAAACCGAACAACGTGTGTACTACATAGTTTTTTTTGTGCTCATGTGCGCCAAAAAATAGGTCTAGAATACATCATCAACTTTTGTTCGACACGATGTGCTTAGCGTGTTCAATACAGTGCTTGCATATCACTACCTTTTGATACAATCAAAGTTCTGATAGTATTGAAGGCGAGGGAACTGAAGAGACGAAACAACACGAGGTCAATTTTCTGGATTATAACCTTGATTATTCACCTTGTCCTTATCATGTATACCAGATATTTTCTCACTTATCACTGCAAAAATCACTGCTGTGTTAATGATACATAGCTTTTATATTTGATCTTGATGGATGACCTTGCTAATAGGAAAAGAAGAAAATGCTGCCAACTAATGCCTTCTCCTTTCTCCCTAATATTATCTACATTTCCTGCTACAAATTTTACTAATTTGCCCACATAATATATATAATCTGCAATCCTGTACAATTTGGACCTGTCTAAACATTTGTTGTCTTGTAATGGATTAATATAAATTAGAAAAATTCAAAAGCCTTGTCCCATCCTTAAAGCCTTAAACAGACGACAAAATTTTGGACTGGGCCAACTTGGAACAGGTTGCAGACAATAAATCAACATTGAGTGTAATTTGATATATATCTAGGGTAGAAATTAAAAAATTATGGGGTATAAGGTGGACCATATTGTTGGAAAGGGAGAAATTGACCCTATCAGTTTCTAGTGTTCCCTCAGTAAAATGCAACTTCTTTATGGAATTCAATTCAATGTAAAAGAAAGAGCCGACGAGCTTGTGCCCCTAGAAAAACGGCATTACTACGATTGTTAGACGGATTTATTGAATGGATAAATTGACTGACTAGTAGCAAAACAATGGACTCAAGTGAAATTTAGAAAAAAACGCGGGTTGCGCCTGTCTGCAAAGCGGTATCGGGCACAGTAATCTATTCCTTGGGAATAAGTTGTTTTTGGCGGACTTAGCGCTATATAGTGAGCATACCATTCGACATTTTGCCTTTAAAATGAGTTTGGAATGTAGCCTACGATCCTTGAAGGTAAATGTAAACCTTTGTTTCCCTCGCCTAAAAAAGCCTTGCATAGAAGATTAAAAAATGCATGCCTTCAAATATCACCTTGCCTCTTTATAAACCAGGCCTTCAGCTCTTTTAGCACTTTGATTAAATTTAGCAGTCATTGACCCAATGACCATAAAATTCTTGGGGTCAAAAATGATTTTGTAGGGTAAAAAATGAACATAATAACATGGAAACTTATTTGCATTTAAAGTAATCTATATAACTGAAACAACATAAACAATAAAGTGTAGACACTTTATTCTTCATGTTGTTTCATTTGAATAGATCTTTTGTAATAGTATGAAGAAGACATTTGATCTAATGTATCTTTTATATTGCATAGGTTGCACCACTTGATTTTAAGTGGGTTCAACATGACCCTCTGCAGGAAAATTTTGATGGTCATATGGGATTTTTGAGTCAAAACACTGGTTTAAGGATCACACATGAGCGCTGGTTAACTCATCATAATTCTTATTTTCATTTTGAGAGCTGAACGTCACAAGATAGTATTAAACGACAAATTCTATAAATAGCTTTTGGAAGAGTCAGAGAAATCTGTGGCTATTTATAGATATGTAACAGTTAAATCACAAGTTTTGGAAATTTCAAAATTGTCATGGATACTTATTAAACTGTGCTTAGCTTAGAAAAAAGTGTTGGCTATAAGTATATAAGTGTATAAGTATATAAGTGAAATATGGCATTTCCTACAATGGACTTTCTATAGTGTATCAACATATGAAACTTAACAGAACTAGAAACTTATTGAAATTAAAAAGCTTTTCTGACCACCCTTGAACAGAGGTTGGTATACATTTTTTATTATGTCCAGTTATGGAACAAGAGCTGTCGGGACAGCGAAGCTTGACTATTCCTAATGTTGGAAAGAAACATCAAATCAATATCGAAATTGGATAATTGAATGAAAGTGAATGATGGATCTTTGTCTAAAGGATATGTGATGGTCAAAGAAGCATGTACACAATTTCAAAGCAAATAGCTTAAGTATAAAAAGAGATACAACTGATATACAACGGTTGCATGTAAAACTTAAGGTAGCAATGGACACATGGCGTCATTTTTTTCCGCCCAATGAATTTTTTTCTTGGTCACATATGTTGTAGATTAACATTGTGTGGTCATCATATCAAAATTTGAAGGAACCTTTCCACGCTCATTTTCATGCTAGAGTTATCTGCCCTTGAGTGGTAAAGGCCATTTTTCAGTAAAACAGTTATATTCGTTTTAGGTCTAGTATAAACTCTGTACAAGGCTATAGCTATAAAACACATACATTTTGATAGACCTTATACATGTACACAAGTGCTATTGACAAGAAAAAAATTCTTTGATCAATTGCTTTTGCAGAATTTGCTTTCAAAAGTTAAAAATGCACTAATTTTTGTAATTTTACTTGGTAAAAATGCCAGAAAAACCTATTTTTTGAAGAAATCACTCAATGAATTTTTCTTATTTTCCGATATGTTTATATTCCATATTTTTCCTTTATTTGGTAAATAATTCAGCATACCTTTCCATGCAAATAAGAAAGTTTTTCGTTATTTTTCAGTGTTCCCCCGTAATCGAATGACGGTTTTAACGCATTTTTATTGTCAAATTTAATGATCCAGTCATTCAATTAATATCAAATGTTGAAAAGAAGCTAAATTAAGAAGTTTTACCATCATCATTCTACGTTATTTCCATAATTAGAATCTTACAAAAACCGGTCTCTTTAAACAACGCGCAAAAAGAGCCGTAAAATAAACGAAAACCCACTTCTGGTTTATGGAGTTGGGAGGCCGCTGTCCATTGCCACCTTAACAAAGAATTTTTAAGTCCAAAAAGGGTTAAAATTACACTAAATTTAATATCAGAGTAATGAATCTCTGTTCACAAATTAATATCATGATCATAGAAGCAGGTGCAAATTTTCCAAACAATAGCTTTAGTGGAAACAGAGATATTACAAATATACATAAGTTTCAGTTTCAACAAATAATCAAGTTGAGCTAAAAACTTAAAATTAACATTCGATTATAGAGATTGATATATTGCTTCTTGTAAACTAAAACAGCACATACCGGTAATCGAGGCTGTTAAATGGGTAAAATTCGCTCTTTTTTTCGGAAAATTTGCATTGTGACATAATACCATCACCAACTGAAGATGACGGTTTGTAAACAGGGCCCAGTGTTAAAAAACTTTTCTAAAACTCAACTTAGAATTTTCTAAAATAAAAATATGAAAATGAAAGATAAAATTAATCACTTGTTATTTCTAACAACTTAATAATACCATCTTTCATGTTCATATAAGTTTCAAGTTTTATTTAATAACAACAATACATTTATATTAGTATTACAATGTAATAAAAGCTTAAATCTCACGTTGAAATTTGAGAAAATATTGAGTTGAGAATGAGTAAAAGTTTTATAACCTCGGGCCAAGATACTCGACTAATGAAAACAACACTTTCTGTCTTATTCACAGGTTAATTAATCATATAAACACACCAAATGGATATGGTTACAACTGTCTTGCTCACCGCAAAGGGAATTCACAACAATGAAGTAACTATGCAAAACTGAATATCATTTGTTTAACATTTAGAGGACATTTTCATCTGGAACACAGATCAGGAGCTGTATTCACCAACCCATTCTGCATCAACTTAGCACACTAAATCCAAAGAATGAAGAATTTAGAATTGAGTAAGGAAAGAAGAAGTATGCAGATTGTCATTTTAACTCGAGCAATAGAAAGCTTGGTGCATTTTAACTCAAGATTCTATTTGTTTTGGTGCCAATACTTTCTGCAAAGCAACATCATGAGCATGGTTAAAGTCACAGTAAAGAAGAATCTCACAGCTTCTAAAGTGACATGATTTTATTGGGAAGTTGGAAAGCTCTCTCAGTGAAAGATTTAGGTAGGCATCATGTTGACCTCGTTGCCAAGATGTTCTTGTTTTTTTCTTGTTCAGGGTCTTATTTCTTATTGCCCAAGTCCAATTTTTGTTATCTGAACAACCATACTGGAGTACACCATGTGTATTTACTCTATCAAATAAAGAGTTTGTCAATAGAAAACCTAAATCCCGTTACTACAATGAGTAATTTAAGTTTTTTTACTGTTAATTTAACACATTTATTTTTGTCAACTGTAATTGAACTTCTTATTACTAATTTAATTGATGTTTGCATTCAATCAATCAAATCTCTAAATAGAATATTGACTATTCAAATAATAGAAATCTCTAAATAGAATATTGAATATCTAAATAATAGAATATAGCAATTTATCCTGACTGCAAAAATATATGGAAATACCAATAAGGGCAATTGGTAGGAAGGAGGGAAATGGAGAGTATAGGGCTGAATTTTATGGTCGCTATTTTTATTTGCATCTTGTCTGAATTTGGGAACTATGGTTAGTCTGTGGCCGCTGTAGTCTGTACAAATCGTTGGTGAATACGCACTTTAGTCCTTTCTTGGGAAAGTCCAGACTTGGCAATTAAGCCTAGACTAAATTCTAAAATTTAGAATAGGTTGGCGAATACAGTCCCTGGCTTACCTTGTACAACATAAAACCTATCTGTAATTGCTTGACCTTGACATTCCGTCTAGAACGCCGATGTTCCTGCATCAGCGATATCACTATACTACATTTACCCTCTGTTTCCGGGTCATCTGTGTCTTCATTAAAATCATCTGAAAGATATAGAGGATATTGAATGAGTGGTCATTGAATACTGAATTTATTAAACGAGTCATCTATGAATAGATAAAAACGAGGCTGCGCCGAGTTTTTATCTGTTTTAGATGACGAGTTTAATAATTTCAGTATCTTATGAGCACAAATTTTATATTCTATTTATAATATGACCCGAATTTTACCACAAAAATGTCAAAATTCTTGAAATTCAGCGTTTCAATTTTTCGCGAAACTTATAAGCTGAAGTCTAATTATGTACATTATGACGTCATTTTCGCGGTTACAAAATAGCGCTGCTATTCACTCTGAGCTCATTTGCATAGTTATTCCACTAGTGAAATAACACCTGTGTATTATCAAAAATATTCAACAAGGTTATTTCACTCCCGCGAGGCAGGTCATCTTATAATTCAAATTATTACTATTTCGAGCTGTTTTATAGTGTATTGTGCAACCCGTTACATAACCTGGCAATAGTATGAACTGTTTCATCCATGCACACTAAGCACCAAATTGTTGCCTGCTTGAAAAATTGACGTCATTATGTTGCGTGTTAAAAAGTGTTGTGTGACACGCTCATAAGAATTTTATCCTAAATTGACTTTTCGTCTATGTATATCTCTTTTTGAAACACAGTTGATTGAAAAATCAAATATACTCAATAACAATCAGGTGATAAACAGTTAATTTATGGTGATTCGTAGAACAGTGAAAATCAATGGCTAAGTGCAAAACAGTTGTAACTCCCTATATGTTTATAGGGAGTTACAACTGTTTCGCGCTGAGCCATCGAAATGTGTGCCCTTGATTAGGAATGACATTCTGAACTGTTGCCCTCTGTCTTCAGCATCAAGCAACACTTCAGAACACCATCCCCTCCTCCTTGAGACAATAGTTTCACTATTAACCCTTTGCTTTTTAATCCCTGCTTTTTACGTGCCTGTGATTTTATGATTGAGAAAACATTGTGAAAAAAGAAGAAATTGCTTCTGACAAGCAATTTCTTCTTTATCCACACTATTTTCTACCCTACTGAATGGTTATTTTTCAAATTAAATCCACTTTAAATTTTTCGTCTGCAAAACCTTTGAATTTGGACAGGTCCAAAATTTGGTAGAATAGGAAAGTGTTAAAGGAAACACCATGAAATAACTGTATCATATGTTACCCATTGTTGATTGATTGATTGAATGGAGTTCAACTCCGCTTTTAACATTATTTCAGTTATATCGCGGCGACTGGAGCACCTAACAATGGTTTCCTGGTATTTCTCTAACCAGTACAACCATCACATTCTTTCCTAGCCTTCAGCTACTATCTCACATAGGTCTACAATTATCAACCCATTGGTGAGAGACAAATAGTCGGAAAGAATGAGTGCCGCCGTCAGGGATGGAACCCAGGACATCTAGATTGACAGTCCGACGCGCTATGTTACCAATTGTACTTAAACTGCATATACACAAACTTTGTTTAAAAAAAAAAAAAAAAAAAATGAAATTGGTTCTAGTAGATGCCAACCTGGGGCCTGTTGTACTAAGAATCTTACGATTATTTTTTGCATAAGTCAAAAATTAATGTTGCTTCTACAGTAGTCATTTAATATGGAATTCTGCCATGCATCATCTCATTGCAATCGTCTTCTAAAGACATAGATATTGCAAGGTAGAATCTAAAGATGAATGAAAACGTCAGGTATGATTTGTGATTTTGACTTACGATTAATTTTTTCCTAAGAAGTTTACTTTAACAGGCCCCAGGTTTCTTATTCTACAGATTCATATACAGGAAGGTAGAATGGTCACTCTAGTTTTAGAAAATCAGTCTTGAGTATATTATACATACTGAGTGTTTTGTATGAAAAAAAATATCTAATGAGGCTCTGCCGAGACAATTATTTATTCTCACCACCGAATTAGATTTTTTTTTTCACACAATAAATTAAGCAATGCAATGTTTCTTTTACCCTTGTCCTTTACATGTTGTTATGACATCATCAAAAAGAATGTTCACCCTACATTTCTTTGTAACAAGAGTGAGAATTGTATTTTTAACCCTTGTTATGCTGAACCCAGAATATTCCTGCTTTGGCAGGAGCTATAGACAAACATCAGGCTGCACCCTGTTGTTAGTTTACACTACCGGTTTCTCACTTTCAGACCAGAATTGTCAATATATTTAGTTTTTCAAACTAGAACTGTCGCAGAGCGGACATATACCCCCCACAGGCACTTTGTCAAAATGCAAGTGCTATTAGTGCAGGACTTGTTTGTAACAGATATTGAGGTCATAATTATAGAGTCAGGAATCGAAAATTGAACAAAAATTGACTGTGACCTTGACCATTGACCTAAGTGAAACAAAATCAATAGGGCACTTCCTTGGGTCATAAGCAACATTTGCATAAAGTTTCATGATTGTAGGTCGCTTGGTTCTCAAGTAAGAGTCTGGAAACGAAAATTGAACAAAGGCTCACTGTGACCTTGACCTTTGACCTATGTGACCCAAAAACAATAGGGCACTTCCTTGAGTGACAAGAGCCATGTCGGACATGGCAAAAGTCCCCTACCGGCTTTGTTTGTCTCAATGTTTTCCCAAGCCAATTCTATCAGGGACGTCAAAACCAGGTCTTGTTTTGGAAAGGGTTAAACAAGACTTACATGAGTTGTTGTCTCTGCTGTGCCCACTATACAATTCATGCAAGCAATAGACAGATGCAAGAAATAGTATCAATAACAGTTACCTTGTCTGATCCAAGATGTTTTTCTTCAGTCTTGTTGGTAAGAAATGAGAACTTTCACTGGAGGTGATTAATACTGCTGCATCACCACCCCGACTAACATGGCTTATAATTTTTTTTACATTTTAAAACAGGTTTCATCAAGTTAGCTTGCTTAGTTATTAAGTTATTGCAGGATCCATTTTTTGCCATATTTTCACTATTTCCCTTACCATAGCAACCGCACTTTTTGTCAAAGAACAAAGATAAAATGATGTGCATAATCTACACATTGCCATCTAGTCATATACCAAGTCTCATCAAATTAGCTTGCTTACTTATTAACTTATCCCAGGATCCAATATTTTTTGCCATATTTTCACTATTTCCGTAACCATAGCAACCTCAATTTAAGTGGAAAAACAAAAATAAAATGATGTGCATAATCTACACATTGCCATCTAGTCATATACCAAGTCTCATCAAACTAGCTTGCTTAGTTATTATCTTATCGCAGGATCCCATTTTTGGCCATATTTTCACTATTTCTGTAATCATAGCAACCTCAATTTAAGTGGAAAAACAAAAATAAAATGATGTGCATAATCTACACATTGCCATCTAGTCATATACCAACTTTCATCAAAAACAAGGGTTAAGCACAAAAATGCTATTTATGTGAGAAATAGAATCTGTAACCCTAAACTGAACTTAACCTTGTCTTAAGTTTAAAAATTATTCAGCTTGCCAAGGGTTGCCAGATTTTGATTCAAGACTCGGTTAAGAACAACTTCTCCCAAAAGAAAATTTCATGATAGATCCTTTATTTACCTGGTTCCACTAATGATATTAGATATTGAGGGTTAGTTGCAAACAGTTGTAAATCGTTTCTTGATCCGCCAGCGGATATACCCTCTATCCATTCTCCCCATACAACTTCTACATGACCTGTTTAAAACATAGAAAGTATTAATTGAAGGGTTTTATGCCCACCTATCAACTATCTTTCAGTTATATTGCGGTGGCTGGAGCCTGATATTTTCTACACCAGTACTGTCATTGCATTATTTTCTGGCCTCCAGCTGCTATCCCATATGAGCCTGTGCGTGACATTTCCAACAATTTGAATTTTCGAGAGGTGCAAACATGGAGAGGTGAAGAACGCTACATACTGTAAATATAAAGTTACCTGATGGTCTACAGATACTTTGAGACCTTATCTATCTACCAAATGCATAGTGAAGACTCTGGACAGACTGTGCGGATGCACAGACTGGTCAGAGTCTTTGCTTTGCGCATATTTGAAATTGTTGGAAATCTCACGCACAGGCTCATATATGTTTATGATAGTCAACCCATTGGTAGAAGACAAATAGTTAGAAAGAATGAGCATGGCCGCAGAGGATTAAAACCAGGACCTAGCATAGGAAGTTTTGTAATATAACACTTAAACTTGATGAATCCATAGTATTCCTGCTTTGGTCGGAGATATACTGTATTTACTCGATATTTTATGTCCTTATATTGGGACTCAAATGGATTTGTCCGTCCCTTAGTTTTCGGACACAAATCTATATTAAATTTATGAAAGCTCACCTATTGTTCAATTTACAGTAAAGCTGATCATCCCCATAAGGGGTAATCCATTGTTTGACATCCGATAATCCTTGTGAATTTGATAGCCACTTAGGATTCAGAAGTAATGAACTTTAATAATGTTAACAGAGGTTCCCTAATGCCTCTGTTAACATTGTAAAAAACAAGATGTGTTTGTGAAACACAAATGCCCCCGGAACAGTATTTTTTGTAAAAGTTTGACCTTGACAGATGACCTTGACCTTGTCACATGACCTTGTCACATGACCTTGACTTTGGTGTACAGCTTCGTATGTCAAATACTTTTGGAGAAAAGGTAAAGGTTAAGTTTTCAGGTTAAGTTTTCGGACGGACGGACGGACGGACGGAGTAAAACAATATGACCCAGATCTCTCGATACGGGGGCATAATAATATGTTCCAAAAGAGGACAAGGATTTGGGCCAGCATTCTGCTTATTCCAATGAGTACCCATAACAATGGGCTTATTGCATTATTGTAGAAATACTGCACAAATGAAGGAGTATTTGTTGATTTTATTGATGTGTGAATCAAAAACATAATAACATTATATGAATATGTAAAATGAATTACACCCAAAATGATTGTAAAATGTTTAGTAAAACGGGCCCCAGAACTCTAATGGAACTACTTTGTGCATAAACTTATAAGCTATGTACTCAAAATTTTTTGTCATTGTGATAAAACCAATTTTCCATCCAATTGGAAAGCAAGCGTCTTGATGGACACAACTAAAATCAAATAACATATATTTAAATCCTTATTCATTTTCACATACCCCCTCTTATTATTTCTCTGTCACTCTTAGATCTCTTGCAATACAGACATATACTCCCCACTAGCACTAGGTGACGGTTCTCGAAATGTTTATTTTTGACCTTGACCTTCGAGGCCCAAAAACCTTAGCACACTATCTTGAGTCATGAGCAATAACTGTATTAAGTTTCATGATTCTAGGTCACATCTTTGATGGAGTTATAGATCAGAAATCAAAAAGTCTACAGATGGACAGACAGATCTATTAGTGATGGGCAGATTAATCGATTATAATCAATAATCGGTTGGTTTGGGCTTCTGATTGTGAAAATCAACTAAGAAATTTCATAATTGATTAATCAGTTCCTAACACATAAAAGAATTTAGCATTTGTTTTCGAAACTGTCATCAGTTTGATGGCTCAGCATGAAACAGTTGTAACTGTCTATATGTTTACAGGCAGTTACAACTGTTTCATGCTGATCCATGAAGTTAGTGGTAAAATCTTCAGAAAGAGTCTTTAGGTCATTAGTTTTAACTAAACTTTCACATTCTATTTTTCAAAGGATGATACTGGAAGTGCCGTATTATTAATTTCTTAGAAAACGATTGAACAATCGATCATTAGTTGATTTACTCTTCCAACTTAAAACCAATTATCAATTGTGATTTGAAACAGATTGCCCATCACCAAGTATAACTAACCTGCATGATCTGGAATCCCATCTCCTTCAAAGTCTGGCTCTGTTAGACAAATTGTTACCTCAGAAAAATGACGACAGAAATCTTTATAAGACATCCAGAATTCACCGTCATCTTTAGACTGTAAACCTAGATTTTCTTTTGTAGAATCATCAACCCAGCTCCAGTTGATGTCACTGGAAAAAAGATCAGAGCCACTGATTGTGACACTATTCTCATACTCAACCAAGAATTTAAACAAAAGCCTAAAGCATGCTGTAAATTAATACTAAAATGCATGAAAACAAAAGACAGGGGTGTGGAATTCCATGCCCTACTTGTCCGACACAAGTTTTTCCACTTGCGAGCAAGTACATTTTCCTAGGCTACTCGTTGAAGGACAAGTAGATACCAGAGCAAATCTTGCAACAGTTAAAAAAATACCCTTCATTTTGTTCTTGACATGTGAGAAATTGACTTTTACTTGGCCGTGGACAGATGGTGAAAATTCATATTTCCACACCCCTGCAAAAGATAATACATAATGAATAGGTTAACTGCTATTGTTACACCTTTGTACTACTTTAGAGGAGATATAAAATTAATTGAAATTCCAAGATTGAGAATCATACAAACACACTACGAGTTGTGGTAACAATAAAACAAGAGGGCCATAGTGGCCCTTAATCGCTCACCTGAATGAACTGTCTAAAATTTTCAAATGAAGTATGAGAAATAGATTGATGAATGACTGAGATAAACAAAGCTGTTGCTTCTATACAAATTGAGAATCCTTTTTTTACAATTTTAAGGTTGACTAAAAAAGATTTTTATAATTGTTTGTTTGACCTCATTTTTGACCCTACTTGACCCAATTTTGAACTTGTCCGCGATTTCATATAGACAATCAATTTGACCAAATTTCAGGTTTATTGGCCAAAAATTGTGGTCTCTAGAGTGCATACAAGGTTTTTCTTAGATTTGACCCTGTGACCTAGTTTTTGACCCCAGTTGACCCAATTTCGAACTCGTCCGAGATTTCATCAAGACAATCATTCTGACCAAATTTCAGGTTTATCAAGCAAAAAATGTGGCCTCTAGAGTGCATACAAGATTTTTCTACGATTTGACCCTGTGACCTAGTTTTGACCCCAGTTGACCCAATTTCCAACTCGTCCGATACTTTATCAAGACAATTATTCTGACCAAATTTCAGGTTGATTGGGCAATAAATGTGGCGACTAGAGTGCATACATGGTTTTTCTTAGATTTGACCCAGTGACCTAGTATTTGACCCCAGTTGACCCAATTTCGAACTCATCCGAGATTACATCAAGACAATTATTCTGACCAAAATTCAGGTTGATCAGGCAAAAAATGTGGCCTCTAGAGTGCATACAAGGTTTTTCTAATATTTGACCCTGTGACCTAGTTTCTGACCCCAGTGGACCCAATTTTGAACTCGTCCGAGATTTCATCAAGACAATCATTCTGACAAAAATTCAGGTTAATTGGGCACAAAATGTCGATTTAGGGTGTATACAAGGTTTTTCTAAGATTTGACCCTGTGACATAGTTTTTGACCCCAGTTGACTCAATTTCGAACTCAGTCAAGACTTCATCAAGATAATCATTCTGACCAATTTTCAGGTTGATTGGGCAATAAATGTGGCCACTAGAGTGCCTACAAGGTTTTTCTTAGATTTGACCCTGTGACCTTGTTTTTGACCCCAGTTGACCCAATTTCGAAATTGTCTGAGATTTTATCACGACAATCATTCTGACCAAATTTCAGAATGATCCGGTAAAAAATGTGGCCTCTAGAGTGCATACAAGGTTTTTCTTTGATTTGACCCTGTGACCTAGTTTTTGACCCCAGTTGACCCAATTTTGAACTCGTCCGAGATTTTATCAAGACAATCATTCTGACCAAAATTCAGGTTGAAGGGGCAAAAAATGTGGCTTCTAGAGTGCCTACAAGGTTTTTCTTAGATTTGACCCTGCGACCTAGTTTTTGACCCCAGTTGACCCAATTTCAAAGTCGTCCTAGATTTCATCAAGACAATCATTCTGACCAAAATTCAGGTTGAACAGGCAAAAAATGTGGCCTCTAGAGTGCATACAAGATTTTTTTAAGATTTGACCCTGTGACCTAGTTTTTGACCCCAGTTGACCCAATTTCGAACTCGTCAGAGATTTTATCAAGACAATCATTCTGACCAAAATTTAGGTTGATCGAGCAAAAAATGTGGCCCCTAGAGTGCATACAAGGCAAATGTTGACGACGGACGATGGACGACGCACGACGGACGTCGCACGACGCACGACGGACATCCACCTTACCACAATAGCTCACCTTGAGCACTTCGTGCTCAGGTGAGCTAACAAGAGCATTGCTATGGGCGCCTACGCTCAATTGTTGGGTGCTGGATAATGGATAAAAAATCTTAATCAACAAGATGTGTTTGTGAAGCACAAATGCCCCCGGAACAGCATTTTTTTTAAAGTTTGACCTTGACAGATGACCTTGACATTGTCACATGACCTTGACTTTGGTACCAGCAGATGCGGATCATTGAGATCTATCATCATGCCAAATATGAGCCTTGTATGTCAAATACTTTTGGAGGAAAGGCAAAGGTTAACCCTTTGCTGTTTAATCCTTGCTTTTTACGTGACTGTGATTTTATGATTGAGAAAACATTGTGCAAAAAGAAGAAATTGCTTCTGTCAAGCAATTTCTTCTTTTTCCACACTTTTTTCTACCCTACTGAATGGTTATTTTTCAAATTAAATCCACTTTAAATTTTCGTCTGCAAAACCTTTGAATTTGGACAGGTCCAGGACAGGAAAGGGTTAAGTTTGGTTAAGTTTTCAGACAGACGGTCGGACGGACAGACAGACGGACGGACGGACAGACAGACATGAGTAAAACAATATGCCCCCGACACGGGGGCATAAAAAGGGGTATAATTCGCACATTAAGCATCTATAGTTATCCCCCTTGAAAGCATAGGTTGCTCTTTTGATAGTTCACATGTGTGCCAAGTTTTAAGTAATTGCCATCAGTAGAACAAGACAACAACAACAGCAATGACAATAATGATACCAATGCTTTAGCAATACCTCGGGTTTTCTCCGAAAACAGTAGAGCAAAAAATTACATGAAAGTCTCCTTTTCCATTATGTAGCATAGTAATGCCAAAATGTACCAATTTTAACCAGACATGGACGTATAGATGTGCAAAGTGACAGACAGATGCACAGACAGCAATGAAAATCAAATCCACATCAAGTGTCAACATGCTAAATAAATTTATTTGAAGTTGAAGTATGCATGCTAATGTGAAATTGTTGAAAATATTGCACACACATACTCTTATATCTAATAACTTGTTTGTCTATTCAAGAACCTTTCCACTTACACTCTAATATCTTACTTGTCACTTCAAGATCCTTTCCACTCACACTCTAATATCTTACTTGTCACTTCAAGATCCTTTCCACTCACACCCTAATATCTTACTTGTCACTCCAAGATCCTTTCCACTCTGTCCCATCAGCCCATGGATTTCTGATTCTTACAAGTTTGTCTTCCCCCATTTTATGTTTGATCTACAATATTGGTTAACAGTCTGAGATCTGGGCCTGAGAGTACAAATACTTTTCTCAATCTTAATTGAGAATTTTCTCACACTTAGAATCAAAAGTATGAGCATAAAAGATGAGATCAATAAGTTGTTATTTATAACAACTTATAAATGTTCTCTTTTATGTTCATACATCTATTACACCATTACTACAAAATTACATTTCCAATCTGAACTTCAAATTTGAGTATATTCTGAGTTGAAATTGATAAAAGTTTTAAAATCTTGGACTCTAGGCCCAATGTTATTAATTTTTTTCTCATTCTCAACTCAAAATTGTCTCAACTTTCAAATTGAAATTAAAGTCATAATTCTGTTGTATCACTGATATAAATGTTTGAACATAAAAACTAATATGAATTAGTTGTTATAAATAACAACTAATTAAAATTTTCTTCTATTTTATTATATTTTTATTTTAGATTTGAGAAAATTCTCACTTGAATTAGAGAAAATTTTCACTTGGGTTTGAGAAAATTCTCACTTGAATTTGAGAAAATTCTCACTTAAAATTGAGAAAAGTTTTATAATCTCGGGCTCTGATGGCTAACCATCACCATTAATAGTGATGGATAGGCATTACAGTAAAATTTGTTTTAACTCTTTGCTGTTTAATCCCTGCTTTTTACGTGCCTGTGATTTTATGATTGAGAAAACATTGTGAAAAAAGAAGAAATTGCTCCTGACAAGCAATTTCTTCTTTTTCCACACTATTTTCTACCCTACTGAATGGTTATTTTTCAAATTAAATCCACTTTAATTTTTCGTCTGCAAAACCTTTGAATTTGGACAGGTCCAAAATTTTGAAAAACAGGAAAGGGTTAAACCACCACTAGTGGGACAAACAAAAGGCAGTTGTTAAAGAAAATGGCCTCTTAATACATGTTTTGTTCATAAATTAGAAACACTACTTTTTGATTGACTGTGCATATTATTGCAAAATTTTCAAGAATTTTAAGTTTTTAAAACTCAATAGAATCATCTGATTGGGATGATTCTTTTGAGTTATAACAACAAAAGATTCATTTTCAATGATTTTTAGACCAACAATACCTACTTTCTAAGATATTTTTAATTTAGGATGGAGTTTGAAAACGGTCTCTTAATAAAATTGGTTGCTCGAGCAAGCTTGACTGTACAGTCAATAGAAGATTCATATGGAGTATCTGTAAACAATCAATGCCGATTATAAGCCAGCAGAACTTAGACTGATAAAGAGAGATATCTGAAAAAATCAAAGTTTTAATACAACATAAGTAATGACAGTTATGACTAGGGTATAACAATTTCTTTAATGCTTTTTGATGGTTTATCGAAAAATAACGGTAGATTATCACTTGATAATCTCACCGCAAAAGCAGTGAAATTATCAAAATTTTATACCCTGCTTTTGTGCATTTCACCCTATCTGACGTCATCTTTGCGGGGCGAAATAAGTGACGTCACAATGAACATTACATAGCAATCACGTGCAAAATGACGCGCTTTACGAAAATGTCCTAGAAATTTTACATTTTGTCTCATTTTTGCATTAAAGAAATAGAATAATCGTTTGTTTTTTGAGTAAGATAGATTAATATTTCATTTCGTGAATAACAAAAGCTTTATTTTCACTTGTGGCACTGCCACTCGTGAAAATATAGCTTTTGTTGTTCACTCAATGAAATATAAATCGATCTTACACTGAAACAAACGATTATCCTCTATGTCTTAGGTTTTTCTTTGTAAAGAACAGAGTGCTAGTCACAACATACATGTATGCATGCTGCTGTCATAACACAGGTGATAGTGTGTAGGACTATAATTCGAAAGCTCCCAGGTTTGATTCCCATCAGCAGGTTTCATCCCTTCAGACTTTATATCTGCCACCAATGGGTTGATAATCATAGACCTATGTAGGATAGCAGCTGGAGGTTTTGAAAGGAAGTATGGAAGTACTGGTGTGAGAAATACTTGGAATCCATTATTAGCTGCTCATTCCGCAACAATATGACTCAAAGATTGTTGAAAGCAGCCTTAAACCCCATTGAAACAAAACAAACACATTATACACTACTACAGAAAGTTTTTAAACAAAGGCCCCTTTTTCTGTGATACAGCACAGTTTCACAAAATTGCCACAATATTTCCGTGGTTATAAGATAAGGCTATTTCCTTACAAGATTCATGCAAACCTGTCTATAATTGAAGGAGGAGTAGGGTTAAGAAGAATTTGTCATATATACTAATAGAGAAGAGGATATCAATATAATCCAACTTTTACAGTGTATGAGAGAGCAAAACACCCTATCTTAATCTTTTTCACACTGAATTTGAATTTTGTTGCAAAACAAATACCAAGTTTCTTGACATTTCTAACTAATTTGTCCCAGTTTTCCCCATTTCAATTAAGTAGAAGGCAGGTAATGAGGGTTGGCTTGTGCTAGTCATTGACCCCTTAACTGTAACTTTTAGGGTCAAAACTGTTGTTGAAGGGGGTCAGAACAGTTAAATGAGAAGATATAATTGGTAAATACTTTGGGGGTTTTCTGATGAATTTCTTCAATTGTCTCCTTTATATCTTTATCAGTGATTCTTTATAAGAGATTCATATGAAAATAAATCTCTGATAAAGATACGCAGGAGACAATTAATTCTAATAACTTTACAATTTGAAGCAGTTTTAAGGTGCAATTCTGAATGTTAGTTTAAAGGGTCAAAATGACCTCTCCTGATAGAATTTTGGGGTCGAAAACCAGGTTTAAGGTCTGGTCTGGTGAGGCCTATGCAGGCTGACCTTAGTCTATGCAGCCTATTACGGATTTGAGACTATTTTAAGACTATTAAGAATGGCCTAATGGTGTTTGCACTAAAAAACAGCATATTTCAATAATTTTGTAACTTATTTTTTCGAAGCAGTAAGATCAGTAAGGTACCCAGTATATTCATTTCTAGTCTATAAATTACAAAATCGTAATTCTCTGTGAAAAATCTTTCATTTTTGCTTGTATTGAAATGATTTTTCCAGCTGTCAAATACTTTACCTTAATGTTTGATGGAATCAGACAAACATGCAGAATGCACATGCCTAAAAAGTTGGCTTGAAATTGAAGAATAATTTTTTAAGCGTAAGTAGTCGCTTTATTTTTTCAGAATGAATTTCGCTTATTTCAGGAATATCGGTTATTCTTTCTTTGCATTACCAGATTGAATCTTATAATTCTAAAGGCTTCAACATTATGAGGTCATTACTTCCGAATGATTTTACGAAAATTTTAAATCACCTTTTCCCAATCTGTGAAAGAGCAGCTTTAAGAGGAGATATCATTCAATGAATTCAAAGTGAAAATATGCCACACCTTACTACTCCAACATTTATGGGCCAATCAAAATTTTGTTAATGAACAAGAGAAGCTATGTTTTTGTGAAAATTATAGCTTTTGTTGTTCATACAATGATAATCCTCTAATCAATCTTGTTTTTTTACCTTTTCTAAACCTGTGATTGTGTATGAATGCCCTGACACTAATCCATTTGGATCAGCTTTTGTAGAGAGCCTCCAGTCTCCCTGAAAAAAGAGCATTTTACTGAATTATTACAGGCCCTATAGAGAAAATATGGTGGAAAAAGAATAAAATACAATATACTCTTGGAAGCAGTTTCTCTTTCTCCTATTTCATTATCTTTTTGTTAACACATAGGATGGTTTCATTTTCAAAATTCTCATTTAAATGTTTTTTTGATTGAGGGGCAATTGCAAAACTGTTGTAAGTGTCTTTATAATCTTAGGCACTTACAATAGTTCAGAACTGACTCAGGCATTGATATAATATTTGTAAGCTTTTACAAAAGTTACATACTAACCTCTAAAAATGATAGAACCAAGAGTTCACTTTAAGGAATTTGCTTGCAGAAGAGCTAAAAATTAAACACCCTACTTAACCTTTTTTGAACAGGTAATAAATGCTCCAGATTTATTTGCTCGCAGCATCTGTCTGTATAATATAGGGTCCTTATGTTCAATTTCATATCGCTCAGCAAGACCACCCGTCAAATCCACCAAGGCATCCATTGGCTGACCTCCGTCTAAAGCTTGGTAAGAACCATGAAGCCTATAGAACAAGATGCATTTGTGATACACTTTTTCCCCTAAAAAAAACAATGATAAGTGACCTTGACCTAGGTATCAGTAAATATATACCAATGAGATCTCATCATAACAAATATCAGCATTGCATTTCTCTTTATATACATTTGACCCATCACGCAAAAAGGGACCATCTGGGAATTTCGTAAAATGAATATTTGAAAAAGAGATTGGTTTTAAAACAGGCCAACCAGAGGTTGCCTTTCAAAACTTTTTTCACCGGAAGGTATATTGATTATTCTAGATTCTGAAAGTTAATAAAGTGTGAAAAAAATCGACCCTTGTCAGTCTGCAGAATCTGCCCAGTCTGGCAAGGGTTGACACTTTATGCATATCCCAGAAGGTCCCTTTTTGTGTGATGGGTCACATACGTATATGGTCTTTGAGCGATTGGCAGTGTTATCATGAGGGGGCTTAAAAATTGAATTCATTTCCTTTTATGCTAAACCAGGCATATTCTTTCTTTGGCAGGACGCAAGAAACAGCCTCCAAAACCAGCTGGTTTTCCCTTTTTAAACCAAATGCTTAAAATTTGACCCTGTGTGTGACATATCCAACAATTTTACACCTGCATGAGATGCAAACATTTAGTAGCCCTGACAGTAACATACTTACCTATTCAAATATTTTCCACATATTAACCCTTTGCTGTTTAATCCCTGCTTTTTACCTGCCTGTGATTTTTATGAATGAGAAAACATTGTGAAAAAAGAAGAAATTGCTTCTGACAAGCAATTTCTTCTTCTTCCACACTATTTTCTACCCTACTGAATGGTTATTTTTCAAATTAAATCCACTTTAACTTTTCGTCTGCAAAACCTTTGAATTTGGACAGGTCCAAAATTTTCTAAAACAGGAAAGGGTTAACACTAAGATGTATCATGCATACCACCAATAAAAAAGAGTGCCAGAATCACATGACACACTGCCATTCAATTTCGGGTCAGAATATAACCAAACCCTCAACAAGATGTGCTTGTGAAACACAAATGCCCAAGAAACAGCATTTCTTTTTTAAAAATTTGACCCTTGTCAGATGACCTTGACCTTGTCACGTGACCGTGACCTTGGTACCAGCATATGTGCATCATTGAGATCTATCATCATACCAAATATGAGCATTGTACCTTGAATAGCCTTGAAAATGTTGGCAATATTAAGTTTTTTGGTGAAGTTTTGCAGACAGACAGACAGTCAGACAGACGGATGGACAGCCAGCCAATGGTAAAACAATATGCTTCCAATCTTTCGATGCGATGGGCATAAAAATATGTGTGCTAGTGACTAATGTCAAAGTCCATAGGACTTGGTACATTCTGTGAAAACTTAGTCCACATCTGTCCATAAATGTAGGACGAGTTACCTATAAAAGACAATGTGTACAGATGGAAAGACAGATAGACAGACAAAAGCACAGACAGACAGAGACAGTGATACCAATATACCTCCATCTGCAATTGCTTATGAAAATATGATAATAATTTGCTGGCTCAGCAGGAAACACTTGTAAATGCCTATAAAATGTATAGGAAGTTACAAGTGTATTGCGCTGAGCCATCAACATACTTTGCATATGCCTTTTCAATCAATGACACCCAGAATTCCTGAGGATCTGTACATGAAGCATAGAAAAGTTTTCCATCACATGTGGGAAGTCTGTCGTCTATATATACGTCCACCCACTGTCCAAATCTCCAGAACTGGAAGTGAACAATTCCCTGATAGCCTTCACCACACAATGGCTGGTCTTTAGGCATGATCTGAGAATAAAACAAAAGAGCTGTTTTGTCCTCTAAGTTGGTAAACAATCAAACTAGGAATGGAATCACTTTCATAACTTTTGATTATGGTTTATATAACAAATCATTGATCATTAAACGAATAACTTAGAGATCTATTTGGGAAAAAGTTAAAGTGATAAAATTTCTAAGAAAGATTTATTTGTTCAGTGACATTTGCTTCAGTGAAATAATAACCAAGTGTAAAGTCATGTAAATTATAAAAAGTGCATTGTCAGCTGTTGATTCGATAAACATAATCTATAGAAAGATGCATCTTTCATAGTAAAGTTGTTCTTTGATACCCAATGATATATAAAAGATAACAATTGGTGAAATAGTTTTCCAGCCAATCAGGATTTTTGTTCTTATTGTTCAAATGATCTATATTGTTTAAAATTTCATCCAGTTAAAATTTAACCACTGGTTATATTTAATACAACCATGACTGGATATCTAACATACATTCCAGATACCCAAAATATGCCTTCAGTAATGCCACAGGTAATACAATGTTTCAAAGGATTTGCATGATAAAGACCATTAAAACAATGGGCCAACTTATTTCTCGCCCTATCGAGGCCCATTGTTGTTGTTTTTTCAGCTTGAAACCCACCCTGCATTCAAGCTGAAAAAATGTTGCAAACCGTTTTAAAATTATACCTCGCTTTACACGCAAGTATACGGGTAAAGCGGGATATGACTTGAACCGGTTTGTCATCCTGAACGCAGGGCTGGATTCAAGCTGAAAAAACAACAACAACAGGCCCATATAGTTTTTGAATTGAATTGAATTGAATTGGGGTTTTATGTCGCTTTCAACAATCTCTCAGTTATATCGCGACGACTGGAGCACCTAATGATGGATTCCTGGTATTTCTCACACCAGTACTACCACCACATCCCTTTCCTAGCCTCCAGTTGCTATTCCACATAGGTTTACGATTATCTACCCATTGGTGGAAGACAAATGTCGGAAAGGCCCATATAGGGTGAGAAATAAGTTGGCCTAATAACACTTAGGTAATGGCAGTACCTTTGGTGTTTCATAAAAACAGCCAAGCTAAAGGTGAAAATTAAAAACAACTACCTTTCACAGTACTTGAAGAAAAAGTTGTACTATGAAATTCATGTATATTTTTCGACAGTCATTTCAAAATAAGCCAAATTTGTATCAGTTTCATTCTATATTATTGAAATGTAAAATACAACTTTTAACCAAGGAAATGAATTATGTGTATACTGGTAAATTGAAGGACCTTTAAAGAACTTGTGTAAGCACTTGCAATAGTTTTGCACTGAACCCTCAAATGAAAGAAGCCTGTTTGTGGCGTTTTCAACAGTTGTAAAGGGTGCCACGCAAAGACTCTGGCCAGTCTGTGCTACTGCACAGACTGATCAGAGTCTTCACTGTGCACTTAGTAGATCGATACAGAGCTACAGATAGAGCAGGTATTTTGGATTTCAATTTAGATTTCAATTAGACTTACCCAAAACCTATATTGTAGGCACTCATTTGAAACATCTTGTTAAATGAGAACCCATATTATAGGGTTTCGATGAGAAAGTAAGATTTCAGACCAGATTTAACCCCCTTTTATCTGTACTACTGTAGATATAGTCTGGAAATGTATTTAGATAGTGAGGCAATCTTGCAATCGTACTGTGTGACAACGCTACTAAATTTTACACCTAGTGCACATGTCAAATTGTTGGAAATGTCACACACTGATTCATTACCTTATTCATAAACTTTTCTCTCTGTGACAGGGCAGCACATGAGGACAGAAACCAACAATCCCCGAGTATTCCTTGTTTAATATCATCTCTGGTCATACCATCTATCATTAATTGAGGTGTTTCCCATTCCTCGACAAGGTCCTGCAAAATCACTCACAGTATTTCTGAATCTGTATTGTATATAATCAAGGCTAATGCAATTCATTGATGTATTCGGATACAATAAATGATCATTTTTTTATTGTCTGAATTCTTGGATAATTCCTACCGTCGCTGTCCTAATCATAGATAATTATCAAATTTTTCGTTGATGTCTGAAATTCATTGATAAACAGTATTTTTCGTAAAGAGCTAGTATTTTTGTGGGTAAGGGTGAATCCCCTGATGTTGGCGATAAATGTCGCCCATCAGTAATTTTTCAATATCAATTTACCAGTAATTGTCCAATTGACCCTTTGCTGTTTAATCGCTGCTTTTTACGTGCCTGTGATTTTATGATTGAGAAAAAATTGTGAAAAAAGAAGAAATTGCTTCTGACAAGCAATTTCTTCTTTTTCCACACTATTTTCTACCCTACTGAATGGTTATTTTTCAAATTAAATCCACTTTAGATTTTCGTCTGCAAAACCTTTAAATTTGGACAGGTCCAAAATTTTGTAAAACAGGAAAGGGTTAAAGGGATCAGCTAATTGACAAGGTTAAACATTAAATAAAATGGTGTGTTGAAAGAATCTAAACTATTTTCACAGTCCACATATAGCTTTTATCCTATATTTTCTTATGTGGTTGCCTTAGGAGTGCCTACAAATTTCAAAAGACTAGTTTCGCCTATGTTTCCCTCAAAAAGTTGCTCCCGCCTTAGAGACAGGTGGTAAGATAAAAGTTCAATAGCCTTTTAACATTAAATTACAGCGCAATTGAATAATTAAAGGAACCTAAATGTAAATAATTTTAGCTACATTTACAATGATTTGGTAATTCAGTGGCGATAATTTTCTGCATTTCAACCCCCCGAAAAATGTTGAGTGAAGCTTTTTTAGATTTGGACCAGTCTTGAATATTTTCTCATGAGAATGTTCTAAGTTAGTTTCGGTGTCACTCCATTTCCCCCATTATCCATCACATAAAATTCTGATTATTTCTCGTCTGAAATTTTGTCATTTACAAAATAATTTTATATCTTTATAGCAAAGGATGTCGAAAGAGATAAGTTGTTTCGGACAGACATGCTTATCTCCGCCACTCTGTGCTAAACTTCAATAATTTGCGTTGACTACATATTTATCAGCTGCACAATGGTTCTAGACATGAAATATAGAGGCAGAAGCGAAATATTTAGAAAAAGGGAGACCTTTTACTTGCTGAATTCAAGGATAAATTCCTGAAAGTTTCTGTCTGATATAAGAGGCATAGGAAAATTTATTTCAAGCAAATTAATGGTGTCCGAATTCTTGGAGTGTCTGAATACATAGATGAATTATGGTAATTCTAGCTTCTAAAATTCATGAGCTATTGATCCCTTAACTCCAAATTTCTTGGGGTCAAAATAATAAGATAAGTGGATAATAAGTGAATATTTCTTGGTTATAATGTAGATTGACATTTTTAATTGTCTCTTTCTATCTCTGGCACTCATTCTTTCCGACTATTTGTCTCTCACCAATGTGTTGATAATCGTTGACCTATGTGAGACAGCAGCTGGAGGCTAGGATGGTTGTACTAGTGAGAGAAATACCAGGAATCCATTGTTAGCTGCTGCAGCCGCCACGATTTAACAGAAAAAATGTTGAAAGCAGCGTAAAACTCCTTTCAATCGATATCCTTATGAGAGATTCATATATCTTATACAATTCTTATTCATTAGCAAAAGTACAACTTGATGGCTCGGCGCAAAACAGTTGTAACTGCCTATAAACATATAGGCAGTTACAACTGTTTTGGGCCGAGCCACCGATTTATTGTTCACTTACCTTAGGTCTTTTCCACACAATATTTTTTCTAATAAACCTTTCCTCATTATAGTACAAGGAACTCGGGTCAGCTGGAAAATCAGGATCACAAAATAACTCCCCAGGTCTAAGGCCATTCAAAATCTTTTCAATTCTTGAGTATTTCTAGAATGACATAATAATGTACTTCAGAGATGAAGAGAATATTTGTTAATTTCATAGAAGTATGAAACTTAACCCTTGTCATGCTGAATTAAAAACCTTGGCGAAATTATATATAAATCAAAGTGCTGAAAGCTCTGTTTTTCCTAATTGTGAGTCAGTATTTGATTTTGAAAATATAATTTCTGAAACTTTTCTGGTTTAAAAAGGAAAATAAGGCTGTATGGACTTAGATCAGACTGCACATATGTGCAGGCTAATGTTTGTCCATTCCTCCTGCCACAGCAGGAATATTCCGGGATCAGCATGACAAGGGTTAAAACCCAATCACACTGTATGGATACACAGTGTGTAGAAGCAGTTTGTTATGCAGGTGCCAATACCACAAGACTTTACTCAGCTAATATCCAGCGTAAACACACCTGACTGGTTTTTTTTTTAATGAGAAATTTTTACTTTGGCTGTATTTACTTGTTATCAAAATGCACCCCTGTGAGAACAGATCTGCTTGGTTTTTTTCTAGAATTGCAACAAGAGCACCCCCTACAGGTGCCTACCCTTAGCTGTTGAGTGTTGGGTAGTTGTTATAAAATCTAAGCAAAAAAGGGACATAATTTGTACAAAAGCCACACCCATGTTGGGTAATCCTGCGTGTTAACCAAGAAAATGGACTTAGTGATGCCTCAGTTTGTCACAGGGTTGTACAGTTTAAGTCACATTTTGTTCTAAATAAAATGTCTTTAACATAGCGAAAATAAAAATCAAGTTCAGCTTTATATTGTTTTTGTGTAAATACAATATCTTTACATAAATTTTGTACTTGACTTTCTTCAGTGTGCAAAATTAGCCAACAGCACTGCATTTAGAGTTGGCTCCAGTGGTAGAATAGGTTGCTCTTTTGATAACATGTGTGCCAATTTTCAAATTAACCCTTTGCTGTTTAATCCCTGCTTTTTACATGTGTCTGATTTTATGATTGACAAAACATTGTGAAAAAAGAAGAAATTGCTTCTGACAAGCAATTTCTTCTTTTTCCACACTATTTTCTACCCTACTGAATGGTTATTTTTCTAATTAAATCCGCTTCAAATTTTCGTCTGCAAAACCTTTGAATTTGGACAGGTCCAAAATTTTGTAAAACAGGAAATGGTTAATGTCCAAAGGAGATATAACAAAATTATAGTTTTTGAACAACAAGAACACCTGACTGCTTTATCAATACCTTGGATTTCCTTACAAAAACTGCCACATTGAAAAAAAGCTCAAGCTGCATCTTAAGGTGACTGGTCAGACCTAAACTGCATAATTTCAGTATATTAAGAGAATGTTATATTTAAAGGAGAAATGATGCCAACCAATTCTGGATTGTCAGTCCAATTAGCCCAGTTGGTAGAGCATCGGACTTCAAAACCATTGAAGTTCGACCATGTGGATTTGATTCTAGGGCTGGCACACTAACAAACTAATTATCTTTCAGATGAGATGTGAAACCGAGGTCCTACGAGACAGTGCTTTACACCGAGCATGTTAAAGAACCATTGCTCATATGGAAATGTGCTACGGTAGCTACAATAAATAAACGGAAATACACATGCACACACCAATTCTGATACTTGTATGAGTATGGATAGATAAAGAGTGTCATTGGCAGGCAAGCAAATATTACTTTTGGTCTTTAAAAAGGTTTCTATACAGACTTGCTTCAAAGAAAAAGTTGAAATCCCAATTCATATGACAGTGATCAGTCTTACTTCACATTTTAACTATAGATCCATATTACCGGGAAAGTAATACAAAGGGCACTTTGCGGCTTTTTCCACTTCTAGATAAAGCGTATAAAATATTAAAAATAACCAAAAATAGAGAGAAGAATATATACCGTCATTTTTTTTATTTATTTTTTTTTTTGCTGGTAGCCTTTCATGGAGACTGATAATCTATAGCCCCAATATCAGTTAATTAAAGAGATGAATTCTATAGCAATATTCTCAGTTTGATTTCTAAACTAGAGAACCATGAAAGGCTTGAGTTGTTCCAAAGGCTTGAAATTCTTGTAATAGCAAATCGAAGTTTTGACTAGATTTTTAGATATTTTGGAGTCTACTGATGTTGAAAATGATTTTCAAAGTTTCCACTATATAACATATAGAGGAATGACCTCCTACCATAAAATACATATTTTTCATCCAATGAAAATAATTTTTGGCTGCATAATAATGGGTCACCCAAGGATAATACCAATGAAGTTTGATTGATATCCATCTGTACCATTCTGAGAAAATGATTTTCAAAGTTTACACTATTCAACATATTGAGAAATGACCTCTGCCCATAAAAAACATATTTTTCACCTGATCACAATAATTTTTGGTAGACTGATAAAAGGTTACTCAAGGATCATTGCAGTGAAATTTGGTTGATAACCATCAGTTACATTTTTAGAAAATGATTTTAAAAGTTTCCACTGTATAACATATAGAGAAATGACCTCCACCCATAAAATACATATTTTTCATATGATCACAATGATTTTTTGGTAGATTGATAAAAGTGACTAAAGTATCATTCCAGAGAAATTTGGTTGATACCCATCACTTACATTCTGAGAAAATGATTTTCAAAGTTTCCACTATATAACATATACAGAAATGACCTCTGCCCATAAAATACATATTTTTCATCCTATCACAATAATTTTTGGTAGACAGATAAAGGGTCACCCAAGGATCTTTCATGTAAAATTCAATTAGTATCCATCCATCAGAATCTGAGAAAACTCACTTTTTACCATATTTGGAAATTAGCCATGCCCATTAAATCCAATGTATTTTATTGGATCAAAATTTCTTGAACAACTTTGAAAGAGGGTCACCCAAGGATCATTTCTGTGAAGTTTGGTTGAAATTCATCCAGTAGTTTCTGAGGAGACGATTTTAAAGAAAAAGTTTATGACCTGACGCACAGACAACGGAAACAAGGCCATGACAATAGCCCCAGTGGCCTTCAGCCAATGGAGCTAAAAATTGTAGAAACGTCTATTTGAGCTTATTCTATGTCGGCCATTATCTTGTCCGATTCAAATCCTTTAGGATTTGGACCTGACTTATTTTTTCGTTAATAGGTTAAACCTTTTATTATATTACTTCAATACATCGGTCATACTAAACTATACCCTACAGAGAAAATATGCCCTACCAACCGTCATTGTACAAAAGTCCGCTCCATGGGGCGTTAAGTATCTAGAGGTCATTTTATGTTTTTCTGATAGTTAAACTCATTATTTGTCATGTGATGAAATTCCATTTGTCCTATCTAAAAATAATCTAGATATTAGTGAAAATATTTCCTGATTAAGTTGGTTGAGTTGAGCCACGCCCTTCCACTTTAAAGTGAAATAACAAATTGATTGCCTAGTTCTATTCTCAACTGTAACCATCTTCTTTGTGATTTAATTGTTTATTGACTCTTTCTTTTCAGTTTGCATTTTCTGAAAAAGATAAATAACTAGTCAAGATAAAAGTAAGTAACATACAATAAAATGAAATAAAATAACATTAACTTCAGTGTTTCTTAAAGAATAAAAATGGCTTTGAATAGAACCATGTCCACGTCGTTGACCCATAAAAAAACATTACCAGTTTATTAGTTGTATTTGCGATGTTTTGGCTTGCCCAACAATGTAATTATATACAAGACCTGTAACGCAAAAAAGGACAATCTGGGTAGAGTGAAGAAATTTGACCTAGTCAGACTGTGCGTACTATTAGAAATTTGACCTCGGAAATCATTTTTTCATATTTGATGTACTTTCTTTCAGTGCAGCGGCCAATGACATAGTTGGGCATTCAGCCCTCTTTTATATAATTTTTTTTTTTTCGACTAATATCTCGCTTAATTATTAAGACAGGCATATGAAACTTTAACAAAAGATCAATATTGTTTTCCAATCCAATAAAACAACAAATGTCCTTAGACACATTGCTAAACCCCATGAGGCGTAATTTTGAACCGTGGGGCAGGGTAGGGCATACTTTCCCGTAGGGCATAGTTTAATATGACCACAATATATACCGTTAATCCAAGTACAGTCCCCTCAAAATCCCCCTCAATTTCGTTGACATAATGCTCCTCGTCAGTTTTAGTTCTTTTATTTGACGTGTCAATCGTGAAGTGGTTTCCACTGCCATTCATCAAACTGGTAATTGTTTCAGGACAAAATCCATCGTCATTGTCAGAGCGATTATTTCCTCGTGAGTTGCCACTTCCCATACCCGAAATAATTTCATTTGATTTTAGTTTTCAATGTAAAACCCATCGATATTTCGATTTCTGTTTTCTATGTCGGCCATATTGTTTACAGGGATCCATGGACCTTTGTAAGATGTAATTTGATTGGCTTTCCAAAATCAAAGGCTCAAAAGTATTTATTTTAAGCGAGTCAATTCGGTTAGCTCGACACGTCCCCAGAAAAGTGTATCAAATATATAGGGAAGAAATGGTTAACACTGGTCGCATTACAATGAAATATGGGCCAACTTATTTCTCGCCCTATCGGGGCCCGTTGTTGTTGTTTTTTCAGCTGGAATCCAGCCCTGGGTTCAGGATGACAAACCGGTTCAAGTCATATCCCGCTTTACCCGTATACTTGCGTGTAAAGCGGGGTATAATTTGAAAATGGTTTGAAACATTTTTTTTCAGCCTGAATGCAGGACGGGTTTCGGGTCTCCCTAAAAAGCGTCGGGAACTGCCGGGTAACGCCGGGAACTGCCCGGAAGCGCCGGGAGATCTTAATCGGCGTCGGGGCTAGACTAGTCCCACTGTCGACTATCAAAAAAGCCTTCATCATACATGAGTCGACAGTAGAACCAGTCTACGTCGGGGCCGTCTACAGACCTAACTTAGCGTCGACAAATATAATCTATGTTTTTGAGATCATAATTTGGTGTATTTTGATTTTATTCGTCCTACGAATTAATTTCAAAATAATTTTAAGGTAATTTCGTAGACGTAAACAAATTTTTGTTGTGAATCATTTTAATATTTTTGTGGAACTATTTTTTACCAAATAACATATCATATCCGAAACTCTATTGTCCGAAATACGTGATTTTTTCACATTTAAACTGATTTTTTTCCAAATTACGAATTTTCCCAGACACAAGGCTTAGTTGAGGACCTAGATGTAGCCCCCCTTTAAACAATTGTTATACTTTCATCAAACTCTTACTTTTAGATTTTGCTGTCCTCAAATCGCGGTTATAACTGGCAGAATTCGATGTATAGTGGTGTAGAACATTCCTTCGATCAATAGAATAGTTCAATTAATCTTCTCTCATTTCTTTAAAAAAATCTCCTATCTGGCCAGATGAAAAATTTAATATTCGACTCCAATGGGATTCGAACCCGGGACCTCTACATCCCAAAGCGAGTGCTCTACCTTGTCGCTATTAAGGCTAACTTGTACGACAAGGCAGTACAAACACACCTTATACACATCCCGGCTATACCAGATGAAAGAATTTCTTCCTAACCAAGCTGAAAAATTTCTCATTACAGCCAAACGAAAAATTTCTCACCCAGTCAGGTAAAAAAAATTGCCTACCTGGCCAGATGAAAGAATTCCTCCCTTACCAAGCTGAAAAATTTCTCATTACAGCCAAACGAAAAATTTCTCACCCCAGTCAGGTAAAAAAAAAATTCCTACCTGGCCAGATGAAAAATTAAATATTCGACTCCAATGGGATTCGAACCCGGGACCTCTACACCCCAAAGCGAGTGCTCTACCACGTCGCAATTAAAGACCTGGTTTAAGGAATGTTGTATATTCTGGACCCCTACTGATAAGCTAATTGTTTATCTCTCTGAATCACCCCAGGGGGTCAATCACCCTTTATATTCTTCACATAACATTGACCAATATTGGTCATCACTATCTCATTAATAGATTTGAAAAGAGTTAAAAAATAGAATATCTATGTTTTATTGAAACAGAAAGTTCATGATTTCTAAATGTCTTCAAAGTTTTATTTATATCTGACTTGTGAACACTATTATAAAATAAATCTGCAATTTAAGTAAAAAAAAAAAGTGATAAAATAATCTAGATCAATTGAAGGTAGAAATTTATATACATAAAAAGGTTGAACTGGCAGCAATGTTAAGAATAAAAATAATTCAAAAGAAATGGTTTAGGTAAAAATACTTCTCCTTTCAAACATATTATAACCCATAAAATCTTGCTACAGAATCGAAACATTGCAGGAAAAGGAGAACATCAATTATCCATTTTCAATTATTCAAAGCAATTTAATTTAAGAGATTTCTTAATATCATATCTACAGCTATTTGTGATTAAGTAATTATTTTCATAAAAACATTTTTTTAAATCTTTTATCCATGTTTTTAAACGAAGATTGAAAATTAAAGATGCATCACAAACACTTTTTTTTCTTTGTCAAGTTTAAAATTGAGAAAAAAGATAAAAATCATTATCTAAATGATAGAATTAAATGAGATATTTAATAATAATAATATATTTAACCAATAATTAATTAAATACTTTTCTCAATAAGTCAAAATCAATATAAGCCTGACAACCTCTGTATGTGTATCTCTAGATCGAGTATACAAGGTGATTAAGTGATTAAGATAAGGGCTATAAAACCATTAAGATAACAATGGGTGGTTAATTGTTTATCTCATTTGGGGGGGGGGGGGTCAAATAAAGAAGGCTTAAACCAGGTCTTTAAGGCTAACTTGTATGACAAGGCAATACAAACACACCTTATACACATCCCGGCTATACCAGATGAAAGAATTTCTTCCTTACCAAGCTGAAAAATTTCTCATTACAGGCAAACGAAAAATTTCTCACCCTAGTCAGGTAAAAAAAAAATCCTACCTGGTCAGGTGAAAGAATTTCTTCCTAACCAAGCTGAAAAATTTCTCATTACGGCCAAACGAAAAATTTCTCACCCCAGTCAGGTAAAAGAAATTCCTAACTGGCCAGATGAAAAAAATTCTTCCTAACCAAGCTGAAAAATTTCTCATTATAGCCAAACGAAAAATTTCTCACCCAAGTCAGGTAAAAAAACAATTTCCTACCTGGCCAGATGAAAAATTAAATATTCGACTCCAATAGAATTCGAACCCGGGACCTGTACATCCCAAAGCGAGTGCTCTACCACGGCGCTATTAAGGCTAACTTGTTCGACAAGGCAGTACAAACACACCTTATACACATCCCGATAATACCAGATGAAAGAATTTCTTCCTAACAAAGCTGAAAAATTTCTCATTACAGCCAAACGAAAAATTTCTCACCCTAGTCAGGTAAAAAAAAAATCCTACCTGGTCAGATGAAAAATCAAATATTCGACTCCAATGGGATTCGAACCCGGGTACTCTACATCCCAAAGCGAGTGCTCTACCACGTCGCTATTAAGGCTTACTTGTACGACAAGGCTGTATAAACACACCTTATACACATCCCGGCTATACCAGATAAAAGAATTTCTTCCTAACCAAGCAGAAAAAAATTTCTCATTACAGCCAAACGAAAAATTTCTCACCCTAGTCAGGTAAAAAAAAAAAAAAAAGAAAAAAAAAAAAAAATCCTACCTGGTCAGATGAAAGAATTTCTTCCTAACCAAGCTGAAAAATTTCTCATTACAGCCAAACGAAAAATTTCTCACCCCAGTCAGGTAAAAAAAAAATTTCCTACCTGGTCAGATGAAAGAATTTCTTCCTAACTAAGCTAAAAAATTTCTCATTATAGCCAAACGAAAAATTTCTCACCCCAGTCAGGTAAAAAAAAAATTCCTACCTGACCAGATGAAAAAATTTCTTCCTAACCAAGCTGAAAAATTTCTCATTACAGCCAAACGAAAAATTTCTCACCCCAGTCAGGTAAAAAAAAAATTCCTACCTGGCCAGATGAAATATTAAATATTCGACTCCAATGGGATTCGAACCCGGGACCTCTCATCCCAAAACGAGTGCTCTACCACGTCGCTATTAAGGCTAACTTGTACGACAAGGCAGTACAAACACACCTTATACACATCCCGGCTATACCAGATGAAAGAATTTCTTCCTAACCAAGCTGAAAAATTTCTCATTACAGGCAAACGAAAAATTTCTCACCCCAGTCAGGTAAAAAAAATTCCTACCTGGCCAGATGAAAAAATTTCTTCCTAACCAAGCTGAAAAATTTCTCATTACAGCCAAACGAAAAATTTCTCACACCAGTCAGGTTAAAAAAAAAATTCCTACCTGGCCAGATGAAAAATTAAATATTCGACTCCAATGGGATTCGAACCCAGGACCTCTACATCCCAAAGCGAGTGCTCTACCACGTCGCTATTAAGGCTAACTTGTACGACAAGGCAGTACAAACACACCTTATACACATCCCGGCTAAACCAGATGAAAGAATTTATTCCTAACCAAGCTGAAAAATATCTCATTTTAGCCAAACTTAACATTACTCACCCTCGTCAGGTAAAAAAAATCCTACCTGGTCAGATGAAAGAATTTCTTCCTAACCAAGCTGAAAAATTTCTCATTACAGCCAAACGAAAAATTTCTCACCCCAGTCAGGTAAAAAAAAATCCTACCTGGTCAGATGAAAAAATTTCTTCCTAACCAAGCTGAAAAATTTCTCATTATAGCCAAACGAAAAATTTCTCATCCCAGTCAGGTTAAAAAAATTTCCTACCTGGCCAGATGAAAACAATTCTTCCTAACCAAGCTAAAAAATTTCTCATAACAGCCAAACGAAAAATTTCTCACCCCAGTCAGGAAAAAAATAATTCCTACCTGGCCAGATGAAAAATTAAATATTCGACTCCAATCGGATTTGAACCCGGGACCTCTACATCCCAAAGCGAGTACTTTACCACGTCGCTATTAAGGCTAACTTGTAAGACAAGGCAGTACAAACACACCTTATACACATCCCGGCTATACCAGATGAAAGAATTTCTTCCTAACCAAGCTGAAAAATATCTCATTACAGCCAAACGAAAAATTTCTCACCCTAGTCAGGTATGAAAAAAAATTCCTACCTGGTCAGATGAAAGAATTTCTTCCTAACTCAGCTGAAAAATTTCTCATTATAGCCAAACGAAAAATTTCTCACCCTAGTCAGGTAAAAAAACAATTTCCTACCTGGCCAGATGGAAAATTAAATATTCGACTCCAATGGGATTCGAACCCGGGTACTCTACATCCCAAAGCGAGTGCTCTACCACGTCGCTATTAAGGCTTACTTGTACGACAAGGCAGTATAAACATACCTTATACACATCCCGGCTATACCAGATAAAAGAATTTCTTCCTAACCAAGCTGAAAAATTTCTCATTTCAGCCAAACGAAAAATTTCTCACCCTAGTCAGGTAAAAAAAAAAAAAAAAAAAAGAAATCCTACCTGGTCAGATGAAAGAATTTCTTCCGAACCAAGCTGAAAAATTTCTCATTACAGCCAAACGAAAAATTTCTCACCCCAGTCAGGTAAAAAAAAAAATTCCTACCTGGTCAGATGAAAGAATTTCTTCCTAACTAAGCTGAAAAATTTCTCATTATAGCCAAACGAAAAATTTCTCACCCCAGTCAGGTAAAAAAAAATCCTACCTGACCAGATGAAAAAATTTCTTCCTAACCAAGCTGAAAAAATTCTCATTACAGCCAAACGAAAAATTTCTCACCCCAGTCAGGTAAAAAAAAAAATCCTACCTGGCCAGATGAAATATTAAATATTCGACTCCAATGGGATTCGAACCCGAGACCTCTCATCCCAAAACGAGTGCTCTACCACGTCGCTATTAAGGCTAACTTGTACGACAAGGCAGTACAAACACACCTTATACACATCCCGGCTATACCAGATGAAAATATTTCTTCCTAACCAAGCTGAAAAATTTCTCATTACAGGCAAACGAAAAATTTCTCACCCTAGTCATTTATAAAAAAATTTCCTACCTGGTCAGTTGAAAGAATTTCTTCTTAACTAAGCTGAAAAATTTCTCATTATAGCCAAACGAAAAATTTCTCACCCCAGTCAGGTAAAAAAAATTCCTACCTGGCCAGATGAAAAAATTTCTTCCTAACCAAGCTGAAAAATTTCTCATTACAGCCAAACGAAAAATTTCTCACCCCAGTCAGGTTAAAAAAAAATTCCTACATGGCCAGATGAAAAATTAAATATTCGACTCCAATGGGATTCGAACCCGGGACCTCTACATCCCAAAGCGAGTGCTCTACCACGTCGCTATTAAGGCTAACTTGTACGACAAGGCAGTACAAACACACCTTATACACATCCCGGCTAAACCAGATGAAAGAATTTATTCCTAACCAAGCTGAAAAATATCTCATTTTAGCCAAACTTAACATTACTCACCCTCGTCAGGTAAAAAAAAATCCTACCTGGTCAGATGAAAGAATTTCTTCCTAACCAAGCTGAAAAATTTCTCATTACAGCCAAACGAAAAATTTCTCACCCCAGTCAGGTAAAAAAAATCCTACCTGGTCAGATGAAAGAATTTCTTCCTAACCAAGCTGAAAAAATTCTCATTATAGCCAAACGAAAAATTTCTCATCCCAGTCAGGTTAAAAAAATTTCCTACCTGGCCATATGAAAAAAATTCTTCCTAACCAAGCTGAAAAATTTCTCATAACAGCCAAACGAAAAATTTCTCACCCCAGTCAGGAAAAAAAATAATTCCTACTTGGCCAGATGAAAAATTAAATATTCGACTCCAATCGGATTTGAACCCGGGACCTCTACATCCCAAAGCGAGTACTTTACCACGTCGCTATTAAGGCTAACTTGTACGACAAGGCAGTACAAACACACCTTATACACATCCCGGCTATTCCAGATGAAAGAATTTCTTCCTAACCAAGCTGAAAAATTTCTCATTACAGACAAACGAAAAATTTCTCACCTTAGTCAGGTATAAAAAAAATTTCCTACCTGGTCAGATGAAGGAATTTCTTCCTAACTAAGCTGAAAAATTTCTCATTATAGCCAAACGAAAAATTTCTCACCCCAGTCAGGTAAAAAAATTTCCTACCTGGCCAGATGAAAAAATTTCTTCCTAACCAAGCTGAAAATTTTCTCATTATAGCCAAACGAAAAATTTCTCACCCCAGTCAGGTAAAAAAAATATTCCAACATGGCCAGATGAAAAATTAAATATTCGACTCCAATGGGATTCGAACCGGGACCTCTACATCCCAAAGCGAGTGCTCTTCCACGTCGCTATTAAGGCTAACTTGTACGACAAGGCAGTACAAACACACCTTATACACATCCCGGCTATACCAGATAAAAGCATTTCTTCCTAACCAAGCTGAAAAATTTCTCAAAACAGCCAAACGAAAAATTTCTCACCCTAGTCAGGTAAAAAAAAAAAAAAAAAAAAAAAATCCTACCTGGTCAGATGAAAGAATTTCTTCCTAACCAAGCTGAAAAATTTCTCATTACAGCCAAACGAAAAATTTCTCATCCCAGTCAGGTAAAAAAAAAATTTCCTACCTGGTCAGATGAAAGAATTTCTTCCTAACTAAGCTGAAAAATTTCTCATTATAGCCAAACGAAAAATTTCTCACCCCAGTCAGGTAAAAAAAAAAATCCTACCTGACCAGATGAAAAAATTTCTTCCTAACCAAGCTGAAAAATTTCTCATTACAGCCAAACAAAAAATTTCTCACCCCAGTCAGGTAAAAAAAAAAAATTCCTACCTGGCCAGATGAAATATTAAATATTCGACTCCAATGGGATTCGAACCCGGGACCTCTCATCCCAAAACGAGTGCTCTACCACGTCGCTATTAAGGCTAACTTGTACGACAAGGCAGTACAAACACACCTTATACACATCCCGGCTATACCAGATGAAAGAATTTCTTCCTTACCAAGCTGAAAAATTTCTCATTACAGGCAAACGAAAAATTTCTCATCCTAGTCAGGTATAAAAAAATTTCCTACCTGGTCAGATGAAAGAATTTCTTCCTAACTAAGCTGAAAAATTTCTCATTATAGCCAAACGAAAAATTTCTCACCCCAGTCAGGTAAAAAAAATTTCCTACCTGGCCAGATGAAAAAAATTCTTCCTAACCAAGCTGAAATATTTCTCATTACAGCCAAACGAAAAAATTCTCACCCCAGTCAGGTAAAAAAAAATTCCTACCTGGCCAGATGAAAAATTAAATATTCGACTCCAATGGGATTCGAACCCGGGACCTCTACATCCCAAAGCAAGTGCTCTACCACGTCGCTATTAAGGCTAACTTGTACAACAAGGCAGTACAAACACACCTTATACACATCCCGGCTAAACCAGATGAAAGAATTTCTTCCTAACCAAGCTGAAAAATATCTCATTTTAGCCAAACTTAACATTACTCACCCTCGTCAGGTAAAAAAAAAATCCTACCTGGTCAGATGAAAGAATTTCTTCCTAACCAAGCTGAAAAATTTCTCATTACAGCCAAACGAAAAATTTCTCACCCCCAGTCAGGTAAAAAAAATCCTACCTGGTCAGATGAAAGAATTTCTTCCTAACCAAGCTGAAAAATTTCTCATTACAGCCAAACGAAAAATTTCTCACCCCAGTCAGGAAAAAAAAAATAATTCCTACCTGGCCAGATGAAAAATTAAATATTCGACTCCAATCGGATTTGAACCCGGGACCTCTACATCCCAAAGCGAGTGCTTTACCACGTCGCTATTAAGGCTAACTTGTACGACAAGGCAGTACAAACACACCTTATACACATCCCGGCTATACCAGATGAAAGAATTTCTTCCTAACCAAGCTGAAAAATTTCTCATTACAGGCAAACGAAAAATTTCTCACCCTAGTCAGGTATGAGAAAAATTTCCTACCTGGTCAGATGAAAGAATTTCTTCCTAACTAAGCTGAAAAATTTCTCATTATAGCCAAACGAAAAATTTCTCACCCCAGTCAGGTAAAAAAACAATTTCCTACCTGGCCAGATGGAAAATTAAATATTCGACTCCAATGGGATTCGAACCCGGGTACTCTACATCCCAAAGCGAGTGCTCTACCACGTCGCTATTAAGGCTTACTTGTACGACAAGGCAGTATAAACACACCTTATACACATCCCGGCTATACCAGATAAAAGAATTTCTTCCTAACCAAGCTGAAAATTTCTCATTACAGCCAAACGAAAAATTTCTCACCCTAATCAGGTAAAAAAAAAAAAAAATAAAAAAAAGAAATCCTACCTGGTCAGATGAAAGAATTTCTTCCGAACCAAGCTGAAAAATTTCTCATTACAGCCAAACGAAAAATTTCTCACCCCAGTCAGGTAAAAAAAAATCCTACCTGGTCAGATGAAAGAATTTCTTCCTAACTAAGCTGAAAAATTTCTCATTATAGCCAAACGAAAAATTTCTCACCCCAGTCAGGTAAAAAAAAATTCCTACCTGACCAGATGAAAAAATTTCTTCCTAACCAAGCTGAAAAATTTCTCATTACAGCCAAACGAAAAATTTCTCATCCCCGTCAGGTAAAAAAAAAAAAATCCTACATGGCCAGATGAAAAATTAAATATTCGACTCCAATGGGATTCGAACCCGGGACCTCTACATCCCAAAGCGAGTGCTCTACCACGTCGCTATTAAGGCTAACTTGTACGACAAGGCAGTACAAACACACCTTATACACATCCCGGCTTAACCATATGAAAGAATTTCTTCCTAACCAAGCTGAAAAATATCTAATTTTAGCCAAACTTAACATTACTCACCCTCGTCAGGTAAAAAAAATCCTACCTGGTCAGATGAAAGAATTTCTTCCTAACCAAGCTGAAAAATTTCTCATTACAGCCAAACGAAAAATTTCTCACCCCAGTCAGGTAAAAAAAATCCTACCTGGTCAGATGAAAGAATTTCTTCCTAACCAAGCTGAAAAAATTCTCATTATAGCCAAACGAAAAATTTCTCATCCCAGTCAGGTTAAAAAAATTTCCTACATGGCCAGATGAAAAAAATTCTTCCTAACCAAGCTGAAAAATTTCTCATAACAGCCAAACGAAAAATTTCTCACCCCAGTCAGGAAAAAAAATAATTCCTACCTGGCCAGATGAAAAATTAAATATTCGACTCCAATCGGATTTGAACCCGGGACCTCTACATCCCAAAGCGAGTACTTTACCACGTCGCTATTAAGGCTAACTTGTACGACAAGGCAGTACAAACACACCTTATACACATCCCGGCTATACCAGATGTAAGAATTTCTTCCTAACCAAGCTGAAAAATTTCTCATTACAGCCAAACGAAAAATTTCTCATCCTAGTCAGGTATAAAAAAAATTTCCTACCTGGTCAGATGAAAGAATTTCTTCCTAACTAAGCTGAAAAATTTCTCATTATAGCCAAACGAAAAATTTCTCACCCCAGTCAGGTAAAAAAATTTCCTACCTGGCCAGATGAAAAAATTTCTTCCTAACCAAGCTGAAAATTTTCTCATTATAGCCAAACGAAAATTTCTCACCCCAGTCAGGTAAAAAAAAATATTCCTACATGGCCAGATGAAAAATTAAATATTCGACTCCAATGGGATTCGAACCGGGACCTCTACATCCCAAAGCGATTTCTCTTCCACGTCGCTATTAAGGCTTACTTGTACGACAAGGCAGTACAAACACACCTTATACACATCCCGGCTAAACCAGATGAAAGAATTTCTTCCTAACCAAGCTGAAAAATATCTCATTTTAGCCAAACTTAACATTACTCACCCTCGTCAGGTAAAAAAAATTTCCTACCTGGTCAGATGAAAGAATTTCTTCCTTACTAAGCTGAAAAATTTCTCATTACAGCCAAACGAAAAATTTCTCACCCCAGTCAGGTAAAAAAAATTCCTACCTGGTCAGATGAAAGAATTTCTTCCTAACCAAGCTGAAAAATTTCTCATTATAGCCAAACGAAAAATTTCTCACCCCTGTCAGGTTAAAAAAATTTCCTACCTGGCCAGATGAAAAAAAATTCTTCCTTACCAAGCTAAAAAATTTCTCATTACAGCCAAACGAAAGATTTCTCACCCCAGTCAGGTAAAAACATTTCCTACCTCGCCAGATGAAAAAAATTTCTTCCTAACTAAGCTGAAAAATTTCTCATAACAGCCAAACGAGAAATTTCTCACCCCACTCAGGTAAAACAAATATTTTTACCTGGCCAGATGAAAAATTAAATCTTCGACTCCAATGGGATTCGAACCCGGGACCTCTACATCCCAAAGCGAGTGCTCTACCACGTCGCTAGTAAGGCTAACTTGTACGACAAGGCAGTACAAACACACCTTATACACATCCCGGCTATACCAGATGAAAGAATTTCTTCCTAACCAAGCTGAAAAATTTCACATTACAGCCAAACGAAAAAATACTCATCCCAGTCAGATTAAAAAAAAATTCCTACCTGGTCAGATGAAAGAATTTCTCCCTAACCAAGCTGAAAAATTTCTCATTACAGCCAAACGAAAAATTTGTCACCCCAGTAAGGTTAAAAAAAAAATCCTTCCTGGTCAGATGAAAGAATTTCTTCCTAACCAAGCTGAAAAATTTCTCATTATAGCCAAACGAAAAATTTCTCACCTCAGTTAGGTAAAAAAATTTCCTACCTGGGCAGATGAAAATATTTCTTCCTAACCAAGCTGAAAAATTTCTCATTACAGCCAAACGAAAAATTTCTCACCCCAGTCAGGTAAAAAAAAATTCCTACCTTGCCAGATGAAAAAAATTCTTCCTAACCAAGCTGAAAAATTTCTCATTACAGCCAAACGAAAAATTTCTCACCACCGGTCAGGTAAATAAAAAATCCTACCTGGCCAGATGAAAAATTAAAATTAAATATTCGACTCCGATGGGATTCGAACCCGGGTCTTTTACATCCCAAAGCGAGTGCTCTACCACGTCGCTATTAAGGCTAACTTGTACGACAAGGCAGTACAAACACACCTTATACACATCCCGGCTATACCAGATGAAAGAATTTCTTCCTAACCAAGCTGAAAAATTTCTCATTACAGGCAAACGAAAAATTTCTCACCCTAGTCAGGTATAAAAAAATTTCCTACCTGGTCAGATGAAAGAATTTCTTCCTAACTAAGCTGAAAACTTTCTCATAACAGCCAAACGAAAAATTTCTCATCCCAGTCAGGTAAAAAAAATTCCTACCTGGCCAGATGAAAAATTAAATATTCGACTCCAATGGGATTCGAACCCGGGACCTATACATCCCAAAGCGAGTGCTCTACCACGTCGCTATTAAGGCTAACTTGTACGACAAGGCAGTACAAACACACCTTATACACATCCCGGCTAAACCAGATGAAAGAATTTCTTCCTAACCAAGCTGAAAAATATCTCATTACAACCAAACGAAAATTTCTCACCCTTGTCAGGTACAAAAAAAATCCTACCTGGTCAGATGAAAGAAGTTCTTCCTTACCAAGCTGAAAAATTTCTCATTACAGCCAAACGAAAAATTTCTCACCCCAGTCAGGTAAAAAAAAATTTCCTACCTGGTCAGATGAAGGAATTTCTTCCTAACTAAGCTGAAAAATTTCTCATTATAGCAAAACGAAAAATTTCTCACCCCAGTCAGGTAAAAAAATTTCCTACCTGGCCAGATGAAAAAATTTCTTCCTAACCAAGCTGAAAAATTTCTTATTACAGCCAAACGAAAAATTTCTCACCCCAGTCAGGTAAAAAAACAATTCCTACCTGGCCAGATGAAAAATTAAATATTCGACTCCAATAGGATTCGAACCCGGGACATCTACATCCCAAAGCGAGTGCTCTACCACGTCGCTATTAAGGCTAACTTGTACGACAAAGCAGTACAAACATACCTTATACACATCTCGGCTAATCCAGATGAAAGAATTTCTTCCTAACTAAGCTGAAAAATATCTCATTTAGGCCAAACTAAAAATTACCCACCCTAGTCAGGTAAAAAAAAATCCTACCTGGTCAGATGAAAGAATTTCTTCCTAACCAAGCTGAAAAATTTCGCATTACAGCCAAACGAAAAAATCCTTACCCCAGTCAGGTAAAAAAAAAATCCTACCTGGTCAGATAAAAGAATTTCTTCCTTACCAAGCTGAAAAATTTCTCATTATAGCCAAACGAAAAATTTCTCACCCCAGTCAGGTAAAAAAATTTCTTACCTGGCCAGATGAAAAAATTACTTCCTAACCAAGCTGAAAAATTTCTCATTACAGCCAAACGAAAAATTTCTCACCCCAGTCAGGTAAAAAAAAAATCCTACCTGGCCGGATGAAAAAATAAATATTCCACTCCAATGGGATTCGAACCCGGGACCTCTACATCCCAAAGCGAGTGCTCTACCACGTCGCTATTAAGGCTAACTTGTACGACAAGGCAGTACAAACACACCTTATACACATCCCGTCTATACCAGATGAAAGAATTTCTTCCTAACCAAGCTGTAAAATTTCTCATTACAGTTAAACGAAAAATGTCTCACCCCATTCAGGTAAAAAAAATTCCTACCTGGCCAGATGAAAAATTAAATATTCGACTCCAATGGGATTCGAACCCGGGACCTCTACATCCCAAAGCGAGTGCTCTACCACGTCGCTATTAATGCTAACTTGTACGACAAGGCAGTACAAACACACCTTATTCACATCCCGGCTATACCAGATGAAAGAATTTCTTCCTAATCAAGCTGAAAAATTTCTCATTACAGCCAAACGAAAAATTTCTCACCTTAGTCAGGTTAAAAAAGAAAAAAAAATCCTACCTGGTCAGATGAATGAATTTCATCCTAACAAAGCTGAAAAATTTCTTATTAAAGCCAAACGGAAAATTTCTCACCCCAGTCAGGTAAAAAAAAATTCCTACCTGGTCAGATGAAAGAATTTCTTCCTAACCAAGCTGAAAATTTCTCATTATAGCCAAACGTAAAATTTCTCACCCAAGTCAGGTAAAAAAATGTCCTACCAGGCCAGAGGAAAATATTTCTTCCTAACCAAACTGAAACTTTTCTCATTACAGCCAAACGAAAAATTTTTCACCCCAGTCAGGTAAAAAAAATTTCCTACCTGTCCAGAAAAAAATTAAATCTTCGACTCAAATGGGATTCGAACCCGGGACCTCTACATCCCAAAGCAAATGCTCTACCAGGTCGCTATTAAGGCTAACTTGTACGACATGGCAGTACAAACACACCTTATACACATCCCGGCTATACCAGATGAAAGAATTTCTTCCTAACCAAGCTGAAAAATTTCTTATTACAGCCAAACGAAAAATTTCTCATCCTAGTCAGGTAAAAAAATTTCCTTCCTGGTCAGATGAAAGAATTTCTTCCTAACTAAGCTGAAAAAATTCTCATTATAGCCAAACGAAAAATTTCTCACCCTAGTCAGGTTAAAAAAGAAAAAAAAATCCTACCTGGTCAGATGAAAGAATTTCTTCCTAACCAAGCTGAAAAATTTCTCATTACAGCCAAACGAAAAATTTCTCACCCCAGTCAGGTAAAAAAATTTCCTACCTGGCCAGATGAAAACCAAGCTGAAAAATTTCTCATTATAGCCAAACGAAAAATTTCTCACCCCAGTCAGGTAAAAAAAAAAAATTCCTACCTGGTCAGATGAAAGAATTTCTTCCTAACCAAGCTGAAAAATTTCTCATTATAGCCAAACAAAAGATATCTCACCCCAGTCAGGTAAAAAAAAATCCTACCTGGCCAGATGAAAAATTAAATATTCGACTCTAATGGAATTCGATCCCGGGACCTCTACATCCCAAAGCAAGTGCTCTACCACGTCGCTATTAGGGCTAACTTGTACGACATGGCAGTACAAACACACCTTATACACATCCCGGCTATACCAGATGAAAGAATTTCTTCCTAACCAAGCTGAAAAATTTCTCATTACAGCCAAACGATAAGTTTCTCACCCTCGTCAGGTAAAAAAAATCCTACCTGGTCAGATGAAAGAATTTCTGCCTAACCAAGCTGAAAAATTTCTCATTACAGCCAAACGAAAAATTTCTCATCCTAGTCAGGTAAAAAAAAAAACCTTCCTGGTCAGATGAAAGAATTTCTTCCTAACTAAGCTGAAAAAATTCTCATTATAGGCAAACGAAAAATTTCTCACTCTAGTCAGTTTAAAAAAGAAAAAAATCCTACCTGGTCAGATGAAAGAATTTTTCCTAACCAAGCTGAAAAATTTCTCATTACAGCCAAACGAAAAATTTCTCACCCCAGTCAGGTAAAAAAAATTCCTACCTGGCCAGATGAAAAAATTTCTTCCTAACCAAGCTGAAAAATTTCTCATTACAGCCAAACGAAAAATTTCTCACCCCAGTCAGGTAAAAAAATTTCCTACCTGGCCAGATGAAAAAAATTTCTTCCTAACAAAGCTGAAAAATTTCTCATAACAGCCAAACGAAAAATTTCTCACCCCAGTAAGGTAAAAAAAAATCCTAACTGGCCAGATGAAAAATTAAATATTCGACTCCAATGGGATTCGAACCCGGGACCTCTATATCCCAAAGCGAGTGCTCTAACACTTCGCTAGTAAGGCTAACTTGTACGACAAGGCAGTAGAAACAAACCTTATACACATGCCGGCAATACCAGATGAAAGAATTTCTTAATAACCCAGCTGAAAAATATCTCATTACAGCCAAACGAAAAATTTCTCACCCCAGTCAGGTAAAAAAAATTCGTACCTGGCCAGAAGAAATAATTTCTTCCTAACCAAGCTGAAAAATTTCTCATTACAGCCAAACGAAAAATTTCTCACCACCGGTCATTTTAAAAAAAATTCCTACCTGGCCAGATGAAAAATTAAATATTCGACTCCAATGGCTTTCGAACCCAGGTCTTTTACATCCCGGCTCTACCAGATGACAGAGTTCTTCCTAACCAAGCTGAAAAATTTCTCATTACAGCAAAACGAAAAATTTCTCACCCGATGAAGGTAATAAAAATCCTACCTGGTCAGATGAAAGAATTTCTCCCTAACCAATTGAAAAATTTCTCATTACAGCCAAACGAAAAACTAGTCACCCAAGTCAGGTTAAAAAAAAATTCCTTCCAGGTCAGATGAAAGAATTTCTTCCTAAGCTGAAAAATTTCTCATTATAGCCAAACGAAAAATTTCTCACCACAGTTAGGTAAAAAAATTTCCTACTTGGCCAGATGAAAATATTTCTTCCTAACCAAGCTGAAAAATTTCTCATTACAGCCAAACGAAAAATTTCTCACCCCAGTCAGGTAAAAAAATTTTCCTACCTGGCCAGATGAAAAATTAAAATTGAATATTCGACTCCAATGGGAATCGAACCCGGGTCTTTTACATCCCAAAGCGAGTGCTCTACCACGTCGCTATTAAGGCTAACTTGTACGACAAGGCAATACAAAAACACCTTATACACATCCCGGCTATACCAGATGAAAGAATTTCTTCCTAACCAAGCTGAAAAATTTCTCATTACAACCAAACGAAAATTTCTCACTCTAGCCGCGTACAAAAAATATCCTACCTGGTCAGATGAAATATTTCTTCCTAACCAAGCTGAAAAATTTCTCATTACAGCCAAACGAAAAATTTCTCAACCCAGTCAGGTAAACAAAAAAATTCTTACCTGGTCAGATGAAAGAATTTCTTACTAACTAAGCAGAAAAATTTCTCATTATAGCAAAACGAAAAATGTCTCACCCCAGTCAGGTAAAAAAATTTCCTACCTGGCCAGATGAAAAAATTTCTTCCTAACCAAGCTGAAAAAATTCTCATTACAGCCAAACGAGAAATTTCTCACCCCAGTCAGGTAAAAAAAAAATTCCTACCTGGCCAGATGAAAAATTAAATATTCGACTCTAATAGGATTCGAACTCGGGACCTCTACATCCCAAAGCAAGTGCTCTACCTCGTCGCTATTAAAACTAACTTGTACGACAAGGCAGTACAAACACACCTTATACTAATCCCGGCTATACCAGATGAAAGAATTTCTTCCTAACCAAGCTGAAAAATTTCTCATTACAGCCAAAGCAAAAATTTCTCACTCGTGTCAGGTAAAAAAATTTCCTACCTTGCCAGATGAAAGAAGTTCTTCCTAACCAAGCTGAAAAATTTCTCATTACAGCCAAACGAAAAATTTCTCACCCCAGTCAAGTAAAAAAATTTCTACCTGGTCAGATGAAAGTATTTCTTCCTAACCAAGCCAAAAAAATTCTCATTATAGCTAAACGAAAAATTTCTCACCCCAGTCAGGTAAAAAAATATGCCTACCTGGCCAGACGAAAAAATTTCTTCGTAACCAAGCTGAAAAATTTCTCATTATAGCCAAAGGAAAAATTTCTCGCCCCAGTTAGGTAAAAAAAAATTCCCACCTTGCCAGATGAAAATATAAATATTCGACTCCAATGGGATTCGAACCCGGGACCTCTACATCTCAAAGCGAGTGCTCTTCCACGTCGCTATTAAGGCTAACTTGTACGACAAGGCAGTACAAACACACCTAATACACATCCCGGCTATACCAGATGAAAGAATTTCTTCCTAACCAAGCTGAAAAATTTCTCATTACAGCCAAACGAAAAATTTCTTACCCTAGTCAGGTAAAAAACAATCTACCTGGTCAGATGAAAGAATTTCTTCCTAACCAAGCTGAAAAAATTCTCATTACAGCCAAACGAAAAATTTCTCATCCCAGTCAGGTAAAAAAAAAATTTCCTACCTGGTCAGATGAAAGAATTTCTTTCTAACCAAGCTGAAAAATTTCTTATTATAGCCAAACGAAAAATTTCTCACCCGAGTCAGGTAAAAAACAATCTACCTGGTCAGATGAAAGAATTTCTTCCTAACCAAGCTGAAAAAATTCTCATTACAGCCAAACGAAAAATTTCTCATCCCAGACAGGTAAAAAAAAAAATTTCCTACCTGGTCAGATGAAAGAATTTCTTTCTAACCAAGCTGAAAAATTTCTTATTATAGCCAGACGAAAAATTTCTCACCCCAGTCAGGTAAAAAAAATTCCTACCTGGTCAGATGAAAGAATTTCTACCCAACCAAGCTGAAAAATTTCTCATTATAGCCAAACGAAAAAGTTCTCACCAAAGTCAGGTAACAAAAAATCCTAGCTGGCCAGATGAAAAAATTTCTTCCTAACCAAGCTGAAAAATTTCTCATTACAGCCAAACGAAAAATTTCTCACCCTCGTCAGGTAAAAAAAAATCCAACCTGGTCAGATGAAAGAATTTCTTCCTAACCAAGCTGAAAAATTTCTCATTACTGCCAAACGAAAAATTTCTTACCCCAGTCAGGTAAAAAAAATTCCTACCTGGTCAGATGAAAGAATTTCTTCCCAACCAAGCTGAAAAATTTCTCATAACAGCCGAACGAAAAATTTCTCACCCCAGTCAGGTAAAAAAATTTCCTACCTGGCCAGATGAAAAAATTTCTTCCTCACCAAGCTGAAAAACTAATCATTACAGCCAAACGAAATTTTTCTCACCCCAGTCAGGTAAAAAAAAATTTCTACCTGGCCAGATGAAAAATTAAATATTCGACTCCAATCGGATTCGAAACCGGGACCTCTACATCCCAAAGCGAGTGCTCTACCACGTCGCTGTTAAAGCTTACTTGTACGACAAGCAGTACAAACACACCTTATACACATCCCAGCTATACCAGATGAAAGAATTTCTTCCTAACCAAGCTGAAAAATTTCTCATTACAGCCAAACGAAAAATTTCTCACCCAAGTCAGGTAAAAAAAATCCTACCTGGTCAGATGAAAGAATTTCTTAATAACCATGCTGAAAAATTTCTGATTACAGCCAAACGAAAAAATTTCTCACCCCAGTCAGTTAAAAAAATTTCCCACCTGGCCAGATGAAAAAATTTCTTCCTGACTAAGCTGAAAAATTTCTCATTTCAGCCAAACGAAAAATTTCTCCCCCAGTCAGGTAAAAAAAATGTCCTACCTGGCCAGATGAAAAATTAAATATTCGACACCAATGGGATTCGAACCCGGGACCTCTACATCCTAAAGCGAGTGCTCTACCACGTAGCTATTAAGGCTAACTTGTACGACAAGGCAGTACAAACACACCTTATACACATCCCGGCTATTCTAGATGAAAGAATTTCTTCCTAACCAAGCTGAAAAATTTCTCATTATAGCCAAACGAAAAATTTCTCACCCCAGTCAGATAAAAAAAAAATTCCTACCTGGCCGGTTAAAAAAATTTCTTCCTAACCAAGCTGAAAAATTTCTCACCATTATCAGGTAAAAAAAAAATCCTACCTGGTCAGATGAAAGAATTTCTTCCTAACCAAGCCGAAAATGTCTCATTACAGCCAAACGAAAAATTTCTCACCCCAGTCAGGAAAAAAAAAAATTCCTACCTGGTCAGATGAAAGAATTTCTTCCCAACCAAGATGAAAAATTTCTCATTTTAGCCAAACGAAAAATTTCTCACCCCAGTCAGGTAAAAAAAAATTCCTACCTGGCCGGTTAAAAAAATTTCTTCCTAACCAAGCTGAAAAATTTGTCATTACAGCCAAACGAAAAATTTCTGACCCCAGTCAGGTAAAAAAAAATTCCTACCTGGCCAGATGAAAAATTAAATATTCGACTCCAAAGGGATTCGAACCCAGGACCTCTACAACCCAAAGCGAGTGCTCTACCACGTCGCTATTAAGTCTAACTTGTACTACAAGGCAGTACAAACACACCTTATACACATCCCGGCTATACCAGATGAAAGAATTTCTTCCTAACCAAGCTGAAAAAATTCCCATTACAGCCAAACGAAAAATTTCTCAGCCTAGTCAGGTAAAGAAAAGTCCTACCTGGTCAGATGAAATAATTTCTTTCTAACCAAGCTGAAAAATTTCTCATTACAGCAAAACGAAAATTTTTTCACCCCAGTCAGGTAAAAAAAATTCGTACCTGATCAGATGAAAGAATTTCTTCCTAACCAAGCTGAAAAATTTCTCATTATAGCAAAACGAAAATTTTCTCACCCCAGTCAGGTAAAAAAATTTCCTACCTGGCCAGATAAAAAAATTTCTTTCTAACCAAGCTGAAAAAATTTTCATTATAGCCAAGCGAAAAATATCTCACCCTAGTCAGGTAAAAAGATTTCTTCCTGGCCAGATGAAAAATTAAATATTCGACTCCAATGGGATTCGAACCCGGGACCTTTACATCCCAAAGCGAGTGTTCTACCACGTCGCTATTATGGCTAACTTGTACTACAAGGCAGTACAAACTTATTTTTTTACACATCACGGCTATACCAGATGAAAGAATTTCTTCCTAACCAAGCTGAAAAATTTCTCATTACAGCCAAACGAAAAATTTCTCACCCCAGTCAGGTAAAAAAAAATTTCCTACCTGGCCAAATGAAAAAATAAATATTCGACTCCAATAGGATTCGAACCCGGGACTTCTACATCCCAAAGCGAGTGCTCTACCACGTCTTTATCAAGGCTAACTTGTACGACAAGGCAGTACAAACACACCTTATACACATCCCGGCTATACCAGATGAAAGAATTTCTTCCTAACCATGCTGAAAAATTTCTTATTACAGCCAAACGAAAAATTTCTCACCATTATCAGGTAAAAAAAAAATCCTACCTGGTCAGATGAAAGAATTTCTTCCTAACCAAGCCGAAAAATGTCTCATTACAGCCAAACGAAAAATTTCTCACCCCAGTCAGGTAAAAAAAAAAATTCCTACCTGGTCAGATGAAAGAATTTCTTCCCAACCAAGCTGAAAAATTTCTCATTTTAGCCAAACGAAAAATTTCTCAAACCAGTCAGGTAAAAAAAATTCCTACCTGGCCGGTTAAAAAAATTTCTTCCTAACCAAGCTGAAAAATTTGTCATTACAGCCAAACGAAAAATTTCTCACCCCAGTCAGGTAAAAAAAAATTCCTACCTGGCCAGATGAAAAATTAAATATTCGACTCCTAAGGGATTCGAACCCAGGACCTCTACAACCCAAAGCGAGTGCTCTACCACGTCGCTATTAAGTCTTACTTGTACTACAAGGCAGTACAAACACACCTTATACACATCCCGGCTATACCAGATGAAAGAATTTCTTCCTAACCAAGCTGAAAAAATTCCCATTACAGCCAAACGAAAAATTTCTCAGCCTAGTCAGGTAAAAAAAAAATCCTACCTGGTCAGATGAAATAATTTCTTTCTAACCAAGCTGAAAAATTTCTCATTACAGCAAAACGAAAATTTTCTCACCCCAGTCAGGTAAAAAAAAATTCGTACCTGGTCAGATGAAAGAATTTCTTCTTAACCAAGCTGAAAAATTTCTCATTATAGCCAAACGAAAATTTTCTCACCCCAGTCAGGTAAAAAAATTTCCTACCTGGCCAGATGAAAAAATTTCTTTCTAACCAAGCTGAAAAATTTTTCATTATAGCCAAGCGAAAAATATCTCACCCTAGTCAGGTAAAAAGATTTCTTCCTGGCCAGATGAAAAATTAAATATTCGACTCCAATGGGATTCGAACCCGGGACCTTTACATCCCAAAGCGAGTGTTCTACCACGTCGCTATTATGGCTAACTTGTACGACAAGGCAGTACAAACTTATTTTTTTACACATCCCGGCTATACCAGATGAAAGAATTTCTTCCTAACCAAGCTGAAAAATTTCTCATTACAGCCAAACGAAAAATTTCTCACCCTTGTAAGGTAAAAAAAATCCTAGCACTCGCTTTGGGATGTAGAGGTCCCGGGTTCGAATCCCATTGGAGTCGAATATTTAATTTTTCATCTGGCCAGGTAGGAATTTTTTTTTACCTGACTGGGGTGAGAAAATTTTCGTTTGGCTGTAATGAGAAATTTTTCAGCTTGGTTAGGAAGAAATTCTTTCATCTGACCAAGTAGGATTTTTTTTTTACCTGACTAGGATGAGAAATTTTTCGTTTGGCTGTAATGAGAAATTTTTCAGCTTGGTAAGGAAGAAATTCTTTCATCTGGTATAGCCGGGATAAGTATAAGATGTGTTTGTACTGCCTTGTCGTACAGGTAAACCTTAATAGCGACGTGGTAGAGCACTCGCTTTGGGATGAAGAAGTCCCGGGTTCGAATCCCATTGGAGTCGAATATTTAATTTTTCATCTGGCCAGGTAGGAATTTTTCTTTTTTTACCTGACTGGGGTGAGAAATTTTTCGTTTGGCTGTAATGAGAAAATTTTCAGCTTGGTTAGGAAGAAATTCTTTCATCTGGTATAGCCGGGATGTGTATAAGGTGTGTTTGTACTGCCTTGTCGTACAAGTTAGCCTGAATATCTACGTGGTAGAGTACTCGCTTCGGGATGTAGAGGTCCCGGGTTCGAAACCCATTGGAGTCAAATATTTAATATTTCGTCTGGCCAGGTAGGAATTTTTTTTAACCTGACTAGGTTGAGAAATTTTTCGTTTGGCTGTAATGAGAAATTTTTCAGCTTAGTTAGGAAGAAATTCTTTTATCTGGTATAGTCGGGATGTGTAAAAGGTGTGTTTGTACTGCCTTGTCGTACAAGTTAGCCTTAATAGCGATATGGTAGAGCACTCGCTTCGGGATGTAGAGGTCCCGGGTTCGAATCCCATTGGAGTCGAATATTTAATTTTTCATCTGGCCGGGTAGGAAATTTTTTTTTTACCTGACTGGGGTGAGAAATTTTTCAGCTTGGTTAGGAAGAAATTTTTCAGCTTGGTTAGGAAGAAATTTTTTCATCTGGCCAGGTAGGAAATTTTTTTACCTGACTGGGGTGAGAAATTTTTCGTTTGGCTGTAATGAGAAATTTTTTCAGCTTGGTTAGGAAGAAATTCTATCATTTGACCAGGTAGGAAATGATTTTTTACCTGACTGGGGTGAGAAATTTTTCGTTTGGCTGTAATGAGAAATTTTTCAGCTTGGTTAGGAAGAAATTCTTTCATCTGACCAGGTAGGAATTTTTTTTACCTGACTGGGGTGGTGAGCCAAACGAAAAATTTCTCACCCCAGTCAGGTAAAAAAAAATTCCTACCTGGCCAGATGAAAAATTAAATATTCGACTCCAATAGGATTCGAACCCGGGACATCTACATCCCAAAGCGAGTGCTCTACCACGTCGCTATTAAGGCTAACTTGTACGACAAAGCAGTACAAACACACCTTATACACATCTCGGCTAATCCAGATGAAAGAATTTCTTCCTAACCAAGCTGAAAAAATTCCCATTACAGCCAAACGAAAAATTTCTCAGCCTAGTCAGGTAAAAAAAAATCCTACCTGGTCAGATGAAAGAATTTCTTCCTAACCAAGCTGAAAAATTTCGCATTACAGCCAAACGAAAAAATCCTTACCCCAGTCAGGTAAAAGAATATTCCTACCTGGTCAGATAAAAGAATTTCTTCCTTACCAAGCTGAAAAATTTCTCATTATAGCCAAACGAAAAATTTCTCACCCCAGTCAGGTAAAAAAATGTCTTACCTGGCCAGATGAAAAAATTACTTCCTAACCAAGCTGAAAAATTTCTCATTACAGCCAAACGAAAAATTTCTCACCCCAGTCAGGTAAAAAAAAATTCCAACCTTGCCGGATGAAAAAATAAATATTCCACTCCAATGGGATTCGAACCCGGGACCTCTACATCCCAAAGCGAGTGCTCTACCACGTCGCTATTAAGGCTAACTTGTACGACAAGGCAGTACAAACACACCTTATACACATCCCGTCTATACCAGATGAAAGAATTTCTTCCTAACCAAGCTGTAAAATTTCTCATTACAGTTAAACGAAAAATGTCTCACCCCAGTCAGGTAAAAAAAATTCCTACCTGGCCAGATGAAAAATTAAATATTCGACTCCAATGTGATTCGAACCCGGGACCTCTACATCCCGAAGCGAGTGCTCTACCACGTCGCTATTAATGCTAACTTGTACGACAAGGCAGTACAAACACACCTTATTCACATCCCGGCTATACCAGATGAAAGAATGTTTTCCTAACCAAGCTGAAAAATTTCTCATTACAGCCAAACGAAAAATTTCTCACCTTAGTCAGGTTAAAAAAGAAAAAAAAATCCTACCTGGTCAGATGAATGAATTTCATCCTAACAAAGCTGAAAAATTTCTTATTATAGCCAAACGGAAAATTTCTCACCCCAGTCAGGTAAAAAAAAAATTCCTACCTGGTCAGATGAAAGAATTTCTTCCTAACCAAGCTGAAAATTTCTCATTATAGCCAAACGAAAAATTTCTCATCCTAGTCAGGTAAAAAAAAAATCCTACTTGGTCAGATGAAAGAATTTCTTCCTAACCACGCTGAAAAATTCTCATTACAGCCAAACGAAAATTTTCTCACCCCAGTCAGGTAGAAAAAATTTCCTACCTGGCCAGAAAAAAATTAAATCTTCGACTCAAATGGGATTCGAACCCGGGACCTCTACATCCCAAAGCGAGTGCTCTATCACGTCGCTATAAGGCTTACCTGTACGACAAGGCAGTATAAACACACCTAATACACATCCCGGCTATACCAGATGAAAGAATTTCTTCCTAACCAAGCTGAAAAATTTCTCATTACAGCCAAACGAAAAATTTCTCACCCTAGTCAGGTAAAAAAAAATCCTACCTGATCAGATGAAAGAATTTCTTCCTAACCAAGCTGAAAAATTTCTCATTACAGCCAAACGAAAAATTTCTCATCCCAGTCAGGTAAAAAAAATTCCTACCTGGTCAGATGGAAGAATTTCTTCCTAACCAAGCTGAAAAATTTCTCATTATAGCCAAACGAAAAATTTCTCCCCCAGGCAGGTAAAAAAAAAATTCCTACCTGGCCAGATGAAAAAATTTCTTCCTAACCAAGCTGGAAAATTTCTCATTACAGCCAAACGAAAAATTTCTCACCCCAGTCAGGTAAAAAGAATTTCCTACCTGGCCAGATGAAAAATTAAATAATCGACTCCAATGGGATTCGAACTCGGGACCTCTACATCCCAAAGCGAGTGCTCTACCACGTCGCTATGAAGGCTTACTTGTACGACAAGGCAGTACAAACACACCTTATACACATCCCGGCTATACCAGATGAAAGAATTTCTTCGTAACCAAGCTGAAAAATTTTTCATTACAGAAATACGAAAAATTTCTCACCCTAGTCAGGTTAAAAAAAATTCCTACCTGGTCAGATGAAAGAATTTCTCCCTAACCAAGCTAAAATATTTCTCATAATAGCCAAACGAAAAATTTCTCACTCTAGTCAGGTAAAAAAATTTCCTACCTGACCAGATGAAAAAAATTATTCCTAACCAAGCTGAAAAATTTCTCATTGCAGCCAAACGAAAAATTTCTCACCCCAGTCAGGTTAAAAAAAATTCCTACCTGGTCAGATGAAAGAATTTCTCCCTAACCAAGCTGAAAAATTTCTCATTACAGCCAAACGAAAATTTCTCACCCCAGTCAGGTAAATCAAAAATCCTACCTGGTCAGATGAAAGAATTTCTTCCCAACCAAGCTGAAAAATTTCTCATTTTAGCCAAACGAAAAATTTCTCACCCCAGTCAGGTAAAAAAATTTCCTACCTGGCCAGATGAAAAAATTTTTTCCTAACCAAGCTGTAAAATTTGTCATTACAGCCAATCGAAATATTTCTCACCCCAGTCAGGTAAAAAAAAATGTCCCACCTGGCTAGAAGAAAAATTTAATATTCGACTCCAATGGGATTCGAACCCGAGACCTCTACATCCCAAAGCGAGTGCTGTAACACGTCGCTATTAATGCTAACTTGTACGACAAGGCAGTACAAACAAACCTTATACACATCCCGGCTATACCCGATGAAAGAATTTCTTTCTAACCAAGCTGAAAAATTTCTCATTACAGCCAAATGAAAAATTTCTCACCCTAGTCAGGTAAAAAAAAATCCTACCTCGTCAGATAAAAGAATTTCTTCCTAACCAAGCTGAAAAATTTCACATTACAGCCAAACGAAAAATTTCTCACCCCAGTCAGGTAAAACAAAATTCCTACCTGGTCAGATGAAAGAATTTCTTCCTAACCAAGCTGAAAAATTTCTCATTATAGCCAAACGAAAAATTTCTCACCCCAGTCAGGTAAAAAAATTTCCTACCTGGCCAGATGAAAAAATTTCTTCCTAACCAAGCTGAAAAATTAATCATTACAGCCAAACGAAAGATTTCTCACCCCAGTCAGTTAAAAAAATTTCCTACCTGGCCAGATGAAAAATTAAATATTCGACTCCAATCGGATTCGAACCCGGGACCTCTACATCCCAAAGCGAGTGCTCTACCACGTCGCTATTAAGGCTTACTTGTACTACAAGGCAGTACAAACACACCTTATACACATCCCGGCTATACCAGATGAAAGAATTTCTTCCTAACCAAGCTGAAAAATTTCTCATTACAGCCAAACGAAAAATTTCTCCCCCAGTCAGGTAAAAAAAGAATTCCTACCTGGCCAGATAAAAATTAAATATTCAACTCCAATGGGATTCGAACACGGGACCTCTACATCCCAAAGCGAGTGCTCTACCACGTCGCTATTAAGGCTAACTTGTACGACAAGGCAGTACAAACACACCTTATATACATCCAGGCTATACCAGATGTAAGAATTTCTTCCTAACCAAGCTGAAAAATTTCTCATTACAGCCAAACGAAATATTTCTCACTCTAGTCTGGTAAAAAAAAATCCTACCCTGTTAGATGAAAGAATTTCTTCCTAACCAAGCTGAAAAATTTCGGATTACAGCCAAACGAAAAAATTTCTCACCCCAGTCAGGTAAAAAAAATCCTACCTGGTCAGATGAAAGAATTTCTTCCTAACCAAGCTGAATAATTTCTCACTACAGCCAAACAAAAAATTTCTCACCCCAGTCAGGTAAAAAAAATTCCTACCTGGCCTGATGAAAAAATTTCTTCCTAACTAAGCTGAAAAATTTCTCATCACAGCCAAACGAAAAATTTCTCACCCCAGTCAGGTAAAAAAAAAATTCCTACCTGGCCAGATGAAAATTTGAATATTCGACTCCAATGGGATTCGAACCCGGGACCTCTACATCCCAAAGCGAGTGCTCTACCACGTCGCTATTAAGGCTAACTTGTAGGACAAGGCAGTACAAACACACCTTTTACACATCCCGGCTATACCAGATGAAAGAATTTCTTCCTAACCAAGCTGAAAAATTTCTTATTACTGCCAAACGAAAAATTTCTCACCATTATCAGGTAAAAAAAAAAGTCCTACCTGGTCAGATGAAAGAATTACTTCCTAACCAAGCCGAAAATGTCTCATTACAGCCAAACGAAAAATTTCTCACCCCAGTCAGGAAAAAAAATTCCTACCTGGTCAGATGAAAGAATTTCTTTCTAACCAAGCTGAAAAAATTCTCATTATAGCCAAACGAAAAATTTCTCACCCCAGTCAGGTTAAAAAAAATTCCTACCTGGCCAGATGAAAGAATTTCTTCCTGACTAAGCTGAAAAATTTCTCATTTCAGCCAAACGAAAAATTTCTCCCCCAGTCAGGTAAAAAAAATGTCCTACCTGGCCGGATGAAAAATTAAATATTCGACACCAATGGGATTCGAGCCCGGGACCTCTACATCCTAAAGCGAGTGTTCTACCACGTCGCTATTAAGGCTAACTTGTACGACAAGGCAGTACAAACACACCTTATACACATCCCGGCTATTCTAGATGAAAGAATTTCTTCCTAACCAAGCTGAAAAATTTCTCATTATAGCCAAACGAAAAATTTCTCACCCCAGTCAGGTAAAAAAAAATTCCTACCTGGCCGGTTAAAAAAATTTCTTCCAAACCAAGCTGAAAAATTTGTCATTACAGCCAAACGAAAAATTTCTCACCCCAGTCAGGTAAAAAAAAATTCCTACCTGGCCAGATGAAAAATTAAATATTCGACTCCAATGGGATTCGAACCCAGGACCTCTACAATCCAAAGCGAGTGCTCTACCACGTCGCTATTAAGGCTAATTTGTTCTACAAGGCAGTACAAACACACCTTATACACATCCCGGCTATACCAGATGAAAGAATTTCTTCCTAACCAAGCTGAAAAATTTCCCATTACAGCCAAACGAAAAATTTCTCAGCCTAGTCAGGTAAAAATTTCTCATTACAGCCAAACGAAAAATTTCTCAGCCTAGTCAGGTAAAAAAAAATCCTACCTGGTCAGATGAAAGAATTTCTTCCTAACTAAGCTGAAAAATTTCTCATTGCAGCCAAACGAAAAATTTCTCACCCCAGTCAGGTAAAAAATTAATCCTACCTGGTAAGATGAAAGAATTCCTTCCTTTCCAAGCTGAAAAATTTCTCATTATAGCCAAACGAAAAATTTCTCACCCCAGTCAGGTAAAAAATTAATCCTACCTGGTCAGATGAAAAAATTTCTTCCAAACCAAGCTGAAAAATTTCTAAGTACAGCCAAACGAAAAATTTCTCACCCCAGTCAGTTAAAAAAATTCCTACCTGGCCAGATAAAAAATTAAATATTCGACTCCAATGGGATTCGAACTCGGGACCCCTACATCCCAAAGCGAGTGCTCTACCACGTCGCTATTAAGGCTAACTTGCACGACAAGGCAGTACAAACACACCTTTTACACAACCCTTGCTATACCAGATGAAAGAATTTCTTCCTAACCAAGCTGAAAAATTTCTCATTACAGCCAAACGAAATATTTCTCACCCTAGTCAGGTAGAAAAAAATCCTACCTGGTCAGATGAAAGAATTTCTTCCTAACCAAGCTGAAAAAATTCTCATTACAGCCAAACGAAAAAATTTCTCACCCCAGTCAGGTAAAAAAAATTCCTACCTGGCCAGATGAAAAAATGTCTTCCTAACTAAGCTGAAAAATTTCTCATTACAGCCAAACGAAAAATTTCTCACCCCAGTCAGGTAAAAAAAAATTCCAACCTGGCCAGATGAAAAAATAAATATTCGACTCCAATTGGATTCGAACCCGGGACCTCTACATCCCAAAGCGAGTGCTCTACCACGTCGCTATTAAGGCTAACTTGTACGACAAGGCAGTACAAACACACCTTATACACATCCCGGCTATACCAGATGAAAGAATTTCTTCCTAACCATGCTGAAAAATTTCTTATTACAGCCAAACGAAAAATTTCTCACCATTATCAGGTAAAAAAAAAATCCTACCTGGTCAGATGAAAGAATTTCTTCCTAACCAAGCCGAAAATGTCTCATTACAGCCAAACGAAAAATTTCTCACCCCAGTCAGGTAAAAAGAAAATTCCTACCTGGTCAGATGAAAAAATTTCTTCCCAACCAAGCTGAAAAATTTCTCATTTTAGCCAAACGAAAAATTTCTCACCCCAGTCAGGTAAAAAAAAATTCCTACCTGGCCGGTTAAAAAAAATTCTTCCTAACCAAGCTGAAAAATTTGTCATTACAGCCAAACGAAAAATTTCTCACCCCAGTCAGGTAAAAAAAAATTCCTACCTGGCCAGATGAAAAATTAAATATTCGACTCCAAAGGGATTCGAACCCAGGACCTCTACAACCCAAAGCGAGTGCTCTACCACGTCGCTATTAAGTCTAACTTGTACTACAAGGCAGTACAAACACACCTTATACACATCCCGGCTATACCAGATGAAAGAATTTCTTCCTAACCAAGCTGAAAAAATTCCCATTACAGCCAAACGAAAAATTTCTCAGCCTAGTCAGGTAAAGAAAAGTCCTACCTGGTCAGATGAAATAATTTCTTTCTAACCAAGCTGAAAAATTTCTCATTACAGCAAAAGGAAAATTTTCTCACCCCAGTCAGGTAAAAAAAAATTCGTACCTGATCAGATGAAAGAATTTCTTCCTAACCAAGCTGAAAAATTTCTCATTATAGCCAAACGAAAATTTTCTCACCCCAGTCAAGTAAAAAAATTTCCTACCTGGCCAGATAAAAAAATTTCTTACTAACCAAGCTGAAAAATTTTTCATTATAGCCAAGCGAAAAATATCTCACCCTAGTCAGGTAAAAAGATTTCTCCCTGGCCAGATGAAAAATTAAATATTCGACTCCAATGGGATTCGAACCCGGGACCTTTACATCCCAAAGCGAGTGTTCTACCACGTCGCTATTATGGCTAACTTGTACTACAAGGCAGTACAAACTTATTTTTTTACACATCCCGGCTATACCAGATGAAAGAATTTCTTCCTAGCCAAGCTGAAAAATTTCTCATTACAGCCAAACGAAAAATTTCTCACCCCAGTCAGGTAAAAAAAAAAATTCCTACCTGGCCAGATAAAAAAATAAATATTCGACTCCAATGGGATTCGAACCCGGGACCTCTACATCCCAAAGCGAGTGCTCTACCACGTCGCTATTAAGTCTAACTTGTACGACAAGGCAGTACAAACACACCTTATACACATCCCGGCTATACCAGATGAAAGAATTTCTTCCTAACCATGCTGAGAAATTTCTTATTACAGCCAAACGAAAAATTTCTCACCATTATCAGGTAAAAAAAAAATCCTACCTGGTCAGATGAAAGAATTTCTTCCTAACCAAGCTGAAAAATTTCTCATTTTAGCCAAACGAAAAATTTCTCACCCCAGTCAGGTAAAAAAAAAATTCCTACCTGGCCGGTTAAAAAAATTTCTTCCTAACCAAGCTGAAAAATTTGTAATTACAGCCAAACGAAAAATTTCTCACCCCAGTCAGGTAAAAAAAAATTCCTACCTGGCCAGATGAAAAATTAAATATTCGACTCCTAAGGGATTCGAACCCAGGACCTCTACAACCCAAAGCGAGTGCTCTACCACGTCGCTAGTAAGTCTAACTTGTACTACAAGGCAGTACAAACACACCTTATACACATCCCGGCTATACCAGATGAAAGAATTTCTTCCTAACCAAGCTGAAAAATTTCTCATTACAGCCAAACGAAAAATTTCTCACCCTTGTAAGGTAAAAAAAATCCTACCTGGTCAGATGAAAGAATTTCTTCCTAACTAAGCTGAAAATTTTCTCATTACAGCCAAACGAAAAATTTCTCACCCCAGTCAGGTAAAAAAAATTCCTACCTGGTCAGATGAAAGAATTTCTTCCTAACCAAGCTGAAAAATTTCTCATTACAGCCAAACGAAAAATTTCTCACTCCAGTCAGGTAAAAAATAATTTCCTACCTGGTCAAATGATAGAATTTCTTCCTAACCAAGCTGAAAAAATTTCTCATTACAGCCAAACGAAAAATTTCTCACCCCAGTCAGGTAAAAAAAAATTTCCTACCCGGCCAGATGAAAAATTAAATATTCGACTCAAATGGGATTCGAACCCGGGACCTCTACATCCCGAAGCGAGTGCTCTACCATATCGCTATTAAGGCTAACTTGTACGACAAGGCAGTACAAACACACCTTTTACACATCCCGACTATACAAGATAAAAGAATTTCTTCCTAACTAAGCTGAAAAATTTCTCATTACAGCCAAACGAAAAATTTCTCAACCTAGTCAGGTTAAAAAAAAATTCCTACCTGGCCAGACGAAATATTAAATATTTGACTCCAATGGGTTTCGAACCCGGGACCTCTACATCCCGAAACGAGTACTGTACCACGTAGATATTCAGGCTAACTTGTACGACAAGGCAGTACAAACACACCTTATACACATCCCGGCTATACCAGATGAAAGAATTTCTTCCTAACCAAGCTGAAAAATTTCTCATTACAGCCAAACGAAAAATTTCTCACCCCAGTCAGGTAAAAAAAGAAAAATTCCTACCTGGCCAGATGAAAAATTAAATATTCGACTCCAATGGGATTCGAACCCGGGACTTCTTCATCCCAAAGCGAGTGCTCTACCACGTCGCTATTAAGGTTTACCTGTACGACAAGGCAGTACAAACACATCTTATACTTATCCCGGCTATACCAGATGAAAGAATTTCTTCCTAACCAAGCTGAAAAATTTCTCATTACAGCCAAACGAAAAATTTCTCATCCTAGTCAGGTAAAAAAAAAAATCCTACTTGGTCAGATGAAAGAATTTCTTCCTAACCAAGCTGAAAAATTTCTCATTACAGCCAAACGAAAATTTTCTCACCCCAGTCAGGTAAAAAAAAATTCCTACCTGGCCAGATGAAAAATTAAATATTCGACTCCAATGGGATTCGAACCCGGGACCTCTACATCCCAAAGCGAGTGCTCTATCACGTCGCTATAAGGCTTACCTGTACGACAAGGCAGTATAAACACACCTAATACACATCCCGGCTATACCAGATGAAAGAATTTCTTCCTAACCAAGCTGAAAAATTTCTCATTACAGCCAAACGAAAAATTTCTCACCCTAGTCAGGTAAAAAAAATCCTACCTGATCAGATGAAAGAAATTTCTTCCTAACCAAGCTGAAAAATTTCTCATTACAGCCAAACGAAAAATTTCTCATCCCAGTCAGGTAAAAAAAAAATCCTACCTGGTCAGATGGAAGAATTTCTTCCAAACCAAGCTGAAAAATTTCTCATTATAGCCAAACGAAAAATTTCTCCCCCAGGCAGGTAAAAAAAAAAATCCTACCTGGCCAGATGAAAAAATTTCTTCCTAACCAAGCTGGAAAATTTCTAATTACAGCCAAACGAAAAATTTCTCACCCCAGTCAGGTAAAAAGAATTTCCTAACTGGCCAGATGAAAAATTAAATAATCGACTCCAATGGGATTCGAACTCGGGACCTCTACATCCCAAAGCGAGTGCTCTACCACGTCGCTATGAAGGCTTACTTGTACGACAAGGCAGTACAAACACACCTTATACACATCCCGGCTATACCAGATGAAAGAATTTCTTCCTAACCAAGCTGAAAAATTTCTCATTACAGAAAAACGAAAAATTTCTCACCCTAGACAGGTTAAAAAAAAATTCCTACCTGGTCAGATGAAAGAATTTCTCCCTAACCAAGCTGAAATATTTCTCATAATAGCCAAACGAAAAATTTCTCACCCTAGTCAGGTAAAAAAATTTCCTACCTGACCAGATGAAAAAAATTATTCCTAACCAAGCTGAAAAATTTCTCATTACAGCCAAACGAAAAATTTCTCACCCCGTCAGGTTAAAAAAAATTCCTAACTGGTCAGATGAAAGAATTTCTCCCTAACCAAGCTGAACAATTTCTCATTACAGCCAAACGAAAATTTCTCACCCCAGTCAGGTAAATCAAAAATCCTACCTGGTCAGATGAAAGAATTTCTTCCCAACCAAGCTGAAAAATTTCTCATTTTAGCCAAACGAAAAATTTCTCACCCCAGTCAGGTAAAAAAATTTCCTACCTGGCCAGATGAAAAAAATTTTTCCTAACCAAGCTGAAAAATTTGTCATTACAGCCAATCGAAATATTTCTCACCCCAGTCAGGTAAAAAAAAATGTCCTACCTGGCTAGAAGAAAAATTAAATATTCGACTCCAATGGGATTCGAACCCGAGACATCTACATCCCAAAGCGAGTGCTGTAACACGTCGCTATTAATGCTAACTTGTACGACAAGGCAGTACAAACACACCTTATACACATCCCGGCTATACCCGATGAAAGAATTTCTTTCTAACCAAGCTGAAAAATTTCTCATTACAGCCAAATGAAAAATTTCTCACCCTAGTCAGGTAAAAAAAAATCCTACCTCGTCAGATAAAAGAATTTCTTCCTAACCAAGCTGAAAAATTTCACATTACAGCCAAACGAAAAATTTCTCACCTCAGTCAGGTAAAACAAAATTCCTACCTGGTCAGATGAAAGAATTTCTTTCTACCCAAGCTGAAAAATTTCTCATTATAGCCAAACGAAAAATTTCTCTCCCCAGTCAGGTAAAAAAATTTCCTACCTGGCCAGATGAAAAAATTTCTTCCTAACCAAGCTGAAAAATTAATCATTACAGCCAAACGAAAGATTTCTCACCCCAGTCAGTTAAAAAAATTTCCTACCTGGCCAGATGAAAAATTAAATATTCGACTCCAATCGGATTCGAACCCGGGACCTCTACATCCCAAAGCGAGTGCTCTACCACGTCGCTATTAAGGCTTACTTGTACTACAAGGCAGTACAAACACACCTTATACACATCCCGGCTATACCAGATGAAAGAATTTCTTCCTAACCAAGCTGAAAAATTTCTCATTACAGCCAAACGAAAAATTTCTCCCCCAGTCAGGTAAAAAAAGAATTCCTACCTGGCCAGATGAAAATTAAATATTCAACTCCAATGGGATTCGAACACGGGACCTCTACATCCCAAAGCGAGTGCTCTACCACGTCGCTATTAAGGCTAACTTGTACGACAAGGCAGTACAAACACACCTTATATACATCCCGGCTATACCAGATGTAAGAATTTCTTCCTAACCAAGCTGAAAAATTTCTCATTACAGCCAAACGAAATATTTCTCACTCTAGTCTGGTAAAAAAAAATCCTACCCTGTTAGATGAAAGAATTTCTTCCTAACCAAGCTGAAAAATTTCTGATTACAGCCAAACGAAAAAATTTCTCACCCCAGTCAGGTAAAAAAAATCCTACCTGGTCAGATGAAAGAATTTCTTCCTAACCAAGCTGAAAAATTTCTCACTACAGCCAAACAAAAAATTTCTCACCCCAGTCAGGTAAAAAAAATTCCTACCTGGCCTGATGAAAAAATTTCTTCCTAACCAAGCTGAAAAATTTCTCATCACAGCCAAACGAAAAATTTCTCACCCCAGTCAGGTAAAAAAAAAATTCCTACCTGGCCAGATGAAAATTTGAATATTCGACTCCAATGGGATTCGAACCCGGGACCTCTACATCCCAAAGCGAGTGCTCTACCACGTCGCTATTAAGGCTAACTTGTAGGACAATGCAGTACAAACACACCTTATACACAACCCGGCTATACCAGATGAAAGAATTTCTTCCTAACCAAGCTGAAAAATTTCTTATTACTGCCAAACGAAAAATTTCTCACCATTATCAGGTAAAAAAAAATCCTACCTGGTCAGATGAAAATATTACTTCCTTACCAAGCCGAAAATGTCTCATTACAGCCAAACGAAAAATTTCTCACCCCAGTCAGGAAAAAAAATACTACCTGGTCAGATGAAAGAATTTCTTTCTAACCAAGCTGAAAAAATTCTCATTATAGCCAAACGAAAAATTTCTCACCCCAGTCAGGTAAAAAAATTTCCTACCTGGCCAGATGAAAAAATTTCTTCCTAACTAAGCTGAAAAATTTGTCATTACAGCCAAACGAAAAATTTCTCAACCCAGTCAGGTAAAAAAAATTTTCCTTCCTGGCCAGATGAAAAAATAAATATTCGACTCCAATGGGATTCCAACCTGGGACCTTTACATCCCAAAGCGAGTGTTTTACCACGTCGCTATTAAGGCTAACTTGAACTACAAGGCAGTACAAACTTATTTTTTTTACACATCCCGGCTATACCAGATGAAAGAATTTCTTCCTAACCAAGCTGAAAAATTTCTCATTACAGCCAAACGAAAATTTTCTCACTCTAGTCTGGTAAAAAAAAAATCCTACCCTGTTAGATGAAAGAATTTCTTCCTAACCAAGCTGAAAAATTTCTCATTACAGCCAATAGAAAAATTTCTCAGCCTAGTCAGGTTAAAAATATAAGCCTACCTGGTCAGATGAAAGAATTTCTTCCTAACCAAGCTGAAAAATTTCTCATTACAGCCAAACGAAAATTTTCTCACCCCAGTCAGGTAAAAAAAAATTCCTACCTGGTCAGATGAAAGAATTTCTTCCTAACCAAGCTGAAAAATTTCTCATTATAGCCAAACGAAAAATTTCTTACCCGAGTCAGGTAAAAAAATTTCTTCCTGGCCAGATGAAAAATTAAATATTCGACTCCAATGGGATTCGAACCCGGGACCTTTACATCCCAAAGCGAGTGTTTTACCACGTCGCTATTAAGGCTAACTTGTACTACAAGGCAGTACAAACTTATTTTTTTTACACATCCCGGCTATACCAGATGAAAGAATTTCTTCCTAACCAAGCTAAAAATATTTCTCATTACAGCCAAACGAAAAATTTCTCACCCTTTTTAGGTAAAAAAAAAAATCCTACCTGGTCAGATGAAAGAATTTCTTCCTAACCAAGCTGAAAAATTTCTCATTACAGCCAAACGAAAAATTTCTCAACCCAGTCAGGTAAAAAAAAAATCCCACCTGGTCAGATGAAAGAATTTCTTCCTAACCAAGCTGAAAAATTTCTCATTATAGCCAAACGAAAAATTTGTCACCCCAGTCAGGTAAAAAAATTTCCTACCTGGCCAGATGAAAAAATTTCTTCCTTATGCAGCTGAAAAATTTCTCATAACAGCCAAACGAAAAATTTCTTACCCCAGTCAGGTAAAAAAAAATTATACCTGGCCAGTTGAAAAATTAAATATTCGACTCCAATGGGATTCGAACCCAGGACCTCTACATCCCAAAGCGAGTGCTCTACCACGTCGCTATTAAGGCTAACTTGTACGACAAGGCAGTACAAACACACTTTATACACATCCCGGCTATGCCAGATGAAAGAATTTTTTCCCAACCAAGCTGAAAAATTTCTAATTACAGGCAAACGAAAAATTTATCACCCTAGTCAGGAAAAAAAAATCCTACCTCGTCAGAGGAAAGAATTTCTTCCTAACCTAGCTGAAAAAATTCTCATTACAGCCGAACGAAAAATTTCTCACCCCAGTCAGGTGAAAAAAAAATTCTACCTGGTCAGATGAAAGAATTTCGTCCTAACCAAGCTGAAAATTGTCTCAATATAGCCAAACGAAAAATTTCTCACCCTAATCAGGTAAACAAATTTCCTTCCTGGCCAGATGAAAAAATTTCTTCCTAACCAAGCTGAAAAATTTCTCATTACAGCCAAACGAAAAATTTCTCACCCAGTCAGGTAAAAAAGAATTCCTACCTGGCCAGATGAAAATTAAATATTCGACTCCAATGGGATTCGAACCCGGGAAATCTACATCCCAAAGCGAGTGCTCTACCACGTCGCTATTAAGGCTAACTTATACGACAAGGCAGTACAAACACACCTTATACACATCCCGGCTATACCAGATGTAAGAATTTCTTCCTTACCAAGCTGAAATATTTCTCATTACAGACAAACGAAAAATTTCTCACCCTCGTCAGGTAAAAAAAAAACATCCTACCTGGTCAGATGAAAGAATTTCTTCCTAAACAAGCTGAAAAATTTCTCATTATAGCCAAACGAAAAATTTCTCACCCCAGTCAGGTAAAAAAAAATCCTACCTGGCCAGATGAAAAAATTTCTTCCTAACCGAGCTGAAAAATTTCTCATTACGGCCGAACGAAAAATTTCTCCTCCCAGTAAGGTAAAAAAAAATTACTACCTGGCCAGATGAAAAATTAAATATTCGACTCCAATGGGATTCGAACCCGGGACCTCTACTTCCCAAATCGAGTGTTCTACCACGTCGCTATTAAGGCTAACTTGTACGACAAGGCGGTACAAATACACCTGATACACATCCCGGCTATACCAGATGAAAGAATTTCCTCCTAACCAAGCTGAAAAATTTCTCATTACAGCCAAACGAAAAATTTCTCACCCTAGTCAGGTAAAAAAAAATCCTACCTGGTCAGATGAAAGAATTTCTTCCTAACCAAGCTGAAAAATTTCTCATTACAGCCAAACGAAAAATTTCTCACCCCAGTCAGGTAAAAAAAAATTCCTACCTGGTCAGATGAAAGAATTTCTTCCTAACCAAGCTGAAAAATTTCTCATTATAGCCAAACGAAAAATTTCTCACCCCAGTCAGGTAAAAAAATTTCCTACCTGGCCAGATGAAAAAATTTCTTCCTAACCAAGCTGAAAAATTTCTCATTACAGCCAAACGAAAAATTTCTCACCCCAGTCAGGTAAAAAAAAAGTCCTACCTGGCCAGATGAAAATTAAATAATCGACTCAGATGGGATTCGAACTCGGCACCTCTACACGCCTAAGCGAGTGTTCTACCACGTCGCTATTAAGGCTAACTTGTACGACAAGGCAGTACAAACACTCCTTATACACATCCCGGCTATACCAGATGAAAGAATTTCTTCCTAACCAAGCTGAAAAATTTTCTCATTACAGCCAAACGAAAAACTTCTCACCCCAGTCAGGTATAAAAAAAAATTCTACCTGGACAGATGAAAAATTAAATATTCGACTCCATTGGAATTCGAACCCAGGACCTCTACATCCAAAAGCGAGTACTTTACCACGTCGCTATTAAGGCTTACTTGTACAACATGGCAATACAAACACACCTTATACACATCCAGGCTATACCAGATGAAAGAATTTCCTCCTAACCAAGCTGAAAAATTTCTCATTACAGCCAAACGAAAAATTTCTCACCCTAGTCAGGTAAAAAAAAAATCCTACCTGGTCAGATGAAAGAATTTCTTTCTAACCAAGCTGAAAAATTTCTCATTACAGCCAAACGAAAAAATTTCTCACCCCAGTCAGGTAAAAAAAAATTCCTACCTGGTCAGATGAAAGAATTTCTTCCTAACCAAGCTTAAAAATTTCTCATTATAGCTTAACGAAAAATTTCTCACCCCAGTCAGGTAAAAAAAATTCCTACCTGGCCGGATGAAAAAATTTCTTCCTAACCAAGCTGAAAAATTTCTCATTGCAGCCAAACGAAAAAATTCTCACCCCAGTCAGGTAGAAAAATTCTACCTGGCCAGATGAAAAATTAAATATTCGACTCCAATGGGATTCGAACCCGGGACCTCTACATCCCAAAGCGAGTGCTCTACCACGTCGCTATTAAGGCTAACTTGTACGACAAGGCGGTACGAACACACCTGATACACATCCCGACTATACCAGATGAAAGAATTTCTTCCTAACCAAGCTAAAAAATTCCCATTAAAGCCAAACGAAAAATTTCTCACCCTAGTCACGTTAAAAAAATCCTACCTGGTCAGATGAAAGAATTTCTTCCTAACCAAGCTGAAAAATTTCTCATTACAGCCAAACGAAAAATTTCTCATCCTAGTCGGGTAAAAAAAAATTTTCTACCAGGCCAGATGAAAGAATTTCTTCCTAACCAAGCTGAAAAGTTTCTCATTATAGTCAAACGAAAAATTTCTCACAGCAGTCAGGTAAAAAAATTTCCTACCTGGCCAGATGAAAAAAAATCTTTCTAACCAAGCTGAAAAATTTCTCATTACAGCCGAACGAAAAATTTCTCACCCCAGTCAGGTAAAAAAAATTCTTACCTGGCCAGATGAAAGTTTGAATATTCGACTCCAATGGGATTCGGACCTCTACATCCCAAAGCGATTGCTCTACCACGTCGCTATTAAGGCTTACTTGTACGACAAGGCGGTACAAACACACCTGATACACATCCCGGCTATACCAGATGAAAGCATTTCTTCCTAACCAAGCTGAAAAATTTCTCATTACAGCCAAACGAAAAATTTCTCACCCTAGTCAGGTAAAAAAAAAATCCTACCTGGTCAGATGAAAGAATTTCTTCCTAACCAAGCTGAAAAATTTCTCTTTATAGCCAAACGAAAAATTACTCACCCCAGTCATGTTAAAAAAACCCTACCTGGTCAGATGAAAAAATTTCTTCCTAACCAAGCTAAAAAATTTCTCATTACAGCCAAACGAAAAATTTCTCACCCTAGTCAGGTAAAAAAAATTCCTACCTGGCCAGATGATTTCTTCCTAACCAAGCTGAAAAATTTCTCATTACAGCCAAACGAAAAATTTCTCACCCTAGTCAGGTAAAAAAAAAATTCCTACCTGGTCAGATGAAAGAATTTCTTCCTAACCAAGCTGAAAAATTTCTCATTACAGCCAAACGAAAAATTCCTCACCCCAGTCAGGTAAAAAAATTTCCTACCTGGCCAGATGAAAAAATTTCTTCCTAAGCAAGCTGAAAAATTTCTCGTTACAGCCAAACGAAAAATTTCTCACCCCAGTCAGGTAAAAAAAGATTTCCTACCTGGCCAGATGAAAAATTAAATATTCGACTCCAATGGGATTCGAACCCGGGACCTCTAACATCCCAAAGCGAGTGCTCTACCACGTCGCTATTAAGGCTTACTTGTACGACAAGGCAGTACAAACACACCTTATACACATCCCGGCTATACCAGATGAAAGAATTTCTTCCTAACCAAGCTGAAAAATTTCTCATTACAGCCAAACAAAAAATTTCTCATCCCAGTCATGTAAAAAACTTCCTACCTGGTCAGATGAAAGAATTTCTTCCTAACCAAGCTGAAAAATTTCTCATTACAGCCAAACGAAAAATTTCTCAGCCCAGTCAGGTTAAAAAATTTCCTACCTGGCCAGATGAAAGAATTTCTTCCTAACCAAGCTGAAAAATTTCTCATTACAGCCAAACGAAAAATTTCTCACCCCAGTCAGGTAAAAAAAATTTCCTACCTGGTCAGATGAAAGAATTTCTTCCTAACCAAGCTGAAAAATTTCTCATTACAGCCATACTAAAAATGTCTCAACCCCAGTCAGGTAAAAAAAAATAATTCCTACCTGGCCAGATGAAAAAATTCTTCCTAACCAAGCTGAAAAATTTCTCATTACAGCCAAACGAAAAATTTCTCACCCCAGTCAGGTAAAAAAAAAATTTCCTACCTGGCCAGATGAAAAATTAAATGTTCGACTCTAATGGGATTCGAACCCGGGACCTCTACATCCCAAAGCGAGTGCTCTACCACGTCGCTATTAAGGCTAACTTGTATGACAAGGCATTACAAACACACCTTATACACATCCCGGCTATACCAGATGAGAGAATTTCTTCTAACCAAGCTGAAAAATTTCTCATTACAGCCAAACGAAAATTTTCTCAGCCTAGTCAGGTACAAAAAAAATCCTACCTGGTCAGATGAAAGAATTTCTTCCTTACCAAGCTGAAAAATTTCTCTTTATAGCCAAACGAAAAATTACTCACCCCAGTCATGTTAAAAAAACCCTACCTGGTCAGATGAAAGAATTTCTTCCTAACCAAGCTGAAAAATTTCTCATTACAGCCAAACTAAAAATGTCTCACCCCAGTCAGGTAAAAAAAAAAACCTACCTGGTCAGATGAAGGAACTTCTTCCTAACCAAGCTGAAAAATTTTTTATTTCAGCCAAACGAAAAATTTCTCACCCCAGTCAGGTAAAAAAATTTCCTACCTGGCCAGATTAAAAAAAATTTTTCCTAACCAACCTGAAAAATTTCTCATTACAGCCAAACGAAAAAATTTTCACCCCAGTCAGGTAAAAAAAACTAGAAAGCCATGAATGGCTTGAGTCGCTCCACAGGCTTGAAATTCTTGTAATGTTTTGACTAGATTTTTAGATATTTGGGGTTCTACTGATGTTGAAAATGATTTTCAAAGTTTCAACTATATAACAGAGAGAGAAATGACCTCTACTATTAAAAGACATATTTTTCATCAAATCAAAATAATTTTTGACTGCATGATAATGGGTCACCCAAAGATCATACCAATAATGTTTGATTGATATCTATCAGTTACATTCTGAGAAAATGTTTCTCATAGTTTCCATTATTTAACATATTGAGAATTGACCTCCACCCATAACATGTATATTTTTCATCCAATCAAAATAATTTTAGGTACACTGATAAAGGGTCACTCAAGTATCATTCCAGTGAAATTTAATTGATATCCAAAAATCTAATTCTGAGAAAATGATTTTCAAAGTTTCCACTATATAACATATAGAAAAATGACCTCTGCCCATAAAATGCATATTTTTCATCCAATCAAAATAATTTTTGGTACATTGATAAAGGGTCACTCAAGGATCATTCAAATGAAATGTGGTTGATATCCATCTCTTAGATTAACAGAAAATGATTTTCAAAGATTCCACTATATAACATAAAGAGAAATGACCTCCGCCCATAAAATGCATATTTTTCATCCAATCACAATGATTTTTTGTAGACTGATAAAGGGTCACTCAAGGATCATTCCAGTGAAATTTGGTTGATATCCATCTGTTACATTCTGAGAAAATGATTTTTAAAGTTTCCACTATATAACATATAGAGAAATGACCTCCGCCCATAAAATGCATATTTTTCATCCAATCACAATGATTTTTTGTAGACTGATAAAGGGTCACCAAAGGATCATTCATGTAAAATTTAATTGGTATCCATTGATTAGAATCTGAGAAAACTCACTTTTTACCATATTTGGAAATTAGCCACGCCCATTAAATCCATGTTTTTTATTGGATCAAAATTTCTTGAACAACTTTGAAAGAGGGTCACCCAAGGATCATTCCTGTGAAGTTTGGTTGAAATCCATCCAGTAGTTTCTGAGGAGAAGATTTTTAAAGAAAAGTTTACGACCGGACGCACGGACGGACGCACGACGGACACAACGCCATGACAATAGCCCCAGTGGCTTTCAGCCAGTGGAGCTAAAAATCTTACCTGGTCAGATGATAGAATTTCTTCCTAACCAAGCTGAAAAATTTCTCATTACAGCCAAACGAAAAATTTCTCACCCCAGTCAGGTAAAAACATTTCCTACCTGGCCAGATTAAAAAAAATTTTTCCTAACCAAGCTGAAAAATTTCTCATTACAGCCAAACGAAAAATTTCTCAACCCAGTCAGATAAAAAAAAATTTCCTACCTGGTCAGATGAAAGAATTTCTTCCTAACCAAGCTGAAAAATTTCTCTTTACAGCCAAACGAAAAATTTCTCACACCAGTCAGGAAAAAAAAATCCTACCTGGTCAGATGAAAGAATTTCTTCCTAACCAAGCTGAAAAATTTGTCATTTTAGCCAAACGAAAAAATTCTCTACCCAGTCAGATAAAAAAAATTCCTACCTGGCCAGATGAAAAGAATTCTTCCTTACCAAGCTGAAAAATTTCTCATTACAACCTAATGAAAAATTTCTCACCCCAGTCAGAAAAAAAAAAATTTCCTACCTGGCCAGATGAAAAATTAAATATTCGACTCCAATGGGATTCGAACCCGGGACCTCTACATCCCAAAGCGAGTGCTCTACCACTTGCTATTAAGGCTTACCTGTACGACTAGGCAGTACAAACACACCTTATACACATCCCGGCTATACCAGATGAAAGAATTTCTTCCTAACCAAGCTGAAAAATTTCTCATTACAGCCAAACGAAAAATTTCTCACCCTAGTCAGGTAAAAAAAAAATTCTACCTGGCCAGATATATTTTGAATTTCTAAGCCATGGTAGTTCAAAGGGTTAGTACCGACATGCCAGTATATTCATTTTGATACCTTTTATCGAGGCATTGCATAGATTGCTCATATTTGAGATATATTGTCGTTTTTGGACGTTGGCGAGAATGCTACATTTACGCAATGTGTTTTCGCGAATTGAGATTCATCACGTTTTGACGTTGTATCGCTTCTGTGTGACTATTCGCTTGACTTGTCGTCTTGTTTCTAACATTCTGTGCAGTTATTGCCTTAATGTTTCCATCTTGACGCTCATTCTTCATGTGGAATGGTAGTTTGGTGTATTGCTACCTTAATGATTGATTGATTGAATGGGGTTTTACGCCGCTTTCAACATTATTTCAGTTATATCGTGGCGGCTGGAGCACCTAACAATGGATTCCTGGTATTTCTCACGCCAGTACTACCATTACATCCTTTCCTTGCCTCCAGCTAATTGCTACCTTAATCACTTGTTGCCTATTCAATTGACGAATTATGGGACAACGCATAGTGTAATGATCAGCTGCTGAGTCTGGTTAGGAATAACAGGCTGTACAGCACCTCTTGTTGAAAAATTAGGGCTTATTTTAGGGACAAAAATCGAAAAAATTAGGGCTAATTTAGGGCTAAAATTAGGAATTGCAATGATAAATATGGGAATTATAAACATGGAAAATTAACTTAATACTGCATGGTTCACAGGAGAAAATTCACAAGATATAATTACTACAATAAAAGAATCAAACAGTATCATTGCTTCAGGTATTCTGTTGAATATGACATGGAAATTATAAATTCTGTATTTACTGGTCAAGCCCAACAACTAAAGCTAAAGGTATAGACATTCTTCTGTTCTTTTGCCTTTCACTTGAATAAGTTAACCCTTATCATACTGTCCTTTTGTAAGCAAAGGCTGTGGCAGACAATATAGGCTTAGAACAGCTTGCATAGACATACAATTTGATCTAACCCGACACCATACATAATGATAGTTTTGGCAAAAACTCGGGCAAGTTTATTTGAAACATCTAATATATCACTTCACATCTACATGTTTATAGAGACACAGCACAGCTCTGATCATTATAGATGCATTGTGAAAGAATTTCAGAAGGGTTGTTAAATATTCAGGCAAAAAAAGCCAATGGTAAACAGTATTGTGGGCAAATGGATATTATCATGGATAACTCTTGGAAAACAGAAAATAATAATTTTGACTGAATGAAACTGTTGTCATTTTGTTTTATCCCTTTTATACCTAATATTTACTGTAGTGATTCAAATATCATCAGCAGATTTATGAACATTATCGTCTTTAGAGAAAATATATGAAAGATATTACACAGGCTCTCACTGTCCTAACATAAAAGACAAAAATAACATTATTAAATTATATAAGACCTTTTTCATTACCAAGACCATTCATTGAGAAAAATTTGGTCAAATTTGTGACCCTTTGAATGTATGTATATAAGCAAAACCTTTCCAAAAGGAGCCCTCTCATATTTATATTTTTCTAAAATACCATCATAATGAGTAGACTTTACCAAAATCATTCAACTATCAAGCCAGTTTGAGAAAGACTAAGTCAAATTGTTGTCTGTAGAATGGTAATAAGGAAATTATACTTGAGAACCCCTTTTGCTAGATTGAACAGCATATGGGCATATTCATTATTCAACAAGATTGTTTATCTTTGCATGTATGTAAGCATTATTTCAAAAGCAGATTTGGATAATTTAAGCCAATTTTGGTCTTGAAAAAGGATGAGAAGCAAATATACATGTATGTAGTTACTGAGATACTTAAAATGCTTACACAATTGGTTCACAGAAACTGTCCTCAATATGACAACCATTTTCATTAAATCAGAGAAAGGTAGAGCCAACTTTTTTCCAAGCAAAGACATTAAAAGGAAATTTTCAATAACATGCATGACTTTATGTCAAAATTGTCAAAATAATAAGTTCAATAGGATATGTTCTTCATTATCATATAAAGGACATTTTCAGGTTTGAAAAAGACTGAGCTAAAGTTGTTTAGAATTGGTCAATTAGACCACTTTTGTTTTTTTATTGAAAGGAATGAAATACTATATTCACTGAGCAGAGGATGCTTGTCAGTCCATGATAATGTTTTCAGCTTATTGTGCGTTTATGAAGTGGTAAACCTCAACATGACTGAACTCAATATAAAGAGTCAAAAAGATTGAAGATATTTAACACAGTAAAAAAGTATTTAGAAGGAATTGTTGAGAAACATTTATATCAACAAATATTCTTTCATACAGACAGTTGACCGTGAAAAACTCACAAGGAAAATTAGGAATTGCATGAAAAAATTAGGGCTTTTTTAGGAATTGCCTTGTTTTCTTCAATTTTTTAGGAATTTTAGCCAAACTGAAAAAAATTAGGATTTTTTAGGAATTTTAGGGACGCTGGACAGCCTGGAATAATACTTGTGAGCATACTAGGAAGCTATGGATAGATGCATCAGTTTCATTTAATACTTTTAACTGAAATAGAGTTGAAACTGGTTAATAATCTGTGTTAGTAATCAGATGAACAAATTGTGTAATTTTTCTACTTTCAGTTTTTCACTGTTTTTGATGTGAATAAAGATAAATGCTACCGCACCTATTGAGTCTCGTGCTAGCATACTAGCTATAATACTTTAAGAGATATACTCCGGACAAGATTCAAGTCTGAAAAACAACAAAGGGCAATAACTCAAAAAATAGGCCAGGTAGAGTTATGGTTCTTGTGCACTGCACTCCCCCTTGGTGAGATCTATACACCCAAGAAGTTTTATGATCCTAGCTATTATACCTTTAGAGATATACTCCGGACAAGATTCTAGTATGAAAAACAACAAAGGGGAATAACTAAAAAAATAGGCCAGTTAGAGTTATGGTTCTTGTGCAATGCACTCCGTAATGATAAGAAGAATACAATTGCCAAGTTTGAAGTCCATCGGACTTCAAGTGACAGAGTTATGCTCTGGACAAAGAAGTGGAGGCCGCCGGACACCACAGGTGATCCCATAATACGTCCCGTCTTCGAAGGTTGTATAAAAAGGATCATCAAAGGAACATTCTGGTAAACTTTCATTGAAATCCATCAAGTGGTTTAGGAGGATATGTCAATCAAAGATTTCAGGCTCAAAATGAGCCCCGCCCTGCCACACCCATATTTTTGAACCAATCAAAATTTGGCAAACAATTTTTGAAGAGGGTGACCCTTGGAACATTCTGATGTTCTCAAGTTTCATTGAAATTTGCCAAGAGGTTAAGGAGGAGATGTCGTTCAAAGATTTCAAAGTGAAAAAATGCCCAGTCTGCCATATTTTTAGGCAAATCGGAATTTGGTGAACAATTTTTGAAAAGGTTCACCAGAGGAATATTCTGGCAAAGTTTAAACAAAATTGACCCTGTGACAGTTTGATTTGAATAGGGGTTTTACGTCGCTTTCAACAATCTCTCAGTAATATCATGATGACTGGAGCACCTAACGATGGATTCCTGGTATTTCTCACACCAGTACTACCACCACATCCCTTTCCTAGCCTCCGGTTGCTATTCCACATAGGTTTACGATTATCTACCCATTGGTGGAAGACAAATGTCGGAAAAAATAAGTGCTGCTGCCGGGGATCGAACCTGTGCGAATATAGACCCCTGGATTAGAAGTCCGGCGCGCTACCAACTGCGTTATTGCAGCGGCTCCCTGTGACAGTGGCTAGGGAGAAGAAGAAGTTTTAAAGATTGTTGACGGCAGACAATGGTGATTTACGTTGTTCTCAGGTGAGCTAAAATGGAACAAAAATTTCAAGTAAATCGGACATAATGTCTGAGTTTTGCTTAGGACAAAGAAGTTTGACATGCCCGTACATAATTTGTTCTGTCTTCGAAGGGTGTATGAAAATGTCATCTGTGACACTTTTTCAATTCGGACTTGTCAAATATTTTTTCTCTTATAGGTTAAAGAGTACATGTATATGGCAAACAAGTATTTCATTCATAATATTTTATGATTATTTCAAGATTCTTAACAAATGACATGGTGGGAACGTGAAACATACAACCATAAAGATGCTAGTCATCAAATAAATGAACCAGTATAAAGAGGATATTGAATGAGTGGTCATTGAATACCAAATATATGAAATGAGTCATCTATAAACAGATATAAACAAGGCTGCGCCGAGTTTTTATCTGTTTAAAGATGACCAGTTTAATAAATTCAGTATTTTATGAGCACAAATTTTACATTCTTTTTGTAATATGAATAGAAGTTTTGCCAAAAATCGTCAGAATTCTTGAAATTCAACATTTCAATTTTCCGCCAAACTTATAATGCTGTTTAAAACTTATGTCACAATATATACTTTATGACGTCATTTTTGCGGTTACAAAATAGTGTTGCTATTCGCTCTGAGCTCATTTACATACTTATTCCACTAGTGTAATAACACCTGTGTAATATCAAAAATATTCAACAGGGTTATTTCACTCCCATACCTAGGTCATATTATAAATGACATTTCCAACTATTTCTATTGCATAGCCAATCATTGACAATCTCACATTACAACAATAATATTTGCTGACTGAGTCCTTCCCTGCGTTCAGGATGACAAAACGGTGAAAACAGCTTGCCAATCATACCTCACTTTGCACGCAAGTATAATTATAATAATATAATGATAATAAATCATAAAATAATAAGCCAGGTATAATTGACAAACTGTCTGCACCGTTTTGTTAACGCAGGGCTTATCAACCTATAGAGTGCAAAGTGAAAACTCTGGTCAGACCATGCAGGTGCACAGGCTAGCTATATGATTTTTCTTTACGCTCATGTGAAATTGTTAGAAATGCTACATACTGGCTCAAATAACAAAGAAAAGCTGGAATCAATATTTTTGTGTCTCAAAAATTCATGTATTGGTTAAATTGTTTAGGCCCCGCAATACATTCTTAAGGTGTTGTGAGGTTCTTACAATCATAATTGAGTCAATCACTAAAATATATGCAAGTCAGGCAAAGTCTCACTGCATTAAAAATTGTCGCCATCTTTATCCTTACCGTTGTATATCTTTTTCCACTTAATAATGAGATGCAAGCATTGCTCAGTGGTAGTGCAATGAAATTATTTGAAATGTCAGGCAAGGTCTCAAATGTAAGATGACAAAGGTGGCAAATTGTCTCAAGGTACACCAGTTACACCGCCGGATGTGCAAGAATAAAAAGCAACAAAGGAAATAACTAAAAAAAAATTAAGCTAGATAGAGTTATGGTTCTTGTATTCTGCACTCTGAAATGGTTACAGGAACCTTACTGCCAAGTTTCAAGTCAATTGGATAAAAGGTGACAGAGTTTGCTCCGGACAAAGAAGTTGATGCTGCCCACCTGCCCGGACGCCATGGGTGATCACACAGGGAATAAATACACTTCTTTTCCTTTGAGCAGCCACGTCTCCCTCACAGAAAGAGTACTAATAAAGAGAAAAGACAACAGCTCTGAATACTTTAACTAGGCGGCCACAGAGGTCTTTAATTTTTCATCTGAGTGAACTTATTTACACTTGTTTAAAGCAGGCTTTGAAAAAGGTTGTAGAGAATAATGATAAAGCAATGTTGTTGATTCGATACAACTACAAATCTCAAGTTGGTTAAGCTAAAGAAAGTGGCCATTAGAGTGCTTACAATTTTTTTCAAGACATTGTTGGCTCAGTGCAAAATGGTTGTTACTCCCTATAAACATATAGGGAGTTACAACTTGTTTCACACTGAGCCACTATGACCTAGTTTTTTTACCCCTGTTGACCCAATCTTCTAATTCAGCCTAGATTCAATGAAAAGAATCATTTGTCCAAATTTCAGGTTGATTTGGCAAAAAAAGGCTCTTGTATGCATTCAATTTTTTTTCTAATATTTGACCCCATGGCCTAGTTTTTGATACCAGTTTACCCAATCTTCTAACTTGCCTGATATTTCATCAAAATAGTCATTCTGACTAAATATCAGGCTGATCAAGCATAAAAGTTAATGTGGTTATGTGGTTACTGCATACAAAATTTTTGCAAAATAGGACTTTGTATGTGACCTAAGTTGATCAAATTTGAACTTGTCCTTACAATCATTCTGACCAAATTTCAGTTTGATCAAGTGAGCTAAAATGCTTGTTCAACTATGATGTGTGCATGGCTGGCACCTATTGGATTATATTTTTAAATTCCACTTAACAGGGTAAGTGCAAAACCACAGATACATAGGCACCACATATAGTATTGTGCTATTCCATCAACCTTTAGATGCTCAGTTGCGGTTTTTTTGGACAAAAATTAGTATTCAACAAGAGCTGTTGGAGGAAGCTCAACTATTCCTAGTGCTGGATAGTAGGTGCAAATCAATATTGGCATTGGAAAATTCCATTAAATGAAAGTCAAGAGAAAAGAATCTTTGTCTAGAAGCTGATATAATGGTCACAGAAGCATGTGCAAAGTTTCAAAAGAAATAGCTTTAGTAGGAACAGAGATATAACTCACATAAAACAGTTGCACATAAAAACATAACCAAGATTTTTAAAACCGAAAAGGGTTAAAATTCCACTAAATTCAATATCAGAGTAATGAATCTTTTTCTGTGGGCTAATATTGAATAGTAGATGCAAATCAATATTGGCATTGGAAAATTCCATTAAATGAAAGTCAAAAGAAATGAATCTTTGTCTAAAGGATGATATGATAGTCATAGAAACATGTACAGAATTTCCAAGCAAATAGCTTAAGTAGAAACACAGGTATAATATATAAGGTATATATAACAGTTGCAGGTAAAAATTTCAACGAATAATTTTTAAGTCCGAAAAGGGTTTAAATTCCATTAAATTCAATATCAGAGTAATGAATCTTTGTCTACAGGGCAATATTATGATCATAAAAGCATTTGCAAAGTTGCAAAGCAATAGCTTTAATGGAAACAGAGATATTACAAACATACATCACTTGCTCATTAAAGCTTAACCAAGATTTTTTTTTACTGTGAAAAGGGTTAAAATTCCACAAAATCAGATATCATAATTCATTGTTACGAATCTTTGTCTAAGGGCTGATATTAAGGTCACAGAAGCAAAGTTTCCATGTGAATTGTTAAAGTTCAATATCAGAGTAATGAATCTTTGTCCAGAGGCTGTTATTAATGTCACAAAAGTGTTTACCAAGTTTCAAAGCAATAGCTTTAATAGAAAAAGAGATTTGACACACTTGCATGTAAAAATTTAACCAAAGCATTATGCCTACACCTTGGTGACCAGAATAGCCCCCTATAAATAGTTGAGCTAAAAAGTCCAGGATTAACAGTTTTTTTTTTTTTAATCAAGAGGACCAAGATGGTCCTAGATCGCTAACCTGAGTCTCTTTGACTCCTGGGGCATCACTCCAATTAACAAGAGGGCCTTTGGCCCTAGTCCGCTCACCTGAGTCAAAGCACCTAAGGGTAACTTGCATTACTTTTGATTCAGATGATAAAGTTATTGAACTGTAACAAATTTGTGTAAAGGAAAATAATCTAATGGTCAGACCAGTAAGATTCCACAGTCTCATTTTTACTATTTCTGTTTGAAAATACAAGATCCAAAATGGAATTGTTATCAGTCGTTGGTTTTTGCATGATCATTTTACAAGAGAATATCTGGGATAACTTTAGTACAACATTTTCATGCTTATCTTTGATATCAAGATTGAAATCTTCCATGATAAATAAAGGTTTTCTTATGTCTACATAAGAAACAAGTTCTTCTTTTACCACTTCTAAAAAACTTGAAGAAGGCATATTTGGTGCTTTATACAGAACAACAAGCTGTATTTGGTTGAAATGAAAATTCAGGCATAATATTGTAAACTCCAGTTGCTTAAGAGGTGAAAGACAAATGTGTTTTGATAGGAATATTTTCCTTTACATACATAAAGGACAGAAGCTGGACAAAGGGTGATAACAGTACCTCACATGAGCACTTTGTGCTCAGGTGAGCTTAAAAAAAAGTTCAAATGTTAAAATTGACCTGAAGTACTACCCTCTCCCCCCTGTTGCTCTGCACCTGGTGGCCCAACAGTCATAATAGCTGTTTAAATTAAGTTCTATGAGCTGATTATTCTATATCAAATGAAAAAGCTGCAGGAATTCTGGTTCAGTAGAATTTTTAACAATTGTTAAAATTACCACAAAGCACTACCCTCTCCCCTTGGGTCTCTGCCCCTAGTCACAAAACAATCATGACTATATCTATTTTGATTAACGTATATGAGCTGATGATTCATGCCAAATTAAGAGCCTGTAAGGTTCCTACTTCATCATCAGATGAAGGTTTAAAATTTCAAAATTGACCCGAAATACTACCCTCTGCCCCAGTGCTCTTCACATGGTAGCCAAACATTCATGGTTATGGCTATGTAAAATAGGGTCTATGAGCTGATCATCCATGTCAAATATAAAGGTTGTAGGGATTCTGGTTCAGAAGAAGAAGAAGGTTATGGATTTACATTTTTTTAACAAAGTACTACCCCTTCCCCCAGGTGGCTCCGTACCTGGTGGCCCAACAGTTGTGATTTTAGCTATTCTAATTATGGTCCATATACTGATCATCCTTAGCATTTTTCAAGTCTGTAGGACACGTGGTTTATCAGAAGAAGAAGGTTAAAGATTTAAGAATTGCTCTAAAAAGCTACCCTCCCGCCCCCTGGTGCTCTGCACCTGGTGGCCAAACATTCATGATTTTAGCTATTTCAGATAGGGTCTATAAGCTGATCATTCATGTCAAATATAAAGGCTGTAGGGATTCTGATTCATCAGAAGAAGACAGTTAAAGATTTGAAAATTTTCAACGAAGCATTCCCCCCTCCCCCCAGATGCTCTGCACCTGGTGGCCAAACAGTCATGATTTTAATTATTTAAATTAAGGTTTATTAGCTGATCATCCATGCCAATTTTCAGGTCTGTAGGGCTCCTCATTCCGAAGAATAAGTTAAAGATTACAAAATTTACCCAAAGTACTACCCCCTCCCCCCTGGTGCTCCGCACCTGGTGGCCCAACAGAAATAATTTTAGCTATTTTAATTCAGGTCTATGAACTGATCATCCATGCCAAATTTTAAGTCTCCGGGACTCCTGGTTGAGAAGAAGAAGAATTTTTAAGATTTTCATAAAAATTCACCCTTGGTTGCCATAGCAACCAAGGATTTTCATGGATTTCCATTCTTTTTGCTATTTTTAAAGGGGACTACCTAAGCAACATTTCTGTAAAATTTGGTGTTAATAGGCCTAGTAGTTTAGGAGGAAATGTCGTTTAAAGAAATTGTTGACGGACGCCGGAGGCTGGACAACGACTGACGGACGACGACCGACTGACGGATGCCAGACGAAAGGTGATCACAATAGCTCACATGAGCAAAAAGGCAAATGTCATAAGAAAACAACTGCTATACAAAACCAAGATTCGTGAAGTTTAGGCCATATTTGTGGCCTCTAGATTTTAACAAGAAAATAATCATTAAGACCCCTTTTCCTGTTTTCCCATTTTCAATAGGGTTCATCCTTGTAAACTGACCATCATTTTATCCAAGTATCATTAAAATTGGATCATATTTGTGGCCTCTAGAGTGTAAACACCTAAATTGTTGACGCTGGACAACACACGACAGATGAGGCATGACGGATGAAGGACATTCAATGATCACAAAAGCTCATCTTGAGCAAGATGTGCTCAGGTTAGCAAAAAATTTTGCTAAGCCTCCTTTTTCATTTCTTTTAGAAAACAGGCCAAATATCTTGTAATTTAATATTCTTACCAATGTTTTTTTAAACAGAGTTTTTTTCTGCATACTATCACTTGGTAATTTAACAGCAAACCCGAGGAATAATCCAAAGATTAAAGGCCATTTTTGTTCACTTCATATTTTTCGAAGTAATTTAAGCTAGAAATCATCACAACATTGCCAAGTAATCACACAAAATAAAGCCCTTTGCAAAAATTTATCCTAAAACATTTACAATTTGGTTCATTTTTGCATGTAAAAAATAGAGTTATTGTTTGTTTCAAAACTTTTATAAAGAGGACAAAACTTGTGAATATAGTAAAAATTGCTTTTAGCGACCACCAAAAATCGGTCATTTATGGGTAAAGTTGCTTATTACAAAATATGATAAATAGGAGTGTTCATTTTTATAGCATTTATAGATTTCAGTCAAGTAGTACTGAATCATATTATGTTCAAACCCATTAGAATCGTCTTATTGAGACAATTCAAATGGGTTCCAACAACATAAGATTAAATGATAACACATTTTTCATTAAGAATGTCCTCTTTTTCAGAGATTTTGCTTATGGTGAAGGACTTTTTACGGTGGTCGCTTAATAAAATTGGTCGCTTAATAGATGTGGTCACTCAAGCAATATCAACTGTATGTAGCATCTGTTGTTCACTCAATTAAGGATAAATCAATCTTATATGAAAAGAAACAGAAGCCTTTATTAAGGTAGTGTAAATGTAATAGTTTCTCAATGTTTCAGAAGTCATGAACTTTAAGAGTGTTTACCAAGGTTTTCATTGATTTCATTAGGAAACCTCGCTCAACACTCAACATTGTGAAAGATCATGCGTTCCGAAATGTTGAGGGGACTATTTTAGGTCCACTACCTTAAACCTTTGCTGTTTAATCCCTGCTTTTTACGTGCCTGTGATTTTATGATTGAGAAAACATTGTGAAACAAGAGCTGTCACTGTAAGATGACAATGCCCCCGACACCGCTTTGATAGTAATAAGGAAGTTATGGCCAATGTTAAAGTTTTTGGACGGAATGACGGACGGACGGACGGACAGACGGACGGACAGACGGACGGACGGACAAGTCGAATTTATGATGCCTCCCTATCGGGGGCATAAAAAGAAGAAATTGCTTCTGACAAGCAATATCTTCTTTTTCCACACTATTTTCGGTCCTACTGAATGGTTATTTTTCAAATTAAATCCACTTTAAATTTTCGTCTGCAAAACCTTTGAATTTTGTAAAACAGGAAAGTGTTAATTTACACAGCATGACAAGTTAGGTTCACCGGTCATTCATTGTCCACGGTCTTTCCTCAGCTCTTTGTTTACCCAGGGACATCAAAGCCCTCTTGGGTGGTATCAAACTTTGTGACACGCCGACACGTTTTTTACGCATTTTATCCGCCTGGAATTTATCATCGTCCACTTCCTCTTCTCCTTGACCTGACATAAATTGCTCTTGCTGTTTAAAATGTCTTTGCTGAGGCTGTCCTTTAATTGAGGAAGACATATGCTGGTGATATCCGTGTACTGAAGAAGATCTTTGCTGGAGGGTATTCACGGTTCCCATAAATCCTTGTTGAATAGGTGGAGGTAATTCTTCAAATTTAGATTTGTGACCATACGGTCTATTATTGGGTCCAGCTGACTCTGTTTCCTGATGCTTACAAGTTGAAATTGTCTCAATATCGTGAGAATATTTACAGTGTTTGCCAAACCTACAATGGCCAGTTTGTTTGAATGTTCTACAGATTTTTGCTTTTTTGCCCGTTAAAATCTGAACTTCGGTCATTTTCACATGTTTTTCTAACACAGACTGTTTTTTCTGTTCTGCTTTTTCATAAGGATTTAACCAAACTGATCCAACAGCATTACTTTTGTAACTTGTGATCAGCTTTGGTTGAGTTTTCTTTTTCTTTTTACCTAATCCCGGAACTTTCATTTTTTCTAATTTCGGTGTTGGTAATTTATCTTTAGTTTCTCCAACATCTTTACCATCTTGCCCCTCTTCTTCGGAATCAGAGTCTCCAACTCCATCTGCCATCAGGTAATTCTTGGACAAGCTCCCCACATTTTCCTCAGACTGCCTGAATAAAACAAAGTAAAAAGGGTATTTCTTCTAACAACTACTGCTTGCAGCAAAGCATAACAGTTAGCCCTTATGTCTTTTCTGAAATTCAAAATAGTGCAAGTGTAATTATAAACTATTGTTATTGCCTATTGATTATAGAAAATAATTTACATCCAAAGAAGAAAATTCTTTTCTTTCACCATGCAACACCTTTTTGTGACAACAGCGTGGCCAAAGCTCATGTTTATAGCCAGATCAGATTTAAAAAAAAAAAAATCAGAAAAAAAGCTTGTCGTAAGGTTAATTCCTGTGAAGTCTGGTTGATTTCTAAACTGTAGTTTCAGAAATTTTGTCATATATTTTACCATCAGGGACCATTTTTTAGAAGCACAAAAGCAAGTAGCATCTGTAGCCACAACATAAGCTCGGCTAGAGTTAGTCCTGAAGCTAAACAAGAGGCCAAAGAGGGCCTGTATGGCTCCACTGGCTTCAACATCTTGAGACTTTCATTAATTAAAGCTTACTAGTATGAAAACAAAACTTTGAAATCCCTTAAGACCCATTTTAATGATAAATTTGGTCTGGCCCACATTGCTCCAAAATACTCAATCAACATGAACCTGCATCCCTTTACCCATCTAATTAAAACATTAAGTCCATGAGGAGATGTCTTTCAAAGATTTCATTTATGGGCTAATCAAAATTTTGCCAGCAATTTTTGGAAAGGGTCACTCAAGGAACATTTTGAAAAAAGTTCATTGAAATTAGCCCAGTGGTTTAGGAGTAGATGTCTTTCATAGATTTCAGGCTCAAAATAAGCCCCGCCCTGCCAAGTCCATATTTATAGACCAGTCAAAATTTCATGAAAATATTTAAACAAAACACCCAAGGAACATTCTGGTAAAGTTTCATTGAAATCGGCACAGTGGTTCAAGAGGAGATGTTGATCAAAGATTTTGATCTCAAATTAAGCCCTGCCCTGCCACACCTATATTTGTGGGCCAATCAAAATTTCATGAACAAATTTTGAAAAAGGTCACCCAAGGAACATTTTGGTAAAATTTTGTTGAAATTGGCCAAGAGGTTCAGGAGGAGATGTCGTTCAAAGATTTCGGGCTCAAAAATAAGCCCCGCGCTGCCACACCCATATTTGGAGTTCAATTAAAATTTCTTGAACGATTTAAGTAAAAGGTTACCAAAGGAACATCCATGCCAAGCTTCATTGAAATTGTCCCAATGGTTTGGGAGGAGAAGATTTTTTAAAGATTTCAAAGTGAAAAAATATCCCAACCTTGCCACGCCCATATTTGGGGGTCAATCAAAATTACTTATACAATTTAATGAGGGGGTCACCCAAGGGATTTCTACCAAGTTTGTTTAAAATCTGCCCATTGGTTTGGAAGGAGAAGATGTTTAAGTAAAAAGCTTACGGATGGACAGACAAAGGACACTCCGCCATCTCAATAGCTTGCTAGTGAAATAATCTATAGTTTTAGCAAGTGTTAGAAAGGACACTGCTCTGTGCATCTGTTTTAAAATATTCTCATGTGACCCTTGGAGCCCATCAGACCCCTTATTTACAAATGGAAGGATTCCAAACTGACAAACAGGAAGTCTTGGACTCCTGGACTCCCGTTAGTGCCAAAAATATCATAAACAATTGAAATCAAATATATTAAAATAAGCTTTTTTGGTTGTTATGATAACTACTCATTGCCAAATATGTTACCCAGGGCTTTTTTTCTAAAAAATTGGGAAGCCTGTTCATTTTGCGAAATCTTGCTTTCATAAGAATTGGGAAACACAATTTTAATAAAAGTAAGTACTTAATGTAAGATTCATGCATCATTTTCAAGATTTCAAAAAAAAAATCACTATATTAAAGGGTCTGATCAGTGACAAAATTAATAGAAATATTGAAGAAAACACATTTTGATGAAAATAAAATTCAACAAGAGCACCGCTACTGGTGCCTACGCTGGGCTGTTGAGTGCTGGATGGTGGGAAAAAGTAAAAAAAGGGGCATAATTTGGTCAAAATGCATCTAGAGTTATCCCCCTTGATAGTATAAGTTGCTCTTCTGATGGTGAAGATGTGTGCCAAGTTTCAAGTAAATGCTTTCAGTAGAACCAGAGATATCACAAAATGTCAAAGTTTTTGCACGACGAAGACGACAACTACGACAACGACACGAAGGCTATAGCAATACCTTGTGTTTTCTCCGAAAACAGCCGAGCTAAAAATAACTTGTAATTTTGGGAAATTTTCTGCCATAATAGGTTAAAAAAAGGCTTTTTTAGAATTGGGAAGTAGCCTTTTATAGGCCCCTAATAAGGAACAAAAAAAGCCCTGTTACCACTGAGGCAGAGCTAGCTGGACTTGGTGATAGAACTGGGATTTTTTTCTTCTCTACGAACAAATTTATGTCAAAATGTTTAACTTACTTTATCAACAAGAGGACCATGATGGTCCTAGATCGCTCACCTGAGTCTCTTTGACCCCTTGCACATCACATTGATTAAATAGGCAGATGTCAACAAGGAGATAATTTCTACATAAGATCAATACCATGGAATATTTTCTGCCAAGAGCAAGAAAAATATGCCTTTTCGCTCTTTGATTCTATATAAAAAGGGATGCACCTGGGTTGAACCCAAATAAGACCTCAGGGTCTTGATATGAAACACACTTGGTAGAGGTCCACTAGAAGATGTTACATACTATATATGAAAGCTGTCTGCCTTCAGGTTTCAGAGAAGACTATTTTTGAAGATTTTCCTATTTTCACTCATTGTGCTCAGATGAGCTAAAAGGGATGTGCTCGAGCAAAGCCCAAATATGACCCCAGGGTCTTGATATGAACAAACTTGGTAGAGGTTCACTAGATGATGCTACATACCAAATATTAAAGCTATTTGCCTTCTTGTTTCAGAGAACAAGATTTTTACAGATTTTCCTATTTTCACCCTTTTGGTTAAGGGTAAAGGGAAATTTAAGGGTGGATAATCAGATTTCATTTATTTGAACAACTTTGGTAGAGCTTGACCCAAGGAACATCCCTGCCAAGTTTCATCAAGATTAGGCAACCGGTTTAGGAGGAGAAGAGTATTAAAGAAATTGTGGATGACGGAGGACAGACAACGGACAATCGGACACTGTACATTGTACAATCACAATAGCTCACCTTGAGCACTTCATGCTCAGGTGAGCTAAAAATGTGCTTTATTTGCCTAATATCGTGGGTGTTTCTAACTAGAAAGCCATGAATGACTTGAGTTGCTCCACAGGCTTGAATTTCTTGTAATAGCAAATCTAAGTTTTGACTAGATTTTTAGATATTTTGGGTTCTACTGATGTTGAAATGATTTTCAAAGTTTCCACTATTATAACATATAGAGATTTGACCTCCGCCCATAAAAGACATATTTTTCATCCGATCACAATAATTTTTGGCTGCACGATAATGGATCACCCAAGGATCATACAAATGAAGTTTGATTGATATCCATCTGTTACATTCTGAGAAAATAATTTTCAAAGTTTCCACTATATAACAAGTAGAGAAATGACCTCCGCCCATAAAATACAATTTTTTAATCCGATCACAATAATTTTTGGTAGACTGATAAAGAATCACTCAAGGATCATTACAGTGAAATTTGGTTGATATCCATCACTTACATTCTGAGTTTCCACTATATATAACATAATTATAGAGAAATGACTTCCGTCCATAAAATACATATTTTTCATCTGATCACAATATTTTTTTTTAGACTGATAAAGGGTCATCCAAGGATCATTCATGTAAAATTAAATTGGTATCAATCAATTAGAACCTGAGAAAGTCACTTTTTACCATATTTGGAATTTAGCCACGCCCATTAAATCCATGTTTTTCATTAGATCGAAATTTCTTAAACAATTTTGGAAGAGGGTCACCCAAGGATCATTCCTGTGAAGTTTGGTTGAAATCCCTCCAGTAGTTTCTGAGGATAAGATTTATAAAGAAAAAGATTACAACTGGACGCACGGACGGATGCACGACTGACACAACGCCATGACAATAGCCCCAGTGGCTTTCAGCCAGTGGAGCTAAAAATGAAGAAGAGCACAATGAAATTGTTTATCTGAATAACTGCAAGCAACTCTTTAAAAAATTAAAGAAAGTGCGAAGTAGAGCATTAGTTAAAACACTAAATCAACGTGATAAAATAACAATTACACATAGGGTAAAGGTGCAACAAAACCTTGACATGTTGACACGTCTTTGTGTACTTCGGAATCGGAGTGACGCCTGGAAATGATTGTCAAACTCATTAATTTGTAATTTGATTAATTTTTTTGCCAATGTAACCTTCCGATTATTTCTTATATCTGATAAAATAGGTTCCTGGTGCAATAAATAAACTGCATGTATCAATAGAAAAACAACAACAGGGTTGGCAGATGTAGTGATATCAGAGGAAAATTAATTTTGTAAAATCAACCAGATAATCTGGTTTGGTTGTAATCTATGAGGTCTATGTGGACATTTGCTGTTGATTTATCAAAATCGATTGAGAAATAAGGAAGGTTTTGAAGTTTAAAGTTCGCCGATTACCTCCCATTTTCTGTCACTTGATTTCATGTTTCAAGTAGAAGTACATCAACACGCTAATACATACTCAAATGCGCTCATATCCACACTAAAGCAGGCTATTGGAACTCTTTATTCCTCTCGTTAAAACAGGATAGAAGTTAAAATTGAAAGGTAGCTTCAACATTTTGTCATGAAAGTGAACAAGGGTGGTTGCCTCCCTTGATTCCATCTTTTGATATCGCTAGCAGATATCCGAAAAACTCAATTTTAAGTCGTTCCCTGACAGTTGTTCATTATTTTTTGAACATCTGAACTCAAATTTCAGTCAGAGCCATTAAATACAACCTACGATAATTGTATTTTGAAGTTAATTTTGGTTGTGTCACATAAAACACACTCGGTGACTATTGTTGCGTCGCCGACAAATTATTTGCGTCAGAAACACTCTGTCGGTAAAACTGCTGAAATTTCAGTAAGTAACTCTATTTGACAATTCATGGAAATATGGTCACTCATGGAAATAGGGTACAACAGGATATTTTGTACAAGGTTTCGACAACAACGGTTTACAGTCAAAACGGCCCAAAGTAAAAACGGCCCAGAGTCAAAACGGCCCGCAATTTGGTCAAAATGGCCCAAACTAGTTTTTACAATTGGTCAAAACGGCCCAAACATTTAATTTGTTCAATTTTCTTATATTTTCCAATGAAATGAATTTTAAAAAAAAATTATAAAATATCCATGTATATTCTAACTATGTACATGATGTAAATGTACATGGTTGACAGTGTTTAAGAAAGGTATTAAATGGCTTTATTGAGGCAGAAAAGATCTATTACATATTTTGGTGTGATGGATTGGATTAGGCGTGAATGTATAATTACATTTTTTAAAGCAGAATATCAATCACCCGAAAACTATTTTGTTCCTAAAATGTAAAGTCCTTTTGTATATCAAATGAATTTACACACACAACTTGATCTTTATCAATTAATTAAATATCGAAGAATTTCCATTTAGCTTGTTTGAGAAAGACATGGATAAGCTCTTTTCTCAAAAATCGAAGCCAACAGGTCGTCATCGAGGGAGAATTCTCTGAGAAACTGCCAGTGCTATCAGGCGTCCCTCAGGGCTCTGTCCTAGGACCCTGCCTATTCCTTGCATACATCAATGACCTCCCAGAAACAGTTAAAAGTAGAACCCGGCTATTTGCAGACGACACAATTCTTTACCTAGCTATAAATGGGCCGACAGACACGACAGACCTTCAAGACGATCTACAGAAACTTGAGGGATGGGAGCGGGACTGGGCAATGGAATTCAACCCAGACAAATGTGAAGTACTACGAATCACCCGTAAAAAGAATCCTATCATCTTTCCCTATACCCTCCATAATAAGACACTTCATTCTGCTGATACAGCTAAGTACCTTGGTGTTACCCTCTCCAAAGACTTGACATGGACAAACCACATCAATAACATAATAGCTAAGGCTAGAAACTCACTTAGATTCATCCAGCGAAATGTCAAAACAAATAATAAACAGGTCAAAACCTCAGCCTTTCATACCTATGTTAGACCACAGGTCGAGTATTGTTCAGTAATATGGAATCCCTGGCAGAAACACTTCATTAACAAAATTGAGAGCATACAGAGAGCAGCGGCCAGGTATGTATGTAATGATTATAGCTACCAGAGCAGTGTGTCTCAGATGTTAGGTAACCTAGGATGGAACACCCTGGAAAGCCGCAGAATTCATGCCTCACTGGTGATGCTATACAAGATTCAAAATAATCTTGTCTATGTAGACCACAATCACTTGGTGGCTACAAGAAATTTAAATTACCTAATACCCCAATCCAGAACCCAATACCATCAAAACTCCTTTTTTCCTAGAACCATAAGATCCTGAAATCATCTAAGACCACATGTCAAATCCAGTCCTAGCCTAACCACTTTTAAGGAAAGGCTGGCGACACTTTTTCCATAAACCAACCCTTAACCAATGTTTTTAATCCTTTAAAATTTTGCACCTTTCTCATCTTTTATCTTACTTTTACCATTGATCCAGGTACTTTGATCTTTTGTCTTTTAATTATGCACCTAACATTTTTACTAACACAGTTTATCCTGACAAGCGCCTCCCAGTAATAATCAATGTTGATGGTTTGGGAGTAAAACGTAGAAGTAGAAGTAGAAGTAGAACTAACAAGCTTCATGAGAAAACGGTTGAGGAGATTTGATTTCTCATAATTAGATAACTTTCATTTATCATTTATCAAAGGGATATTTGGTCTTTAAATACATGACATGCTCTTTCGACAGATATGAGTTATAGGAAATTTCATTTGAAAATAAATAGAATCAATTGTAATGCAATGGAATCACCTATTATTTTGAACTTTGCATATAAATGTCAATAGACAATAAAGATTATTGTCAATATCCAAATGCTTTCAGGAATTTACCATTGATATTTAAAAAAAATTATAGAAAACAATTGAAAAAAAGCCAATGACTGATCAATTTGACGAAAATTGTCATTGGCGTAACATTTATCTTTTTCACTTTGAATACAAAAATTAGGACCTTCATAAAGAAATTGAAAGATTCTGGTTTGGTATAATTTTCAAACACTTATATTTTGCGAAAAATTCTATTTGGGCCGTTTTGATCAAATGAAAAATATGCTTTGGGCTGTTTTGACCAAATTACGGGCCGTTTTGACCGAAATACGGGCCGTTTTGACTATGGGCCGTTTTGACTTTGGGCCGTTTTGACTTGCACCCGACAATAGTACAGATTTCTGTCCTCGGAATGCGATGCTATTTTTGGACTGGTCGCATCCGGTTACAATGAAATATGTAACGTTCAAAATTGAGACTACACCCGACAACAACCTAGCTCGGCTAGCCTTGAAGTGGAAACAACAGATGGCAGCGAGTTTTTAAGCGTGTTAAACAACTTCGATGCAAGAACAAATAAAAACTGACGTTTCATTGATAAGTACAGAGCTTTCTCCGTGTTGATTATCGTAGTTAGTCTCAGAATTCTGGTCTGAATCGCTGTCACTTGCGTAGTCTGCAACGAGGGAGGCCATTTTGGACTTGCTTTGTAAGGAGCTCTCTGATTGGACAATGCGAGCCGGCAACACTTTTCCCCAAATTGGGGCTAAATAACTCGAAGTAAGTGTCATCAGAATTATTGACGATTTTTCATCGTCATATCAAGTGAATTGAAAGTCGTAAGGGTCTCCTTAGAAAATATTTGACCCCTAATCCTCATTTTATAATATTTTTTCGATGGTATTTTTACGATCATTCAACGATCAGCTGACGGAAGTAGGCGGCGCATACTGAAATTCAATCATCTGAAAGGTTTTTATCGGATATGAAAATTCTTTTTACAATGAAAATATTATTGAAGATGTTCTGAAACAAAACCATCGGTAGAAGTCAAGTAGAACAAAAATTGACTTTTTATTTTAGTTTCTATCGCAAATTTAAGCGTAAATAAGAATTCAAAAAGGCTCATCTCCGATCAGAATAGTACCTATTTCCTTTCAAGTTTCATCTGTCTACTGGCTTTTGACAGAACTAAGGAAGAGAAGATGTCTGGAAAACTTAGACAGAAAACTTCTGCGAATGCGGCAGATTCGTCCACACAGTCGGTCAACGAAAAAATTCTGAAGGAGTGTCATTCTTTATATACCGACCCGGACACCGGTGAGTTTTCATTTATTATGAATTTTTACTTTTTTTTTTTGTTGACTGAAATCGCCCTGCTTACGCAATGAACTCTCACTTTGACATGTCAGAAAAAATGATGACTTAGCAGACAGAGATTTTTTGTTACATCTAGAGCGATTTTTAATGATAATAATAAAAAAAGGTAATCTGAATAGTATCTACTCTACAAACGGCCTTTCTTTTCATCTCGTTTCATATTTATATTGTTATAAATTGACCGGTAGTAGACCTGTAAAATCTATTAATAGTTTGTCTGCATCACACTTGAACAGCTGATGGGAGGTCAAGTTAAACATTCTTAGCATTCATGATTGAATGTTGAGAATTCTATATTATGACACTATATTATGTAACAAGAAACCCCCAAGTTTCTATAATACAAGTCCCTTTCTTTAAACCCTAGTGTCCTAAATCTAGGTCTAGCAATAAAGAAGTTAGATGGGATGTTTTAGTCATTTTGTATGAATTGGGGTCTAAAAGACCAAGAGTACAAAAAGAATGACATAGAACAATGAAAATGAAAGGCACAGTATCAAAAAGGCTCACTTTTTAACGAGACTAAAAAGGCCTACTCTCAAAACAGACTTAAAAGCCTTAGAATCCAAAGTGCCAAAATGATATTTGATCACAGTTGTTTTTATTTGTATGGTATTGAAATAAATTTGTCTCAAGACAAATACAATTCATGCAATATGATTATAAAATAGTAAGTAAAGTTAGATAACCAGCAGGGTCCAAAGAATCCACTCGTCCGCCCGTATTTACGAGTAAGAAATCACGGAGGACAAATGGAAATCTTAAGTCAGTCGTCTGCCCGGACGACTGAAGAATTAAAGGCACATAACAATGCCTAGTGTCTGGGTAAATATGGATAAAAGACAGAAAATGGGCTCTAAACAGATTAAATGATGATAGAAGTTCGCAAGAACTCAACAGTCATGTACTTTGATTTCTAAAAATAAACTTCTGGTATTGGCATGATATAACCCGGTACCCGAACATTGTAATTGTTTATCGATCCCCTAAACAGGGAAATTATCCAGAATTCAACAGGTTTTCACGTGTTTTGTTTATATCTACTACTTCTTTAGTGGTATATAGACACGATCATCAAATTGAACATGAAAAATCCACAATATGGTATGTTAAAAAAATAAATTATTTTCCTCGTCCAAATCTTTTACTGGTATTTAAACTCTAAAATGAAAGTTATTTTGACGTCATAAATTTTGTCTTTTTGTATCGTCTGCACTCTATAATGACATCTTCAGATATAAGAAAGGTTTTTTTAAAAATTCATTGGCCAATGGTAGGGCGAGAAACATTCAAACCAGGACAAGTAACTTTTTCAAGAGACTTGCCCTGCAGGATGAGTGCCTTTTTCTGAATTCTTTGGACCCTGACCAGGAAAATGCCACACTTGATCCAGGGGTTCTATAATATTTTGAAAGTCAACTTGTCCATGGACAAGTGACAATCACAAATTGTCTTGTCCTTATCAAAAACCAACTTGTCCGTTCTTCACTTGTCCACTGACAATTAAGCAATGAAAATCTGCTTGTCCATGCTGCTTTAGGGACAAGTCAGACAAATGGGGCAGCTTATTTCAGAACCACTGTAATCTTGATCCAATTTAGTGACACATCTTTCAACATTTTTTCAAAGCACAGCGTCAAGTGTTTGTATTTATCTTCTTCTTCTTCCATTATCTGGCCTCCTTCCTCTTGTTGAAGATTATGCCAGTTTTGTGCGCTTATGATGAGCGGATTTCTTTTTAAAAGATTTTTATGCATTTGATATCCTCCCCCCTCCCTATACAGGGTCCGAAGAATCCACTCGTCCGCTCATATTTATGAGTAAGAAATCCCGGAGGGCGAGTGGAAATTCTTAAGCAGTTGTCCTCCCGGACGAGTGAAAAATGAATGGCATTAAATCATCATGTCTAGTGTAAGGATAAAAATAGATAAAAAACAAAAAAAGACACTTCAAAAAAGTTTGCTGTGATAGAAGTTCGCAACAACTTGAACTGTAAACAGTCATGTACTTTGATTTCTAAAAAGAAAACTTTCGATTTTCGCATGATATAACCCGTTACCCGAACTTCGTGACAAATTAATCTCACGATCAAGGAAAGTATCAATAAAAAAAAAATAATAAAAAATGAATCTCCCCCAGGGCCCTGTTTTGTTCATGTCTACTATTTCTTTTGTCGCATATAGACATGATAATTTAATTTTACCCAGTCACTAATGTTTTTAATGTCGAAAAGCATTTTTTGTTTATAATTCCTTTACACAGTAATATCGGATGGTTATGTTTTCCTCTGTTTGCTACACTATTTTACATTTTTAGCTCCACTGGCTGAAAGCCTCTGGGGCTATTGTCATGGCGTTGTGTTCGTCGTGCGTCCTTCCGTCCGTCCAATCCATGTGTGTGGTTGTAAAGTGAGTTTTCTCAGATTCCAATGGATGGATACCAATTAAATTTTACATGAATGATCCTTTGGTTACCCTTTATCAGTCTACCAAAAATTATTGTGATCGGATGACAAATATGCATTTTATGGGCGTAGGTCATTTCTCTATATGTTATAAAGTGGAAACTTTGAAAATCATTTTCTCAGAATGTAATTGATGGATATCAACCAAATTTCTTTAGAATGATCATCGAGTGACCCTTTTTCAGTCTACCAAAAATTATTGTGATCGGATGAAAAATATGTTTTTTATGGGCGGAGGTCATTTCTCTATATGTTATATTGTGGAAAGTTTGAAAATCATTTCTCAGAATGTAATAAATGGATATCAACCAAATCTCACTTGAATGGTCCTTGAGTGACCCTTTATCAGTCTACCAAAAATAATTGTGATCTGATGAAAAATATATATTTTATGAGCGGAGGTCATTTCTCTACATGATACATAGGGGTAGTTTCAAAAATAATGAGGGTTTTTCAAAATCTACTTCTCAATATTTTGTAAACCTGTATTCAAACATTTTTTTTGTCCTAAAATTTGTATTTCTGCATGGTTCAATAGATGGTAAAATATTTTTTGTTTTGAACGAACGATCTAGAAATAGTTGCAGAAAAAGTGTTGAAAAAAACAGGAGTGTAACACTTTATGTGTGAATTTTTTCAAAAAGTCTTTTTTCAGGAATGAATTGTAACTTAGCCTCAAAGTATTAAGTTTGTAAACTTTTACCAGAATAAATGTTGATATCTAAGGACAAATTTTCAACATAAAACTTTCGTATGGATGAATGTATAGAATATGAAATCCTCATTTGTTTTGCATCACTGATCAGCGAATTTTTTCTTGAAATGAACAATACTTTGGATTGATCTGTAGAATTTTGCATGAAATACTAGAATTATCTTTACTTACTAGTTTACAACCACCTAACTTACATTTTAGGAAGTGTTAACTGTATTCCTCATAAGTGTGCATGTCATACAATACATTTGGTGATTCCATATCTTATACTACCCATGATTAACAGGAGTGTAACATTTTTTACACAAATCAATATTCAGAGTATATTCAACACAAATATTCATATTCTCTGCATTTATTTTAAGAGGAAACATGCCAAAGTTGACACCTGTGAAGAGTGTTGCAGTGCAAGGAGTCACATACTTTTCAGATGTGATCATAAATGAAAACAGGAGTGTAACACTTGATTTGAATTGAGGATGTCCCTTATATATTGCTTAATAAAAACTTGAATTTATCTATGTTACAGATTGAAGTTGCAATATTTAAAGAGATATTAGTTATTTTTCAAATTTTGATAATGTTTTATTTAATGAAATTCACCGATTTCCTTAATCCTCATAACATTTCTTGAACAAGAGTTCTTATATTGTAAATGTTTCTAAATTTGAACATGAATAAACAAAGGTATTTAATTCTAATGATTTATATTTTCAAATGTACATCTTTAAGGCACCACTATGTTAAAAAAGAGAGAGCTACTGCAGTTTTAACAGATAACAAGAGTAATTCATAAATTGATACAGAAAGTGTTACACTCCTGTATTAAAAACATTATTCTAAAGATTAACAGTTTAATGCTTAACATTCAGATTATATATGGACAGCTCATACTTAAGCTTGACATGGATGAGTTAAGTACAACATTACCTACAATGAAAAGAGCATTATTGTCTAAATTTATGTCATCTTCATGTGTCTCAAACAATACCCAGAGTCCAAATTCTCAAAAGACAAAGTAAGAAAATATAGAAAATTCTGAGTAACCCTAAATATAATGCAGAGAAATTAGGCCTGAAGGATAATTTAATATGAAGCATTAAGAGATCAAGCAGTTTGGATTAACTCAAAGTTTTCTTAGCAATATATAAATGGCATTCAAAATTCAAATCTTGTGTTACACTCCTGTTTCATTTATTATCAAATCAGATAAGTATGTGAATCCTGGCACTGTGATGGTCTTTGCTAATGACAACCTTTAGACATAGGTGTCCCTGAAATAATGGCACAGAAAATCTGTAAAAATCATGTTAAGTATTCTCAGAATTGTCATTTACACCAGAAATGTTACACTCCTGTAAATCATGGGTTGTATTTGATACAAGATCACTAAAGGCCTATTATATATATATATAAGTCAACTGACTGCAAGCAAATAAGTATAGATAATTTAAGTATGTCATGCAAAATATTACTGCTCATACTAAAGTATAGTTTGTTCTACAAAAAGTCACTGATTTGAAATGCAAAACACTAGAGAAATTCTTGTACTGTATATTCACCCACATGACAAGTCTTATGTTGGTAGTCTGCCCTAAGTATCAACTTTTGCTCTTATAAAAGTTTAATAACAATAATTTACTCTTTGGTGTAAATAATGCCGAGGAAAGAATTCTAAAGAAATTCATGCAGGTAGTGTTACACTCCTGTTTTTTTGTATCAGTTTTACTTAAATAATTTCTAGAATACTTTTTCAAAGAAAATCAATATAATGTCAACAATTGAATCATACATAAATACAAATTTTAGGGCCCTTAGAGGTTCATAATATTGTTAAATAAATACTACAAAAAGTAGATTTATTATGAAAAAAAAATCAACTTTTTTTTTAAAACAAAAGAGCAACACATAACAGCCGGTGAATTTGTTGTGCAGTGTTCCTAATTTTTTATGAATTGTATAGAAATCATTTAAAGGGTTGTCAATCTAACACATATTTTTCAAAGGCCTGAGCCACTTTATTATTTGATTGCTAAGTTAAACTTTGCTAAAAATGTCAAAGATCCATTGTACATGTATAAAAGAAGCTGACCTGGCGCATGGAATTTAAAAGACAACTCTTTTCCAGAAGTCTATAAAATAATGGTTAATTTTATTCCATTTAATATTTTTCTATCCTTAAATTCATTGAAAAATATTCAATAATCAATGTAACCACTTCAAGTGAATTAAATGAGACCTTAATTATTTAAAACAGGAGTGTAACATATTGCTCTCATTTTATCAAGCTATCTTAAAATGTTATTTTGACCTAAAATGTGTCTTTTTTTTATCTGACCTTACACCCTAAAATTTCTATCTCTTACTTTGATTCATTGTCAAATATGATGAAGTCATAGGCAACTGTGAATTTGGTTGATGCAGTGAATAGATTATTTTGTATTTCTGTTTGTATGAAAAAGCCTTGGGTTTTTTTTAAAAGAAAATTTGAAAAAGCTTAAAATTTCATCAACTGAATTTAGTTTCTTATCAGTAATACAAAATAAAAGTATGTTGTTACCTGTAAATAGAGGGAAACATTAACCTTTGGATAAAACAAAAACATATACAGGAGTGTAACATTTTATTTGAATTTTACGCAAAATTTTGATGCTCCATATCTATATAACTGAAAATGATATTAAAGCTGAGATTTTTGCTGCATGTTGGACAGCTCATGGATGTTAATTATGAAAAATTTTGTATTATTATATAACACAGGGACTGCACAATAAGAACTTTATTGAACCAGGTCTTAAATTATCTGCATTAATTGGAAGTAAAATGTTGAATTTTTTCTTACATAATAGGCCTGCCCATGTTTTTTGTGTAATTCTAAGTAGTAAAGTGTCTCTTGTCATTGTATAATTCAATATGGCATTTTGTAAATCCTCAGGAACATATTAATTGCATGACCAAATATTCAGATATTTAGAGATTTTTCTATAATTTATTTGAATAAAAAGTGAAATTAAAGAAATATAGTAAGGAATTAACCTAAAACCATTAGGAATCTTGAAATTGGGTATGTCCCCTATAAAGTGGAAAGAAAAATATTGATGTCAAACCAACTTCATTTCTGACCCCTAATTTCACACTTTTGCCTCATTTTTTTTGAAACTACCCATAGTGGAAACCTTAAATATCATTTTCTCAGAATGTAATTGATGGATATCAACCAAATTTCACTTGAATGATCCTTGAGTGACCCTTTATCATCCAGCGGAAAATTAATGTGATTGGATGAAAAGTATGACTTTTATGGGCAGAGGTCATTTCTCTATATTTTATAGTGAAAACTTTTCAACATCAGTAGAACCCAAAATATCTTAAAATCTAGTCAAACCCTAGATTTGCTATTTCAAGAATTTCAAGCCTGTGGAGCGACTCAAGCCATTCATGGCTTTCTAGTTACAATTTCAATTGTGTGCTATTACATCCAAGGTACAAGATAGAAGCTTTGATGGACTTCAAATAGTGATTTTAGATTAAATCTGTTTTTCCCCAATTGAATAATTAAATCTGCTTGTTTTCAAACAGGCAATTATATCCTATAATTATATAGGAAAGGGTTAATTGACTAAATGATACAATTTTTGAATATATTTAAGAAAAACAGGTTATTTTGCAAGGCAGCACAGCTTCAGACAATGTGCAGGATTACCAGACAGTCATTAGTGTATCTTGAGTACAATACATTGATACATGTGACATGTTTAGTATATATTAAAGGTTAATTGAGAGTCTTTGTGTTCAAGATCTAAAAATTGGAATGATAGTATCATGTAGTCAATAGGGGAGAGCAAAATACTCTAACTCCAACATTGGTCAAGCTGCAGTAACACCATTTTGCACAAACACTGAAAAATAAATTGGAACAAGAGTATTTGCAGTTGGACCAAACCTGAGAAAAAAATCTAGATCAATGCAGAGGTATAGATGAGAGTAGGCAAAAACAGTCTTAAATATCAACTTTTCAATGAAACCCTATGTTGTGGGTACTCATTTGAATTGTCTAGACAATTGTAGGTTTTGTGTTTTTACTCATTGAAAAACTTTGATCTAAAAAATCCCCCCAAAATCTGTCAAGTGCTGCCATTTACAACTGTGTCATGACTTTGATATGTAAATATATAATACATACTTAGTATTTTGTATGAAAAAAATTATCAAACAAGGTTGTGAGAATTGATAATTGGCGAGGCTCTGTCGAGACAATTATCAATTCTCACAACTGAGTTAGATATTTTTTTCATACAATACACTTATTAGGTACATGTATTATGTTTATCTTATAACCTCTTGTCTTGTTTTTGTCGATGTTTCTTACTGAAATGCAAGTTTCTGAAAATAACTGCATTATATTATTGTTCTAAAAATAACTATGTGATATCATAAAAAATATCATACGGGATGTTATCACATGGATATTTGTATAAGATAAGATATATTTAAAAGAGCTAAGGTAAGTCTATGTGATACCTTTGGGGTTCGTGTGTGCGTGTGACCGGATGTTAATGATCATTAAATGAGAGTTTGGTTTAGCAATTTAAGGCTCTTTCATCATTGTCATGCTGAGCCCTTCACATGGGTGCAGTCTGACCTTAGTCTATATACAACCTGATTATCTTTGTTAGACCAGAAAAGTTTTAAAAGTTGCTTTTAAAAAAAAGACACTTGGTGCATTCATTGCTTTTGTCATTTTAAGCTCAGCTGTTTCGGAGAAAAACCCGAGGTATTGCCATAGCCTCCGTGTGGTTGTTGTTGTCGTCGTTGTGCAAAAACTTTGACATTTTGTTGTATATCTCTGGTTCTATTGAAGGCATTCACTTGAAACTTGGCACACATATTCCCCATCAAAAGAGCAATCTATACTATCAATTGGGATAACTGTAGATGCATTTTGTGCAAATTATGCCCCATACAGCACTCAACAGCCGAGCATAGGCACTCGTAAGCGGTGCTCTTGTTAAATAATTCATATTTGCCAAGGTTTTATTAAGCTTGTGGTGCTCTTACACCTCTCAGGATGCCCAGTGACCTGTATATTTACTTATAAATACCTATATTCTCCTATACTTCTGGACCTTACCTATAAAAACCTATAATTTTCCCTATTTTTGCTAAAAATACCTTTTTACACTTATATTTTCATGACTTTGGTTATCAAGATATACAAATTTAAAGCAAATACTTTCACAAAGTGGTTTTCTAAGATTTAAAAATTACGAAATAAGCGGACGTCGGCGTAATATACATCTGGATTATATCCGGAAAATGAAACCCGGACGTAACAAAACGTCCGCGATTCAAGGAAAACGTCCTGTAATTTGACCTCGGATGTTTTACGAATTTACGTAATAAAGGATTTAAAGTAAGTCCACGCGTGCAAAAAAATCAATAATCAACATGAGCATACACATAACAGCTGACCTAAACAAGCCATGCGTTAAACATGTGTGGTATTAGACTGCCACTATAACAACCAGTGTTTGATTACGCAATCTTGTCGGGTTTGCGACAAGCCATAACTGCTTCTGTCATTACCTTTCTTTGTCGGATACAGATCATGAGGGTCCTTTGATAGGATTATTTGAGACAAACGACATTCAAAGCATGTCAAACGTCAAACCAATAAAATTTCGAAATATCGCTTCCTAAAAGTCTTAGGTAATTTATCCGAAATGAAAACATTTTTGAAAGATCATTCGTCTATCCTCGTTTAAAAACATTAAGAATTGGCATTATCAGAGAATATCCCAAAGACGTCATTTATGTTGTCTGCAACAACATGTCTGACTAGAGATTTGAAATGGCGAATTCTTGTCTTATGTTATTTGGATAATTCTGCATAAGTTAAGAACTTTTATTTACACACTACCTAAAACACTCGCCACCTTTGGACCGACAGGCAGGGGAAAATTAAAGCTGCATTATTTGCGTAATATGGCCGGATACCCAAACATCATACCTAAAATTCAAGTAAGCCTCATTTCGTTTGACCATCATGCAAAATACATCTTAACACCAATTCCAAATAGAAACTCCACAATTTCTCATATTAGTTTCCATAGTTTATTCAATGAAAGTGCAGCTTGTCTTGGTCATATCCCCTTCAAGTTTGAAATTGTGTCAAGCGGGATCAAAATTCGGGTCAGGGGTCGAATCTATAAGAAAAAAAGCTTAGGCGCACTTAAGAGGCCACATATTTTGCCCACATGCTTTTGGTCAGAATGTTTGTCTCAAATAAATCTCAGTCAAGTTGGAAATTGGGTCAAGTAAGGTCAAATTGGGTCAATGGGTCAGATCTTAGAAAAACCTTTTGTGCCATCCAGTGGCCACATTTTCTGCTCAAATGTCTTGAATCTTGTGCAGAATGTTTTTCTTCATCAAATCTTGGTCAAGTTTGAAATAGGGTCAAGTGGGGTTAAAGAGGGCAAATCTAAGTTAACCTTATGTGCATTCTTGAGGCCATATTTTTGGTCTAAATATCTTAAAACTTGGTCAGAATGTTTGTCTCTATCAAATCTTGGTCAAGTTTGAAACTGGTTCGATTGGGGTAGAAAATAGGTTCAAGGGGTGAAATCTTAGAAAACCTTGTGTGCACTCTAGAGGCCACATTTTGGCCAAAATGTCTTGAGACTTGATCAGAATGTTTGTCTCCATCAAAACTCAGTCAAGTTCAAAATTGGGTCAAGTGGGGTTAAAAATGGAGTCAAGGGGGAAAATCTTAGAAAAAACCCTGTCTGCAGTCCAGAGGCCACTTTTTGGCCCAAATATCTTGAAACTTGGTCAGAATATTTTTCCATCAAATTTCCGTCAAGTTGGAAATAGGGTCAAGTTACAGGGGTAAAAAATAGGATCTATGGGTCAAAATTTAGAAAAACCTTGTGTGCACTCCAGAGGCTACATTTTTGGCCCAAATGTCTTGAACTTGGTCAGAATGTTTTCTCCATCAAATTTCTGTCAAGTTGGAAATTGGGTCTAGTGGGGTCAAAAATAGGGTCAAGATGCCAACTCTTAGAAAAACCTTGTGTGTACTCTAGAGGCCTCATTTTTGGCTAAAATGTCTACAAACTTTGTCAGAATGTGTGTCTCAATGAAACTTTGGTCAAGTGTAAACATCGGGTCAAGTGATGTCAAAAATGGGGTCAAGGGGTCAAATCTTAGAACGGTCTTAATGTTTGTCTCCATAAAATTTCAGTCAAGTTCAAAAATGGGCCAATTGGGAAAAGATGAGTTCAATGGGTCAAATTTTGGGAAATCCTTTTTTGCACTCTACAGAACATATATTTTATTGAATGTATTGTCAGAATGTTTGTCTTGAAATCTTGGACACAAACAGGGTAAAAACTAGGACATCTCTTCAAATCTTGAAACTCTTTTAGTACTTTAGAGGCAACATATTTGACTCAAATGTCATGAAATGTTTCTTCTTTTGATATCTTGGACTCTTGTTGTTGAGCCAGTCATGAATGCCAAATAAGTAGTTTTGAAACATTGCCACCTTTATCAACTAAATGCCTCAGGTGAGCCCTCACAGGCCAAAGGTCCTCTTGTTAGCTCACCTGAGCACGAAGTGCTCAAGGTGAGCTTTTGTGGTCGCGTGATATCCGTCGTCCGTCGTGTGTCGTCAACATTTACCTTGTAGACACTCTAGAGGCCACAGTTTTTACCTATCCACCTGAAATTTGGTCAGAATGATTGTCTTGATGAAATCTCGAACAAGTTCGAAATTGGGTCAAGTTGGGTCAAAAATGAGGTCACGGGGTCAAATCTTAGAAAAACCTTGTAGACACTCTAGAAGCCATATTTTGTGCCCAATCAACCTGAAATTTGGTCAGAATGATTGTCTTGATTAAATCTCGGACAAGTTCAAAATTGGGTCAAGTGGGATCAAAAATGAGGTCACGGGGTCAAATCTTAGAAAAACCTTGTAGACACTCTAGAAGCCATATTTTTTGCCCAATCAACCTGAAATTCGGTCAGAATGATTGTCTTGATAAAATCTCGGACAAGTTTGAAATTGGGTCAAGTGGGGTCAAAAATGAGGTCAAAGGGTCAATTCTTAGAAAAACCTTGTAGACACTCTAGAAGCCATATTTTTTGCCCAATCAACCTGAAATTTGGTCAGTATGATCATCTTGATTAAATCTCGGACAAGTTTGAAATTGGGTCAAGTGGGGTCAAAAATGAGGTAACAGGGTCAATTCTTAGAAAAACCTTGTAGACACTCTAGAGGCCACATTTTTTGCCCAATCAACCTGAAATTTGGTCAGTATGATCATCTTGATGAAATCTCGCACAAGTTTGAAATTGGGTCAAGTGGGGTTAAAAATGAGGTCACGGGGTCAAATCTTAGAAAAACCTTGTAGACACTCTAGAGGCCACATTTTTTGCCCAATCAACCTGAAATTTGGTCAGTATGATCATCTTGATGAAATCTCGGACAAGTTTGAAATTGGGTCAAATGGGGTCAAAAATGAGGTCACAGGGTGAAATTTTAGAAAAACCTTGTAGACACTCTAGAAGCCATATTTTTTGCCCAATCAACCTGAAATTTGGTCAGAATGATTGTGTTGATGAAATCTTGCACAAGGCTGAAATTGGGTCAAGTGGGGTCAAAAATGAGGTCACGGGGTCAATTCTTAGAAAAACCTTGTAGACACTCTAGAGGCCACATTTTTTGCCCAATCAACCTGAAATTTGGTCAGTATGATCATCTTGATGAAATCTCGGACAAGTTTGAAATTGGGTCAATAGGGGTCAAAAATGAGGTCACAGGGTGAAATTTTAGAAAAACCTTGTAGACACTCTAGAAGCCATATTTTTTGCCCAATCAACCTGAAATTTGGTCAGAATTATTGTTTTGATGAAATCTTGCACAAGTTTGAAATTGGGTCAAGTGGGGTCAAAAATGAGGTCAAAGGGTCAATTCTTAGAAAAACCTTGTAGACACTCTAAAAGCCATATTTTTTGCCCAATCAACCTGAAATTTGGTCAGTATGATCATCTTGATGAAACCTCGGACAACTTTGAAATTGGGTCAAGTGGGGTCAAAAATGAGGTCACAGGGTCAAATATTGGAAAAACCTTGTAGACACTCTAGAAGCCATATTTTTTGCCTGATCAACATGAAAATTGGTCAGAATGATCATCTTGATAAAATCTAGGTCAATTTTGAAATTGGGTCAAGTGGGGTCAAAAATGAGGTCACGGGGTCAAATCTTAGAAAAACCTTGTAAGCAGTGTAGAGTCATTATTTTTGCCCAATAGACCTGAAATTTGGTAAGAATTATTCATCCTTTCTAAATCTTCTTTAAACTATTTTCGACAGTTCATTCAGGTGAGCGATTTAGGGCCACTATGGCCCTCTTGTTTTCTTATGAAATCTTTAAAATTATTTTTGACCTTAACAATTTGCTTCATTTCATGGTAAATTGGCATGAATGTTCTTTGAGTGACCCATTTCATTAATTGCACAAGAAGTTTTGATTGACCCCAGAAAAAAGGACATGGCAGGTTTGGGCTTATTTTCACTGTGAAATCTTTAAAAATAATCTCCCAAACTATTGCGCCAATAGAAATAAAATATGGCACTGATGATTCTTGTGCAATCCTTTTCTCAAGTTGTTATAGAAATTTTGATTGACCCCAAAATAAGGTTGAGGAATGATGGGGCTTTTTTATCCCCCACAGTTTTCTGCAAATGGGATTTATAGTAATGGTCTCTTTCCATCATTCTGTCATTAATTTTGATCCTTCAGTTGTTCCGTCATTCCGTCACTGAACTTGTCCAGAGCATATCTTCTAAACTTAGATTTTGTAGGGGGCATGTCTCTTAAAGGAAGAATCCTTAATCTATTAGGCTTCAGTTTACCATCAAGCATTCATGGAGGGGGATGGCAATGTCCAACATGGCTCTAGTATTAATTTTGAAAAACAGCTTTCCGTATAAGGTCAAGACTACACTTTCTGTCAATGTTTTGGCCCTTTCACAAATTTCCTTGTAAACTTCAATATCAGACTGTATTTCTCATTGATAGATATTTGAAAGCCAGTAGAGTGATACAGGCTCTCATGGGCCTCATATTTTCCCATTGAGTAAAAAAAATTCCATCTTTTCTGAATTATCCTCCGCAGCTTTTTATACCCCTTGAACTCCTTTAACCACTTAACAAAACAGCAAGATCATCAACATTTTAACTTGTGGAAATCCACAATGGTTGTGACAACCCCACCCCAGTGGAGTTGATAATTTATCTATGTATTCGGACACATTTATAAGCTATAGTATCAATGAATGAAAAATATATACGGTATACATATTTTGTCCAAATTGATGGATGAATCAATTATGGTAGTATTGTTTCATTATTAATCCATAAAGACTTATCTCTTTGATAAATAAAAATTCCTTCTCAGAAGCATTACTAATAATTTTGAAATAAGAACTTCAATTTAAGCTTTAGCCCATTTTAGCTTTAGCCTACACTTTAGGATCAGCTAGCAGAGCTCCAGATAATTTTTTGAGTCAAGGGGTATTTACCCCTCATAATTTTTTTCAAGGGGTATTTTTCAATAAAGCTTTCAACAGACCGGACTTCACGAAATACTGCCGGTCCCACTGACATGTCTGGTAAAAATCATGCCGGTCCGGTAAGTTGCACATGGATACAGGACCGACTGACTGGTAAAATCTAGCCACATACACAATGTGTCCCATCATTGTGTCTGAAGGAATTTAGTTTGGTCTGGTAAAAATTTAAAGTTTACCAGACCCACTGCCTGGTAAAAAATATGGTTATTTCGTGTAGTCTGCAGATGGGGTATTTCTGTCTTTATTAATCTTTTACAAAAAGTTTCCTTATAATTTTAGGCATCATTCTTTTACAAGTGTAAAGAAAAAGGCCCATATAAAAAAGAGATGAATATAGAAAATTGGAAGAGTGTGATGATTAAAAGAAAAAGATAGAATATCCGACAGTTCATATCAGACTTAAAAAAAAAAAATAAGTGTACCTTTAGAGTTGTTCAAACTTAATTACCAGAAATAGCATCACCTGCTACATGTAAGAAGTTATTACATGAAGGTGATTTTGGAAGAAAAATCAAATGTCTAAAAGAAAAAAATAAGATATTACAGTATATAATGATCAAATTTTAAAGGGGTGTCATAACTTTTGTTGTGGAAATGATAAGATCTGCTTAGTTATCATTGACTGGTTTTGATTTTGGGAAGAAAATAAGTAAAAGAATTATTCTTAGATATATAAGACAATATCTTATTTTATTTGTCAAATTTTGAAGGGGTATCTTAAATTTGTTCTAGAAATAATAAGATCTGCTTAGCTATTATTGACTGGCTTTGATTTTTTGGATGAGAGTGAGTATAAAACGAAAAATATCTAGATATAAGACAGCATTGTAACCATTTAATATGAAAATTTTACAGGGGTGTCATAACTTTCGTAAGTAAAAAAAAGTTTGGGGTGTCATAACTTTCGTACCAGTGTCGTCTGCAAAACAAAAGTAATATCAAGGGAAAAATTAGAGATACTGTATAACTTTGTGGACAGATAAAAAAATTAATGGTGATGTCGTAATTTTTATACGCCGCCGGAGGCGGACGTATATTGGCGTCATCTTCTCCGTCTGTCCGTCCGTCCATCCGTCCATCCGTCCGTCCGTCCGTCCGTCCATCCGTCCGTCCATCCGTCCGTCCGTACGTCCGTCCACTTTTCTTGTCAACGCAACTCCTCCTAAACTACTGGCTGGATCTTCTTGAAACTTGGTCAATATTATCACCTCAATTGGTAGATGTGCATGAAGGAAGGATTTTACGGTTCGTTGATTTTTGCCTGAGTTATGCCCCTTGATAACTTAGTCTCTGGGTCCACTTTTCTTGTCAACGCAACTCCTCCTAAGTTTCTGGCTGGATCTTCTTGAAACTTGGTCAATGTAATCACCTCATTTGGTAGATGTGCATGAAGGAAGGATTTTACGGTTCATTGATTTTTGCCTGAGTTATGCCCCTTGATAACTTAGTCTCTGGGTCCACTTTTCTTGTCAACGCAACTCCTCCTAAGTTTCTGGCTGGATCTTTTTGAAACTTGGTCGATGTTATCACCTCAATTGGTAGATGTGCATGAAGGAAGGATTTTATGGTTCGTTAATTTTTGCCTGAGTTATGCCCCTTGATAACTTAGTCTCTGGGTCCACTTTTCTTGTCAACGCAACGCCTCCTAAGTTTCTGGCTGGATCTTTTTGAAACTTGGTCTATGTAATCACCTCAATTGGTAGATGTTCATGAAGGAAGGATTTTACGGTTCATTGATTTTTGCCTAAGTTATGCCCCTTAAAACTTAGTCTCTGGGTCCACTTTTCTTGTCAACGCAACTCCTCCTAAGTTTCCGGCTGGATCTTCTTGAAACTTGGTCAATGTTATCACCTCAATTGGTAGATGTGCATGAAGGAAGGATTTTATGGTTTGTTGATTTTTGCCTGAGTTATGCCCCTTAAAAACTTAGTATCTAGGGCTCATTGAAATTGCAGCCTTTTGAACACAAATCCTCCTTACTTTTTGTCTTTATTTAAATGAAACTTGGTCAATGTCATCACCATAATTTGAAGATGTACATGGATCAAGGATTTTATGGCTCATTTATTTCCCTGAATTATGCCCCCTTAAAACTTAGTGCCTGGGGCGTATTGAAATTGCAGCCATGTGAAGGCAACTCCTCCTAACTTTTTGTCTTGATTTAAATGAAACTTGGTCATTTTCAATTTGGTTCTGTCAAAATAAGTAGTGTCTACAATTATTTCTGTGAAACAGCAGCAATGTGGCGGCGTATTTTGTGACGATGGCACTCTTGTTGTTACTTGAAACCACATTGCCAGCTATCTTAACATTGACTGAAGGGAATGCAGGATTGAAAAATTATTTTAGCCTTAGGAAGAGCTAAATTGGACTGGTAAAATCCAAGTTTTAATAGGGGTGAGAAAAAGTCGTCGATCTATTTAAACAAGGCCGGCTCCAAAGATGTCATTGACAATTTGGGATTTTGGATAGAAAATGAATTTTACAAGAAAAATACCTCGGATATAGATCTACCGAACAAAAGACCCAAACAAAGACACGAAAACAAGTTGTGAGTGCATGCACATTTGCAATAGGGGTTTCGAGTATGCACACAAACATTTAATGTCATCTGCTAGTTTTAATTCATTTTTTTTCACTGACGAGGATTTTTCTTTTTCTTATAGAGAGATTTCGCAAATCTAAATGGTGATCACAGGCGAAAATTACCGTATTTGCCCGATATATTCGGACGGAAAAAAATAATTATTATTTTTTGTGTCCGAATATTTACAAAAATATTTTCCTCTGTGTCCGAAAATTTAGGGTCTTTTCACAATTTCATGGTGAAAATCGATCTTTAATATTTGTAAAGGCTCTTAAACAATACTGAAGAATATGCGGACAGAGCTTGGAATAAGGTAAAGTGCCGATAAATGCGTCAAATATATGCTTTCATCATTTTAACGGAGCTAGGAGGAAGGTAAAGTCCCGACAAATTTATCAAGAAAATATGCGTACCTCATTGAACAAACTATAAAAAAGATAATCCTGAACGAAAATCCAGAGCAGTAACAATCAAAAACTTATGTTCCTCTTTACACATTTTCACTAAAACATTGCTGTATTCAAATCATGCAGCATTGAATCAGTTCTACGCAAACGAGTTTAGGGATGACGCAATAATTCACGTTTTTTAATTCAACCATTTTAATTTTCTATTTTCAGATAACAAGTCCAAGGCCCAAATGAATTCCAAGCACAGTCAAAAAATAAAATTAAAAAAAAAAAAAAAGACGGAAAAACTTTGTTTATTATAGTTTATCCCTTATCATCGCCATTCTTTTTCAGCTTGGCTCCAAACCAGCGGAAACGGGAAGCAAAACGTCGTCCAGCTGATTAAATAACGGAACTCAATCTTCGTTTAATTGGAGTTACGTTGTTTTTGTCGCCGATCGGCATTCACAAATAAATAGACGAAGAGTGACTGAAATATCGGAAGAAAGGTTACCGAAAGCCGTAGTTAGGATATTTTGCTTACAGATCGACAATTATGAAATAAATAGTATTGCGAGTCTTAGTAGTTACGATATTTCCGTAGTGAACGGCAGACGTTCATAATATTGAAAATTGAATGACCGTTCGATTTTCGTTGGTGGACATATGAAAGCGAATAACTATAGCTTAACAAAGTCGTCTCTCGCTCTCTCTTTCTTTCTTTCTCTCTCTTTCTCTCTCTCGTTTTCCATCGGATAATAATCCTCCGATCTTAAGAGACAATTCTCTACCGACATATTTTTTTCATCGCAATGCCTCGAAATTTTATACATGTACACAGACGGTTTGTGTTCGGGTCGGTGAATGTCGGTCATTACATAATTTGAGACGGTCTCGACACGCGACTCGGGGCGTCTCCTTGGTTACGTGTTTAACTTTCAACTCTATTATGTTTCGCATACAACTGTATCACTAGACACTTATGGATTAGATTTACGCCATTACTGCCTCGCCTCGTTTAATAACACCTGTTTTATTCAACTGTTCCGGGTACCTTGCTTTTCGCAGGAACGAATCGGTCTTAATTGTTTGTCGCTAAAATTCAAGCCTTAATAATAATAATGAAAAAAAGAATTCCAAACCAGCTTTTTTTCTGACTGGATATTGTTACCATTATGCCTATATTCTCGATTACGGCGAATCTGATAATTTTACGACCAGATTGAAAAATAAAAAGCCGACCAACCCGCATTTCTTGTTTGGAATATTCCTAAAGCCTTAATGCCTCGCAAGTCAGTTTATACGTCACGTATGCAGCCGACAAAAGATCGCTGTGCATAAACCCGTATCTCCCGATGTAGATAGCGAATAATTAAACCTTTTATGTAGCGATTATTACAAATAACATAATTTGGTGTGATTAGCCAGCGGCTATCAAATTGACAAGGGTTATCGGATGTCAAAAAATGGATTACGATTGTAGGAAAAAACCCCACAGGGACAAAACCCCACAACCAAAATTTTATACAGTGGACAAAACCCCACACCATCCATTTTTGACAGTGGACAAAACCCCACACCATCCATTTTAGACAGTGGACAAAACCCCACACCATCCATTTTAGACAGTGGACAAAACCCCACACCTCCATTATTATTAGAGTAGATAAAACCCCATAAATGTGGTTCATAATTGTCTTTCATATTAGGCATTTACACAAAATGACCCAACAACTAGTCTTCTTCAAAATGGCTCTTCAAAATACAGAATATTCAATCCTTCAAAAATATTCTGTACATACATTTGCAGGTGATTTCTTCCTTATTTACCTAACATTAAACACATAAAGGTATAAAATGTTTCAAATGCCATTTATTATCATGACTCAGATATTCATGTGATGTTATGTCCCGGTCATTTGCTCTACTACCATGTTGAAGACTACACTCCTAGGTTGAAAAACTTTGCAACTTTTAGAGACGTGCGCAGCGAGGAGGACAGGCCAACAATTTGAACTAACCCTTGCATTTTCACATTTGGTCTCATTCCGATTGATAGTTTTGCCATTAATTTAATATAATTGTGCATATTAAACCAATAAATGATGTGATATAGAAAAGATGCTAATTATACCTAAAATGGTTACTGTTATTATTTATAAGTATGATATTTGTCACATTTAAAACAGATTATGCGTAATTAAAGCAAACATGACCATTTTCTTTGACTAACTTGACTAACTCATTAATGATAATTTCATTTCTTTTCCCCATCTATTCGTGTCAATAATAACTACAAAGCACTGTAGAATTATAAAGTTTTAAATGGATGCGCAACAAAACATATCATAACATAACATAACATATACTTTATCTCACTAAAGTACAAACAAATTGTGCAATATTAGTTTGAAATGAAGTTTAGATGGTTGCATAGTTATATTCAAAGATGAAGTTTTCAAATTATTCTTTCTCATGCTGTTCATTGTATTTCAGCAGTATAATATTTTAGATGCAGACTACATCATATGCTTTTTGTTTGAAAAAGAGTTTAGATTTAGCAAGGAAAAAGTTGAATGATCAGCATTTATTACACAATTACTTAGAACATTTTAAAATGATGAATACAAAATATTTACATAGAGTTTTTTCTTGGTCTAAGAATGTTAGCATGATAGAATACTTCAGTAATTTAATGATACAGAATTTAAATAAAAGATATCAGGCTAAAATACTTGCGATGTTTATGAATATGTTACATGCATTTAAGAACATTTTAGGCAGGAATGAGGTCTTGTTCACTGTTTACCCAAAAATGAAGTGTGGGGTTTTGTCCACTATGAAAAATGGATGGTGTGGGGTTTTGTCCACTGTCAAAAATTTATGGTGTGGGGTTTCGTCCACTGTTGAAAATGGATGGTGTGGGGTTTTGTCCACTATATAAAATTTTGGTTGTGGGGTTTTGTCCCTGTGGGGTTTTGTCCGTATACCAACCAACCATGGATTACACCTTACGGGGATTATCGGCGATACCGTAAATTAAACAAAAGGTAAGGGTGCGTACTTTGCCTTTCAACTCGATTCATGTAACGTAAATTTGTGTCCGAAAACTAAGGGACGGACCATTCCACTTGTGTCCGATTTTAGGGACAAAAAATAAATTATTTTTGAAAATAATTAATGGTGTCCGAATTTTTCGGGTGTCCGAATACTTCGGGTAAATACGGTAACATTGAAAAAATTACTTTGATGCGCATTTTCAAACACGGAGAAAATATCATTAGTCAATCAACCAAAATATTTGCAATGTACTGACAAGTCACTGGAGGTAAAAATGGAAATCTTCTATTCTCGGAAATGCGCGAAATTTAAAACTCAATACCGCTCTGCTAGTGACGTAAAAAGAATTTTACCTAGTTTTAATTGGGCGAGGAGATTCCTCGTACTATGTACTATTTTTTACTGCAAAGAAACCTATTTTTAAACTCTTTTTGATTTCAGTTGTATTTTTGTTCTCACCCTGTCGTTTTCCAAACTCGGTACGCTAAGTAAAGATAAACAATGCGTTTTTCCAAGTTTTGATGTGTATCTGTACGCATTTTGATATATATCTTTGCGTACTCTAGCCAATTGGTAGCGTAAAGTACGCAGATACGCATCCTATCTGGAGCTCTGAGCTAGTTTCTTCATCTTTATACCTCATCACAAATGTCCTTGTAAACTTCCATAATCCGAGATTCTCATTGATTGATATATCAAAGCCAATGGAGCAATACAGGCCAACTTGGGTCTCTTGTATTTGTGTATTATTGAAATATTTTCTGGAGTAAGCTCCACAAATCATTGAACAGATTGTACTTTTGGGGATGAACTCTAGGAAGATATTGAAGAATGTTTAAAACAGTCTTCATTTCTTTTCTGAAGTTGATTCCAGAGGGTCTTAGGGACTCACCTAAGTTTTGAGGGTCCAAGGGACTTTTTTTTAAGTCTCAAACTAACAAAACCTGCATCCCCTTAAAGCCAGGTATGAATAAGAGAATGACGGGATACAGATCAACAGACATTTTTTGTGCACTCTTATTTTAAACTGCAATATTGTTGAAAGCCTGTTAAAGCCGAAACAAACAAACAAAATCTTATTGTGTAAAGCGCTGAATGGTATGAATAAGCGAATGACTGGGTACAGATCAATAGTAAGACGACGGTTTTTGCAGACTTTAGATTTGAGTGTATCCTGCATGGGTGAAACAGTTAGTGATGACTGTCTAGACTAAACCGGGCTACAATCAATATCCCTTGCTTTCCTGTGTTTCCAGAAACCGAGCTCCAGATACTAAATGACAGAAAGATTGGTTCGATTTAAAAACTGGGGAAAATTCATTATTGTTGGCCATAATCTATGTTGCAGGTACTCATTAGAATTGTCTCAAGTATCCACAACCTAGGTTTTTGTTAGAAACAAAAAAATTTGATTGTCGTTATTCCTTATCTTGAGTATTTCAGGGATCAGGGGAGATAATCATGTCTAATAAGCTCTTCTTTGCCCCCTTCAAGTACCTACCGGTATATTTGAAGAACACAATTAATTATTTTAATTTTACTTTCGAATTTCCTTTTCTTTCAATTTTTTCAATAACATATGAATTGATACTCTTTTCAAGCAAATTATTTTGATATTATAGTAAATATGTTCTTCGTACACAAAATTATCGACTTTGTTTCACCATAAATTTGAATAAATGCTTTTACAGGGAATTTGAGACAAACAGTCAGCAGAATTCTCTAAATAATTCTACCGGAATATTGGAAAAAATAGATTTCCTTTATACACTTTCTTTGAATTGTTCATATTTTTTGCATGTCTCAAAAGAAGTCAACAATTTAGCTCCGCCTTTTTTATGGCCGAATTGATTTTAGGATTTTAATGAAAAGTTTTTCCATTTTGTGTCTGTCAATTTGTCATTCCACCTATCTGCAGGGCTTTAAGGGATACAGGTTTTGCAAGTCTGAGACTCCAAAAAAAGCAGCCAGGACCATTAATTCTATATGAAGTGTGTCCTATGGACCCTCTTTGGTTTGTCTTCTGAAAAGAATTGGGGACTGTTTTGAACGTTCTTCATTTCTTTCCTGAAGTTGAGCACTAAGCAAATATGAACACCCAACACTTCTTTAACCTTTAAACAAGAACAGTTCAAAATGCACAGAAAAAACTAGATTATTGTTAAAAGAAAAAGTCTTCATCGAAAGCAGGGACTCCCAAACCTCTTGAAAGGACACCTAACTTAGGGGTCCAAAGGACTCAGCCATAAGGATCTAAGGGGCCCTAAGATCCCTATGGTTAAGTCCTTTGGACCCTTTTTTATTGATGTAAGAGTAAAACCATGTATTTGTCTTCAATTAGTTGTCAACATTACATTCTCGCTTACCTTGATTTCATTAAGGCCCCTGTCCTTGTTTATGAACATTTCTGAAACGCAAGACAATAATCTTAGACGACTGTACACAAAAACTAGACTTTTATTCTCAAAGATAACTTAAATTAGTTATTCCAATATTCTGTAATGCAAATGATTATGATGCGATTGTATAAATATAGGCCTAACTTGATGAAAATTTATGACCCTCAACATTTCAGACCCAAATTTGAATACCTCTTCTTTACCGCTCCTGCAAGTGAGCATATTAAATATTTTACAATATACGGCAGGCAATTGCCTTTCACAAAATAACCTGCCATTCGTCCATTGATTTGTTCTTTTATGTAACTCATCTTTCATAAGAGTAAATCAAGAAAAATATTCAAAGAATATTCATAAAAGTTCTATTTTTTTTACTCTAAATGCAGACTGGGGCTTTAAGAAAAAAAACCGGTATGATTGTAGATCTCCTAATAATGTACCTGCTGAGTTCTAGGTCAAGGTCAACTGCCACGGACATTTTTCAAGTTTAACCATTTTCTAAAAACTTAAGCAAAAAAAGAAATGTTTTAACTGTCCTTACATTAAATTGTCTGCACTTGAAGCATGGATGAAAATAACCCATGCAGGTGTAGCGTCGAACCCATGCGGGCAAGTAATATTGAAATTATTGGTTAACAGGTCCAATGCCCTAACCACTGAGCTGAAAAAGATTTTCCCTGATGCAGTTGTTAGGCATTGTATTTGAAACCAAAGAAACTATGCAGGACAGTGAGATTGTTTTCCCATAATACTAAACTCTTAGACTTTAAAATAATTTCTTTGACAAAGATTGATTCACAATTATTCATTCCAATATTGCAAAAGCTTTGAGGAATGATAATTGTTCTGTATAGGTAACTAGACCTATGTGAGATAGCAGCTGGAGGCTAGGAAAGGATGTGATGGTTGTACTGGTGAGAGAATTACCAGGAAACCATTGTTAGGTGCTCCAGCAGCTGGGATATAACTGAAAAAATGTTGAAAGGGGCGTTAAACCCCATTCAACCAATCAATCAATCTGTATAGGTAACAGAAGTGTGTATATCCTGTGCATGGACTCTGTAGTCATTAAAGCGGCTTAGAAATTTTATTATGCATCATGGAAAAAGGGACTTTCATATAAAATTATTGTTGATATGGCGGTCTTTTCATTTTATGCATTAACATATCTTGGCTTTTAATGAAATTCTACTTACAAATAGGTTATTGTTACCCAAACAATTGCTTGATAGTACTTGACATAATATTCCGGCTAAATTTTTCCCTTATCCTGTTTGTTTCAAATTCTGTTTCAAAGAACCATCATTTTAGCTCTGCTGACTTCAATAGTCAGAAGACCAACGGCAATGGTTTGTTTACTGTCTGTTTGATAGTATTGGGCAATCAGTTTAAAAATACAATCAATAATTAGTTTTTAGCTGAAAGAGAAAATCCTCGAGCCCAGCATGTTCATCATTAAAAACAAAATTTTCTACCCTATGATACAAACATAAGATTAATAAATCTATTAAATATGTAAGTACCATTCAATAACTTACTTGGTATTCACTTGGGGGGGGGGGGGTCACGGATAAGTGCCCTTGAAAAATGCACTTGTCCGAAGGTTGGAAAGCCTGTGCCGGAGAAGTCGGACATGAGAATTCCACATCCCTGCATATGCCTTTAAAGGGACTCAGTAGAGGGCCCTAGACCCTCTTGGGCCTCTTGTTTATGGTCAACTAGTTGAAGGTTTTAATGAAATATTGAGGTAGAAAGCAGGCAGTTTATGTTATACAATATCTGTGCAGGCTGATCATGACTAGACTGTCTTCCCAAGCTTTGTGTACAGCTGAAAAATGTCCTGTCAAAGTGAAGCTGTAGCGTGTTGGAATGTTATTCAAAAGGTCTCAGGTTCAAATCCCTAGGAAGGTATTCATTCCTTTTCACTATTAATCTTCCACCAATGGGTTGATCATCATAGACCTATGTGGGATAGCAGCTGGAGGCTAGGAAAGAATGAAATAGTAGCACTAATGTAAGAAATACCAGGAATTGATTGTTAGGTGCTCCAGCCACTGAAATATACAAATGTAACTGAAAGATTGTTGAAAGTGGTATGAAACCCCATTCAAAACAAGGGTTTTAAAACTTTTTGCGCTTCTAAGTTATCACCTTTTTCAATGGTCACAAATTTTGTCTTTTTATTGAACAGGTCTTGTAAAGATTGCTGAGACCCTTGATCTGTCACTCCTTGCTCCTAGAAAAAAGATTACAGTATTACTCATAGGAAACCATTCGGCTGGGAAGAGTTCATTCATAAACTGGTAAGATTTTAACAATTTATAATCTGATCGGTTACATGAATAGGGATCATCTCAAAGATGTTGCACAAAATGCAGAGGTACAGATCAGAGGGCGGTATTTCCAGTCTGAAATTTTAAATTCTCACTGAAAGTCTATGTTGTGGGTACTCATTTGAATCGTCTCAAGGAGATGACTCAAATGACTACCCACAAAATAGAATTTATGCAAGAATTTTTGAAATAATTTCTTTTGAAATCCAAAATACCTAGATTATCTGTAGCTTTGAAACTGTTGTCAGTACCTATATATTGATATATATTGTTATATAATATTCCAGTATGACAAAATTGCCATCGTGATTTAGCATGGTGAATATACCATTAGTTTTAATGCATTAATTGCTTCTGCTGTTCATATCAAATACCTTTTTATACACAAGTAGAATATGAGACATATTATATGATCAACCATGGCGGTCCTGATCTGGCAGCTAGCTCAGCTGTTAAACATAGGGCTGTCAATCTTGGTCGTTTGAAATCCTGCTCAGTCAACTTTCACCTGTCATTTGACAAAAATTATTTATACAGACATCATTTGTATGATATGTAGTATCCCTAATTTGGTTGAGAAGATGAAATGTGGTTGTACTGGTATAAGAAACGATAAACCTTGGGTAGCTGAACCAGCTGTTACAAGTTAATTGCAAAAATTGTGAAAGTGTCATAAAACCCAAATCAATCAATTAAAGGAAGCAATATTTGAAGGGATTATTACAAAGCTATTGTAAATGAATGTAGATGTAATCACACTTTATGAAGATTTTCAGTTGCATCTCATTTCATTAATAAAGTCTTGACCACTTCAAACTTAGTCTAGCTTCTTTATGTCCTTAAAAAACACTTCGAATAAACATTGTAGGAAATTAAGAAATTGCTTACATTACAAGCATTTAATGTGTATTTTCAACAACATTTTTGTTTGCCTACAAAGACAAATACATGTATTATCAAATTTTCATCACTTATCTAAAATACTGTTTCTGGATATCACATATTGTTAAGGCATAGTAATTTCTATGACATTGTGTTTTCTGGGTTGTAAAACTAGTGAACTATTTACTTTTGAATCTTTTTGAAGTACATTTACATTTTGACTAACAATATTAAAATAGTTTGCTTGTATAACTTTCCATTGCCTAATGATTTCTCCCGATCTTCAAATTGTTGTGGCGCGTCGGACTGTCAATCTAGAGGTCCCAGGTTCGATCCCCGACGGCGGCACAAACTCTTTTTTCTATGCCACTTGTCCATGGACAAGTAAATACCAGGACAAATATCAGAATGGTAATAAACAGATCTAAGAGGACTTGCAACATTGTAACTATTACAAGTCCGCCCTTAATCCACAGGTCCTGAGCTGTGTCGATCCCTGATTGCCTTTGCACAAAACTTAAAATGTTATTTTATTAGGATTCGGGGTTCAACACTAACTTTTAAGAAAAAGGAGTCAAACAGATTCTCATCTTATGTAAACAAGGAGTCCATGCTTAAATCAGAGAGTCCAAATTTTTCTTACTTTGGGTACAAAATTGTAGAAAAGACGAAATTGCTTTCTCCCCTATAAATTTCATCGGAATTATAAGATAGTTTTCTTTCAAAATAATAAGTAGATACAACTAAATGTTATATGTTACAACTATTGTATTGAAGAGAGCTGAAACTTAGCGAACTTGAATGATATTTCTGTGATCATTTGTTTCAGTTTGAGGAAATAATCTTTGACCACAGGAAGTCCAGCAGACTCCTAACTTGCAAAGTAAAAGAGTCCTACCTGCAAAATGAGGAGTCTCGGACTCCTAGACTCCCCTTAATGTCGAACCCTAAGATTGATTTTCTTCTTAGTATAATTCAGTATAAATTATGAATGTGACATTGAAGATATTTTCAACATTATTGTCAATGACAATGATCAGGGATTCAATGAAATTCCATTATTAACTTCATCAGTTTGTAGGCTATCACTTTACATATAACCTTTTACATTTACCTGAAACAAATATGTTTGTATATTTCTTTCTTACTTCTAAATCAGACTGGTATATATTAGATCATGGACTTACACATAGCAAAAATTGACCTTGAACTTTGATCTTTGATGAAGTGCTGTTTGTGCTGTCCGGGTACAGTTCTTGATAATTAGTATCAAAAAGTTTTCTAGGCGATAATTCTCCTTAACAACTGCTTTTTGGTGGTCCTCTAAGTGTTTGCTTAATACACTGTACATAAAAAGTATAAAAATTGCATGGCTAATATTTGGTATGAAGGTATTTCTCATCGATAAGTAAGGGTATGTTTCTATAGGAAGATCAAGGTTATTTTACAAGGTTGATGTTTATTAACCCTTTGCTGTTTATTCCCTGCTTTTTAGGTGCCTGTAATTATATGATTGAGAAAACATTGTGAAAAAAGAAGAAATTGCTTCTGACAAGCAATTTCTTCTTTTTCCACAAATTTTCTAACCTACTGAATGGTTGTTTTTCAAATTAAATCCACTTTAAATTTTAGTCAGCAAAACCTTTGAATTTGAACAGGTCCAAAATTTTGTAAAACAGGAAAGGGTTAAGCAAGGTCAGACATATACAAAGAATAGGGGTTGCAGGGATATTATAATATATTCATCAAACACGTAAATTATCCTGCAACAGGACTTGTCAGTTTGGTACAAGATAAACAAAAAGGTAAACAACTCATGTTTTATGTTTTACTATCAACCTATTTAATTATCTCCCATATTCTGAAAAATGATGGACACTGATCATGATCTACAGATCAACTAAAATCTATTTAGGTTCAATTGTACTAAACATCGAACATCAACTTTGAATGATCATGGTCAAATAGTGAAAAATAAAATGATAACATGGATGACTTGATAGCCCTTGAATGATGAAATATTATAAAGAGTGACTGTCATCTTGCCATCATAGCGCAGTTGGTTGCTCATCAAACTGTCAATCTAGATGTCTCGGGTTCAATCCCCAATGGATTTTTTGTAATATGAAAAATATTCAACAGGTTTGTTTATTTCACTTCTGTGACGTAGGTCATATAATGGAAAGATTTATGAAAATATAATTTTTATCCTTTTCTTGTTTAAATAGGAAAGTGTTATAGACTAAGATCAGATTGCACATATTTGCAGTCTGTTCTTTTCCTATACTTCCCGCTAAATCTAGATTATTCTTGGGCCAGCCTGACAAGTGATCAGTAACGTTACATTGCAACATTTGAATGAATAGTTAATTGATAGAAAAGGCTGAATCATTGGTAATGAATAAAAACGTATCTGACTGCAAAGTGTTTTGCAATACACTCTCAAGGTTCATTAGGTGAAAGTTGTAGTAAAAGTAGAAAGATATGTAGAAAACTGGATTTAAGGGAAGGATTATAACCCACAAAGAAAGGGTTAAATAATAATATAGTCTAGGTTTTCACATAGGGGGATACTTATGTTTGTGTAGGTTTACTTATATGGATTTTGTGCTGTGGTGTTTGATATTGAATTTTCTATGTAGTTTTTGTGAGGGAGTGCCCTCTGATAACTTGTTTCAGTGATCTAGTTGTCGGAGGCCATAACCAAAATAGAAGTTACATAAGGATATTATTTTGGTAGATTTTTCATAACTGATTGCCAATAATATGCCCATGATGAGTTATTGAAGCAACCATATTTTAATATTCGTATAAAATCCTTTCACAATTTGATGGATGAATGTAAGAAAACTAAGTGTCTAGACTTTACCCATTACCAGACAACTTACTTTTAGATTGGTCTTACATTTGAATTGAGTTGAAGATTAGTCAGGTAACGCTTTACCATCTCAATTGCACAGTGTAAAACAGTTGTAACCGCCGATAGCTTAATATGCTGTTACAACATATGCAGCTGAGTCATCAATTATCTAAAATTAAATATTGGTCAAAGTTGAAAGAGGTTACGGGCCACAATGAAAATATGTAATTTTTAAAAAAAAACATCATGTTGTTGGAAAAGGAGAAGCCTTTTTATCAACTCTCATAAATAGGTAAAAGCCCAGGTGAAAAAGTTTCACACAATGTGCCCTGACTGTATAAAAAGGACCATATGGGAACTGTAAAATTAATATATGTGACCCGCTATGTAAAAAAGGACAATCTGGAATTTATAATAAATATGTAGAAAAGGGATTTGATTCAACAAAGGTCAACCAGAGGGTATATTTCGGAAATTATTACATATGAAGGTAGGATGATCATTATTTTTTTCGTTTCTTAACGCTTCCTCAAGAATGAATTGACCTGGAATCATGATGCTTTATGCAATTGTTGAACCAAGGAAGTTCCCTTTTGCGTTTGGGTTATGTAGGTCAAGGTCACATTTCATCTTTGTCCTAAAAACATTTAAGGAACTGGGACAAATGTTTCTTTATCAGCAGCAAGAATGGTTGAAAGTATTTTGTTTCCATTCAAAAAGTCCCAGGTTCGAGTCCCAATGGAGGTATTCATCCTTTCTAACTATTTGTCTTTAACCAATGGGTTGATAATTGAAGACCTATGTGGGATAGCAGATGGAGGCTAGGAAAGAATGTAGTGGTAGGACTGGTGTGAGAAATGCCAGGAATCTATTGTTTGGTGCTCAAGTAGTAATGATATAACTGAAAGATTGTTGGTAAGCAGGGTAAAACCCAATTCAGACAAACCAACTATTTTGTTTCCTAAAACTTCAAGGTCACTCTATTCATGTCTTGGCCCATTGCAGCTCTTGATTCCTTGGGGACCCACTTGTGTGCTGATTCTCATTAGTTTAATATGAAGGGAGATAATGTGGATTAACGGAACAACTAGTTGTTAATGTTGCCTCCCTTTACTTAGGGTAATCTTTCAACGACTAAAAATGGTTTGATAGCTCATATTTGTCAGATTTACTGAATCAATAATTAACCCTTGGTATGCCGAGGCAAATTCTATCTTATATTTATATCCAATAAAAGGGCTGAAAGTACTTTCAGTTGGTCATTTTTTCCTCTGAAAATGAAATATATCAACAAAAATTAACTGTTGTTTGAAAGGCTAAAATTAATTTGGGTGAAGTAGACAAGGTTGCATTTAAAGGTAGACTATAATATTTAGCTAGACTATTCATTAAAAATAAGGGGGGGGGGCTATTTCTGTCACCCAGGCGTTGGCATCGCTGTAGGCGTCAGCATTATTCTTTGGTTATGGTTTTAAGTGCAACTGTTGTGTATCTGTGTTCTTACTTATGCTATTGCTCTGAAACTTAGCATATGTTTCTGTTTTTTTAAATTTTTACGGGCAAGTGTTGACTATCTGTAATATCTCCATTTGTACTCAATGTATTGATTTGAAAATTTTCACATGCTTCTTTGACCATAATTTTAGCCTCTTGACAAAGATTCATCACTCTTAAATTTAATTTAGTGGAATTTTAACCCTTTTCCGACTAAGGATTCTTCGTTAAGTTTTTGTGTGCAACTGTTCTTTAAATGGATTGATTGATTGAATGGAGTTTAACAAAACTTTCAGGTATATTGCAGGGGTTGGAGCACCTAACAATGGATTCCTGGTATCTCTCACACCAGTACAACCATCACATCCTTTCCTAGCCTCCAGCTGCCATCTCATATAGGTCTACCATTATAAACCCATTGGTGAGAGACAAATAGTTGGAAAGAATGAATGCTGCTGTAGGGGTTCGAACCCAGGACCTCTAGATTGGTCCTTTCCAAAATGGGCCTGAGCTGATAAGGGAAAAAGGGCCAAATGAAAACAATTGAAAAATTTAATTAGAAAATCCTTGTTAATGCTCTTAAGTCTACGGTTTTTATCTGATTGTCTTCCAATTTGGTCAGAATGATTGTACTATCACAAGTATGGCACCTTTTGAAAAAAGGGCTTGATTTGTCAAGCATCATCCAAATAGGAACCTTGTTATGCTCCCCAAAGGGAGAGCATATAGCTGCCGCTTCCTCTGTCCGTCCGTCCGTCCGTCCGTTCCCACCTATTTCTCCATAACCCTTGGGCCAAATCAAATGAAACTTACCATGTAAACTCCCTATGATATAGTGATGATGCATCTGTGATGGTTTTTAGCTCCACTGGCTGAAAGCCACTGGGGCTATTGTCATGGCGTCGTGTCTGTCGTGCGTCCGTCCGTCCGTGCGTCCGTGTGTCCGGTCGTAAACTTTTTCTTTAAAAATCTTCTCCTCAGAAACTACTGGATGGATTTCAACCAAACTTCACAGGAATGATCCTTGGGTGACCCTCTTTCAAAGTTGTTCAAGAAATTTTGATCCAATGAAAAACATGGATTTAATGGGCGTGGCTAATTTCCAAATATGGTAAAAAGTGACTTTTCTCAGGTTCTAATTGATGGATACCAATAAAATTTTACATGACTTATCCTTGGGTGACCCTTTATCATTCTAACAAAAATTATTTTGATCAGATGAAAAATATGCATTTTATGGGGGGAGGTCATTTCTCTATATGTTATATAGTGGAAACTTTGAAATTCATTTTCTCAGAAACTAACTGATAGATATCAACCAAATTTTACATGATTGATCCTTGGATGACCCTTTATCAGTCTACCAAAAAATGAAGTGATCAAATGAAAAATATGTATTTTATGGGCGGAGGTCATTTCTCCATATATTATATAGTGGAAACTTTGAAAATCATTTTCTCAAAAACTAACTGATAGATATCAACCACATTTTACATGAATGATCCTTGGGTGACCCTTTATCAGTCTACCAAAAATCATTGTGATCGAATGAAAAATGTGTATTTTATGAGCGGAGGTCATTTCTCTATTTGTTATATAGTGGAAACTTTGAAAATCATTTTCTCAGAATGTAAGTGATGGATATCAACCAAATTTCACAGGAATGATCCTTGAGTGATTCTTTATCAGTCTATTTAAGATTTTTGTGCTCAAAGGAAAAAAATGTATTTTATGGGTGGAGGTCATTTCTTTCTATATAGTGAAAACACTTTGAAAATCATTTTCTCAGAATGTAATTGATGGATATCAATCAAACTTCATTAGTATGATCCTTGGGTGATCCATTATCATGCAGCCAAAAATTATCGTGATCGGATGAAAATTATGTCTTTTATTGGTGGATGTCAATTCTCTATTTGTTATAATAGTGGAAACTTTGAAATTCATTTAAACATAAATAGAACCCAAAATATCTAAAAAATCTAGTCAAAACTTTGATTTCAAGAATTTCAAGCCTGTGGAGCGACTCAAGCCATTCATGGCTTTCTAGTTGGATTTGAGGCCTTGTCACAGGAAAAGGGGACTTAGGGTAAAAAAGCAGTTTTTCCCAAATTTCTCTTAGTCTAACAGTCAGAATTTAGTGAAATTTCATATTTGAGTAGCAAATCAGATGCCCTTTACTATAAATAATTTGAAATTAACGTAAAAAAAAATACATTATGGAAAAAGGGGGCTAAATGTTTATTAACTTACGTTAGCATGTAAAATAGTAATTCCCTCCGTCAGTCCGTCCGTCCCCACCTATTCCTCCATAACCCTTGGGCCAAATCAAATGAAACTTACCATGTGAACTTCCTATGATATAGTGTTGAAGCATCTGTGACGTTTTTGGATTTGGGGCCTCGTCACGGAAAAGGGGACTTAGGGTAAAGAACAGTTTTTCCCAAATTTCTCCTAGTCTAACTGTCAGAATTAACGTAAAAAAAATCTATCATGGAAAAAGGGGGCTAAATATTTGTTACCTTTACACTAGTGGTAAAATACATTTATTCTTTCATTTCTCCTAGTCTCATGCTCAGAACTTGATGAAATTTCAAATTTTAGTAGCAAATCAGATTCCCTTTACCATAAAGTATTTGAAATTTGTGTCTCAAAATTTGTCATGCAAAAAGGGGGTTTAATGTTTGTTACCTTTATGTTTGCTGTATAAGATAACACCTTATTTGAGTCCTTGCAATCTGACCACAGAGCATATCTCCTAAAGTATAATAGCTATCAACTTGAAACCTTATGGGTGGATAGATCTTATGGAGGAGAAGTGCATCACCCAAGGACTGCAACTCTTGCTTGCATAATTTTGGAGTTATTGCCCTTTGTTATTTTTTATACTTAGATTATGTCTGGAGCATATCTCCTAAAGTATAATAGCTATCAACTTGAAACCTTATGGGTGGATAGATCTCATAGAGGAGAAGTGCAGTGTACAAGGACTGCAACTCTTGCTTGCATAGTTTTGGAGTCATTGCCCTTTGTTATTTTTGATACTTAGATTATGTCTGGAGCATATCTCCTAAAGTATAATAGCTATCAACTTGAATCTTTATGGGTGGATAGATCTTATGGAGGAGAAGTGCAATACACCTGCACTACAACTCTTGCTTGCATAATTTTGGAGTTATTGCCCTTTGTTATTTTTATTACTTAGATTTTATAGGAGGCAAATCTTTGACAGTACATAAAACTTTTTATCTATTAGGCTTCAGTTTACTATCAAGCTTTCTTGGGGGGGGATGTCCATGTCCAAGGTGGCTCTTGTTTTTGTGACAATGCCTTATTTGGGGAGCATAATCCGTCTCTGACGGCTCTTGTCTAAATTTAATTAGAAAATCCCCGTAAAAGCTCCAAAGTCTACAGTTTTCATCTGATTGTCTTCAAATTTTGCTTAGAATTATTGTACCTTTATAATGACGCTTCCTTTCCATAAAGGGCCTATTCTCTCAAGCATCACAGGAAAAGGGGGCAATTGAAAATTTAATTAGAAAATCCTCTTTTATCCTCTAAGTCCACAGTTTTCGTACAATTGACTCTAAACTTTGTCAGAATGAGTGTATCATCACAATGATTTCGCACTTAAAAAGGGGCCTATACTTGAATTTAAACTATAAGAATTCATTGTTAATAATCCTTCATATATGCATGGAAGTTAATGAAAATTTCACTTAGTAAATTCTACATCATGTGACCATGTGCATATTGATGTGGTCTGGTGGCATTCTGCATCATGTAAACTTCTTGTTAACAAACTTCCTCCTTTATCCAGGGATACAATCAATTAAAAACTTTCAGAATATTCCTTTTTCCAGTGACTATCTGCATTTGTGGCTTTTTAGCTATATGCCACATCATGATAAAAGGGGTCTTTATGTATATTCTTTGTTAACACAACTCCTTCATTTATACAAAGATTTGCATAAAAATTTAACAGAATATTTCTCATCATGGGCACATTTACTTTGCCATCTTGTGATATGCCACATCACGGAAAAAGGGGCCTTAATGTTATCTTTGTTTACACAACTCCTCTTTTGTTTATAAATACATTTTTATAATAGAATGTCCCTGATCAAGTGACTGTGCATTTCATGAATGTTTGGCTATATTATTTATTGTTTACACAATTTCTTCATTTATGCATGGATTGTCAAGAAACTTAAACAAAATATTTCTCACAAGTCCATGGCCACAACTTTGCCATTCAGTGCACAGCATAAGGTGTCATGAGAAAAGGGGCCTTTGAATAAATTATAAATCATACCTTTTATTAGGCAGTATATTTACAGTACACATTACATTGTTCTTGTAAGATGCTATTTACCTTGTCAATGGCGAGTAAATGATCAAATAAGTTACTTACAGATATTCCCTTTAAAAAAAATGGATTTGACCTCATTCTCTGATGAAAACATACAGAAAGTCAGCATTGTTACTACATTTAGTTCTACTTTCATTTTTATAAAAAAATATTGTAAACTATCGAAAGTCTATTTATTGACTTGAAAAAATGCTTTCAACCTATTGCTATTGCAAGTTAAACTATCATGATACAGCGATAGTTTTACCTATTGTTTCACCACTACAAGACATAGGCTCTTCAAAGAGTCAGTAGAGTGATCTCAGGCCCTCATGGGCCTCTTGTTTATGTTTCTATGTTGTTGGTAATCATGGGATTTGGCTTACTATGAAATCAGAAATAAATTTTTGAACAGCTTACCCTCTTTAATTAGACCTAAGTGTAAAGGTCTCTAAAAGAAATTAGTAAATAGTGTTATTTTTACAACAAAGATGTTGTTTAAAGAATATAAAGACAATTTCTTAGTACCTTGGAAAAAATATGCTTCAAATAATTCTTTTTTAGATGTTGCATAAAAAAACAAATCCAGGGAAAAAATCCAATATGCAGTGTTCACAGTATTTTTTCTGCTTTCCAATTTTCCCATTCTTTGGAGATTGGGCCCCTTTTCCTCAGTTTGTCACAGCCAGTATTTAAGAAAATTTGTCATATTTTTTTACTTATCCATCTAAAAAACTAATTCTCTTTTGTATTTGAATAGTTCCTCTCAGTACTATTATTCTGTGATTTTGACATACAAGATCCTTCTTAGCAACAGAACATTATGTAACTAAGTCCCATTCAAAGTTGCAACTTTACAGAAGAGTGTTATCCTGAAATTGTGCCAGTCAATTTAACATGACCCAGTTGTTAAATTTAGATCAATTCCTCTTTTTTCCTGCTATTTTTAACATTGCCTAAAATGCAAACTAGTTCCTAAACAAAAGAAGTGAGCGTTTTAAGAAACTTTAAGAACGGGTCTTTACATAACCATATGCTGGCTGAACTTTACTTTTGTGGGATGAAAGATTAAAAGTAGGTGGCAAATTGACACAAGATACAACCGTTACACTTTAGGATGTCAAAGAACGAAAAACAACAAAGGGAAATAAATAAAAAAGTAATCTAGGTAAGGTTATGGTTCTTGCACACTGCACCCTGTAAACATGGATGGCACAAAGCTGCCAAGTTCAAAGTTAATCCAACATAAGACAACAGATTTATGCTCCAGACAAAAAAGTGGAACCCGCCAGGAGACCACTGGTAAAAAATGATAAATAAAAAATTGCTAGTTTTTTTAGCTCTCTTGTCACATTGGCTAGTATGCTCAGGGCTTATGCTTGTTTTTCTTAATCAGGAGTCATTAAATTGACCTCCTGACCATAAAATTCTAGGGGTTGATTTTGAAGAGGTAAAACAAAGCAAACCATGTTTTCATTTATTCAATTGATATAAATGAATCATCAAAACAAAGTTTCAATTGACACTTTATTTCAAATGTTGGTAGTGCGTCGGACTGACAATCTAGAGGTCCCGGGTTCGATCCCCGACGGCGGCACTCATTCTTTCCGACTATTTGTCTCTCACCAATGGGTTGATAATCGTAGACCTATGTGAGATAGTAGCTGGAGGCTAGGAAAGGATGTGATGGTTGTACTGGTGAGGGAAATACCAGGAATCCATTGTTAGGTGCTCCAGCCGCCGCGATATAACTGAAAACATGTTGAAAGCGGCGTTAAACTCCATTCAATCATTAGTTTAAATGTTGTTTCATTTATAGTTATCCCTTAAAATAGTATGAAGAAAACAAGTGATATATGTAATCTTTTATATTGCATAGGTTGCACCAGTGGCAATTCATTAGGACAAACTGAATTTAAAGATTGTATTTCAGGTCATTATTTCATATATTTTATATGTGCTGTAGATGTCATTTCAGCTTTTAGTTAGAAAGAGAAAGTTGCAAGAACTTCAACACATTTGTATGTGTGGGCTCCTTGATTTGTCTGTGTGTTTGACAATCTGACTTAATCTGTATGGGCCATTACTCTCACATTTAGGGTTGGATTTTAATATAAATTTTCATGTTTGTACTACACCATTCCTTTATGGAAATTATCTTTAGCTTAAAGGTCTAATCAACATTTCACACATCTTTCCGTCTATTTGTCTCCCAACATCATGCAATTGATCAATTTAGTGTGTATATGTTTGTCTGTATCATAAAAGGTCAAAAGTTTTGTCTACAAAAATATTTCTGCTTTTATGGATTGCTCAATTTGATCTATCATTAGTTCTGGCCCTAGATCAGGGGTCGAGGCCACATTTAGAGGTCAAATATTTGTGGGCTTAGCATAACTTATTTGTTTTAATCATGTCCTTTGATTTTTTTTCCCTATTGGAAAAAACACAAACAAGATTTTGGGAAGGTCTAATGGTGGCCATGTATTGTCAACATCATACAGTCTCTTCATGCTAGTCAATTTGGCTGAATCTATGAAACTGAGCTGTGGATGTTTATCCTGGTACCCATCTTGAGTTCAAGTATAGGCCTAACAGGGCTCGTGCACAAATTCTTGGTCCTGTTTTCCCCAAAATATTACAATCTTCTATCTGCATAAGTCAAAAATTTAATTTGCTTCTACAGTAGTAACTAAATATGGAATTCTGCCATGTGTAATCTCATTCGAACAGTCTTCGAATAAGAGGTTCATTATAAGAGATTCATATTTCATATGAATCTCTTTGAAATATTTAGTAGACAAATCATTCTAGTACATTTAGGATTCGCAGCTGAATCAAGATGAAGTTTTGAAAATGAAAGGGGCCAAAATGACTCCTTGATAAAAAATTTTAGGAGTCAAAATAGGATTTTTCAGATTTCAGGGGTCAAAAGCCCTTGGTCAGGTCAGGTTCAAGATTAGGTTTGGTAGACAATTTGATGAAATTGGCGCCCATGCTATGAGCATAATAAACTGCTAATGATATCAGATGTGACGCATATTGTTAACATGGATGAAATGTATCACTTATTGATACTGGATCAGCTGTTCACAAAAGTCAATCTCTTTAACCCTTTCCCGTTTTACAAAATTTTGGACCTGTCCAATTTCAAAGGTTTTGCAGACGAAAATTTTAAGTGGATTTGATTTGAAAAATAACCATTCAGTAGGGTAGAAAATAGTGTGGAAAAAGAAGAAATTGCTTGTCAGAAGCAATTTCTTCTTTTTTCACAATGTTTTCTCAATCATAAAATCACAGACACGTAAAAAGCAGGTATTAAACAGCAAAGGATTAAATAAATCAGACTATGTATGTACAATACATGATAATTTAAGAATTTGAGAATCCTGTGTATCGCGTCTCTTTATTTAGAAGAAATAGAAATTGCTGCATATTCAGAAGTACCTCTATGGGATAGAATCAATAAAGTTCAGTTTAACGTAAACATTAGTATATATGCACCTCGGTACTTGATTGGCCCGCACATAGGAGAGAAAATTCACATTTTCTAGGGAAGAACCTGCCTTCTTGATGTTTGGAATTATGGGATGCTTTTATATATGGAGAAAGTAGACGTCATTGGATTTTATTATGTAATGGTGAAAAATTGTTATTTTTTTCGCTTTAAGTTTTTCATTTATGATAAATATTCTAATAATCATTGTACAAATCCTGTGGATGCCTTAGAATATTGGTCTGTCACTGTAGATGGAATTTTATTTCATTTTGTTGAATCTGTTTCAAACTGAAATATTCAATTTATGTTAATTAGTTTCCCATTCCCTGTTTTTGACGCCCCTGAAGATAAAAGTTTCTGAAATATTAAATCAAGGTGTCAATTCAACACTATTGTAAGTGCCTATATATTTATAGGCATACAATAGTGTCGGACTGACCCCTCTGAAGAATTTGAATTAAATCAAAGAAATGCTAATTACAAGCAATTTCTTCATTGTCCGCAATGTTTTACGCATCTTAATCAAAGAATTTTAACTTTTCATCAACCTAAAATTGTTGTCAGCAATTTCTATGAATTTGGACCATTTGAAATTTTGTCATCTGGGTTATAACTGAATTGTCTCAGACTGTCTTGCAATTATTTCTCTTACTGATAGTTTTTGAAGTTAATTAAAAAATGCATCTGTGGTTAAAATCTTTTTGCTTTAAATTTTGATCAACAATAAAGACTGAAAATTAAGAAAAATAAAATTATTTTAATCTGCCAAAAACTATGTCTAAAGGCTTTAAGTAAGGGTCTGTCATCTCTTGATGGCCCTTTATAAAAGCTGTTATATAAAATCCACTACAACCTATATGGCCTCCACCAAGACACACCCCATTTTGCCAAAAATTATGCCTAAAGGCTTTAAGTTTGGGTCTGTCATCACTTGATGGCTACAAAAGCTGTAATAAAAAACCAACTACATACCATATGGGCTCCACCCAGACACACCCCATTTTACCTAGAAATTGTGTGTGACATAATTTTTATGACCCTCTGCAAATATTGTTTAAACATTCCAATTTAGGCTCATCTCTTACTCAACCCATTTAACTTAAAAATGATGATCTTTTAAGGTCTGCAAAACCATGAGGCTGAAAACTGTTGTCCAATAACTATACAAATATCTGTGTGATAATATCCCATATGATATTTTCATGATGTCACATGGATATTTTTAGAACAATGACATAATGTGGTTATTTTTAATAACTTGCATTTCTGTTAGAAACATCGACGAAAACAAGCCAGATAGAGGTTATTGGATAAATATGATACATACCCGGCACTTAGTGTATTGTATGAAAAAATATCTAACAAGGTTGTGGGAATTAATAATTGTCTCTGCAAAGCCTCGTCAATTATCAATTTCTCCAACCTCGTTAGATATTTTTATGCCCCCGATAGGGAGGCATCATAAATTTGACTTGTCCGTCCGTCCGTCCGTCTGTCTGTCCGTCCGTCCGTCTGTCCGTCCGTCTGTCCGTCCGTCCGTCATTCCGTCCAAAAACTTTAACATTGGCCATAACTTCTAAATCAAAGCGGTGTCGGGGGCATTGTCATCTTACAGTGACAGCTCTTGTTTTCATACAAAACCCCAAGTACATATTATACATTTATCATTCTTTTACGCCACATAATTTCATGGTCTCCAACAAATGTAGTTAAACCCTTTGCTGTTTAATCCCTGCTTTTTACATGTCTGTGATTTTATGATTGAGAAAACATTGTGAAAAAAGAAAAAATTGCTTCTGACAAGCAATTTCTTCTTTTTTCACACTATTTTCTACCCTACTGAACGGTTATTTTTCAAATTAAATCCACTTCAAATTTTCATTTGCAAAACCTTTGAATTTGGACAGGTCATAATTTTGTAAAACAGCAAATGTAGTTTAAATAAAACATCTAGGCCCCATAAGGACCTGAACACTGGCTTACTTCATTTCATAAAGAAACAAACAAAGAGATCTTCAAAAATCCTCTTTGATTGCCAAAGAATTAGACCTAGATGTTTGAAATTTTGCACATTACATCCCCAGTGACCAATATGGGCAGCCCAACACACCCCATTTCAAATTTTCAGTAACCATATTTCCCCCAATAATGGCCCCTTTCCTAATAGTAGCACCCTTGCATCTTTTTCAAATGCCTAAAATTAAAGAACTTGTTGGGACTTCTTCTCTAATTTATATGATTGTTTAGAAGAAATTTACCCCCAATTAAAGGGAAAAGGGCCTAAAAAACATGTGAATTTAAATATTTTTTTTTAATCAGAAAATGCATACTAAATAAAAGAAGTCCCTGACCATGTTATGTATAGCTCACAGGAGCATTTATAAGTACAAAAACAGCAAGTAAGACGATCAATAGAGGACCATCATGATCCTCTTGATTTACTGCTGTCTATCTACCGTTAAAAGAATCTGTTAATTGGCATGCAAAACTTAACATAACCATTAAATAATCCTCTTGATTTATTGTTGTCTATCTACCATTAAAAAATTCTGTCAGTCTGCGTGCAGACTTTAACATTTCCATGAAATGATCCTCTTGATTTACTGTTGTATATCTACCATTAAAAAATTCTGTCAGTCTGCATGCAAACTTTAACATTTCCATGAAATGATCCTCTTGATTTACCGTTGTCTATCTACCATTAAAAAATTCTGTCAGTCTGCGTGCAAACTTTAACATTTCCATGAAATGATCCTCTTGATTTACTGTTGTCTATCTACCATTAAAAAATTCTGTCAGTCTGCATGCAAACTTAAAATCACCATTAAATGATCCTCTTGATTTGCTATTGTCTATATACCATTAAAAAATTCTGTCAGTCTGCATGCAAAACTTAATTTCACCATTTCCTTAAAACCTAGTCAACTATTTGTAATTAACAAAATTTAAAAAAAGACTTTGTCTGTTGTGAAAGAAACCATGAACAACCAAGAAATTGTTTTAATAAGCAATTTCTTTCTTAAAGGCATTTTTTTTCTTTTCTACAATGCTTTTGAAAGCTTTTTTCTTAAAAAAATGTGAGTCAAAAAAGTGCAATTGTTTATAAATGTGTAACACTCACTATGATATTCTTTTAGTAAATATTGAACACTTTTAATATCCCATTGAAAGTTACGGCTACATAATATAGTTTTCCCCTTCTCTGTCAGCCACTTTTCCAATGTCTGTAAACATCTACATGTCCACATCTTACTAAAACAACTCGTACATTTGCGGATGGATCCTGGATTAACCTTTCACAGAATGTTCCTAGTCATCTGATCTTACACATGTTGTCAGGGTCAGTGATATTCTGATGAACAATCATGGGGTCTGGCTTATATTCTGGTAAATAGATAATAACATGTTAGTGTCTTGAAATATCAGTGTTATCTGGTCGAGGTTGGGAAAAATTATCATGATGAGGCAGTAATTTCTCCCAGCCAAGACCAGATAACATTGATATTTTATAACACTTACATATTATTCTATTTATCATGCAATCAGTTTTCATCCCTTAAGTAAAATAAGCCCTGAAAATTCAAAGAAATTCAGGTGAAAGTGTATGCAAACTGTTAAAGATAGACTGCCTGATATCATGTTATGTTATCAGATAGGTCATATGTCAATACAAGTTTCAATGCATGATAAATATGGAATACTTAAAAACACAGTTTACTGAAACTTGCCTTCTCTTATTAAAATCAAACCACCAAAGTTCTGAAACACAAAATTTTGCTGCATATTTATTTCCCCATTCAGTACGACTGACATGCATGGAAAGTTTTGGTAAAGAACTAGAAACCATAGGGGAATATGTGGAAATGGCACAATTCTATGATTGCCTTTGGCTATTAGAGCTAAAAATTGATTTTTTGATAATAGACTTTTTCTTTTTTCTACAAAAGAATAAATCATTTTTATTTTTTCATAAATTGCACATGCATAGCAAAATTTCCTTTCTTTATCATGGTTGCAAAATTTTTTGGCCCTGACTCTTTGATCAACTTTTTTTGATGCCATGTAGGTGTCAGTTGGCTTGACAAACTTTAACCTTATGAAGATGTTTTAAAGTTTTTTTGCCACTAATAATGAAAGATTACTCTTGGATTAAAATTAAAACCAACACTGAGGTTTCTTACATCTAAAATTTGAACTATCCCTTCTTTAACTATAATAATATTAGGTGCACAATACAGGATGATTGTGGTCCTCTTGTCTGCTGTTTAATCCCTGCTTTTTACGTGCCTGGGATTTTATGATTGAGAAAACATTGTGGCAAGCAATTTCTCTTTTTTGCACACCATTTTCTACCCTACTGAATGGTTATTTTCAAATTAAATGCACTTTAAATTTTCGTCTGCAAAACCTTTGAATTTGGACAGGTCCAAAATTTTGTAAAACAGGAAAGGGTTAAAGCACTGCTTCCTACTTTTACAGCTGGGTGAACTGGGGCACTGTTAGTAAAGTGACCTTCCCACATACACTACCTGCCTCCGATGGGGCTAGAACCTGCTACCACCAGTCAAGAGCGCCAAGCAGCCGATGAGCCAGATGAAATGTAGTACTTGTCTGAAAAATTTCAGGAAGTCGTGGGTTGATATGCACAAGCTACTGCAATATAACAGTTATAAATTGTTGAAAGTGGCAGAGAACACCAAACAAACAAACAAAATTAGCTTGATAACATGGCCTAAAATATTTCAAAAAAGGTTAATAAGTAATGGATAGTTTATGAATAATTTGTAAGATGTAGCCAAAAATTGTCCCAACTGTTTAAGTGTCTTTCTGTATTGCAGCTTATATTCTTGTTTAAAGAAAAAGAGCCTGTGTGTGACATTTACAACAATTCGAAATGTGCGCAAAGCAAAGACTCAGGCCAGAGTGTGCATCTGCACAGTCTGACCAGGGTATCTACTTTGCCCTTTGTAGAAAGATAAGGTCCAATAGTATCTTTAGAAAGTCAGGCGAACATCTTATTATACTACGAGGCAGTCAAGGTTGGTTAATGTTGGCACTTCACGCACATGTCAAATTGTTGGAAATGTTACACACAAGCTCAAATTGTAGTGATACATAGCTCAAAACAACTATGGCACTATTAGACTGAATACGTATACATCGTAGATTGGTCCAGGACTTCGAGAAATTTCGGAAACTACAATGCTCAGAGTATCTCCTTGCACATTATTCAGGAAGATCCCTATATGTGGTGAAAGTGTGCGGCACAATAATTCCGAGACAGTCGCTGATTATGGATTTTTTCTAACCCAGTTCTGCTGAATTACATAATGTTAAAGAAGTAAATTGCAGGATTGGGTTTAAAGATGAAAACAAGTGCAAAGAAATTATTTTTTTTTACGTCTCAATTTTTTTGCTGACAAGTAGATTTTGTGTATTATTTGTTAGTTATTGTGGTTGAATTGATGTGGAAGATCAATAGTTCCGTCTGACTGGGGAAAGCTCATCTTCAATATATAAAGTTACCGGAGTACAGTAACTGTGATGGAATTTGGGTGAACATTTTTTCTAAGGATGGGGAGCTATAATCAGGTAAATTTTAATTGATCCTTCCTCGGGTCTTTCTTAAATTGAACCATAGAGACTCTCCAAAACTGTGCAGTCACTTTTCTTACAAGGTCAACGATTTAAACTTAACCTCACTGCTGCAGACTGTAGAAGAAATGGCGACATGCAGTTCTAAATCACTCAGGGCTTGAAAATTCTTGAAATTTCTACTCATCCTGCAATATAAGAAAAATAGTGATTCATTAATATCATAAGTGAACTTTTGCAAAATCCACTTGTCCTGCTTATATAGACAAAGAAGGAAAAGACCATGCAGGACGAGCGGACAAGTAGAATTTTCAAGCCCTGTCACTATTTCAAGGCATGATGATCATAGTGGGTACTGATTTGAATCATCTCAACAAGATGATTCTGAGGAGCACACACGTACAAGACAGGGTTTACGGAAGAATAATTGAAATAGTTGTGATCAGAATATGAATCAAGTTGTTCATTCTGTAAGCTCTATTATTGGCAAGGTCTTTCATGTCTGCCAGACAATGGACATAATTTTGATTTAAGAATAATTTGTTTTATTCCAAATTATATTAAACATTATAGGTAACAGATGTAATTGTTTAACCCTTTCCTGATTTACAAAATTTCGGACCTGTCCAAATTCAAAGGTTTTGCAGACGAAAATTTAAAGTGGATTTTATTTGAAAAATAACCATTCAGTAGAGTAAGAAATAGTGTGTAAAAAGAAGAAATTGCATACATTATAATGTGACATCTTGCTTAAAACACTGTTAGATTGTCTGGTTATGGAAGACTGATCACAATAATTATCTTTAACCCATTTCCATATAACAAAATTCTTAATTTGTTCGAATAAAAAAATTGAGACTAAAAGGTTATGATTATTTCTGTTTTGAGCTTCAAGCTATTGTCATAGCGATGTGTCTGTCATGCGCCTGTCCATGCATGCGGGCCTACATAACTTTACTTTAAACATCTTCTTAACCAATGGGCGGATTATGACAAAAATTGGCAGAAATGTTCCTTAAATAGGGATGACCCTCTTCTAAAGTTGTTGAAGAAATTTGAGTTGCCCCCAAAATCTTTAAACATCTTTTCCTCACAAACCATTGGCTTGATTTCAGGGAAACTTGGCATAATCTTTTTAGTTAGTCCCTCATCTCCTCTTCAGATGTCAAACTCTTTGCATGATTTTTTTTTTTGGAGAAATTGAATGCTCTTATAGACCCCCCATTCCAACCGAATTAATACCACAAAGATTTCAATATAACTTCCTGACTGAATGTTTAGGCTTTTGTATTTATTCAATGCTTAATTGAATGATTTTCTTTTTATTTTTGAGTCAACTTTATCTTTCATTAAGTCAAAAGGCCTAAAATCTCAATTCTTGATATTCTGAGTACCAAACAACAGTGATCCTTTGGTGGTGCTCTTATTATGGTTATGGTGCATTGAAAATTAGCTTAGCTCTTTTTCAAAGAAAACCCGAGGTATTAATATTACCTTGCTTTCATTGGCGTTGCCCTGATTATTGGCGTGGATGTGACAAACTTTAATTGTTTTGAATTGTGAGTGATAGAGCCTTCATATTTCACATAATGATTGCCTGGGACAAGACCTGTCTGTTGGTACATAGTTCAAGGTAATCAGTCAAGGTCAAGGTCATTTACAAGGTCAAATTCGTGGGGAAAAAATGCGAAAAAATTGATATTTTGTGATAACTTTTGAATGGTAAGTGATAGGGCCTTCATAATCCACATGATGAATGCCTTGGACAAGACCTTTCTGTTGGTACCATGTTCAAGGTCATCAGTCAAGGTCATTTTTTAAGGTTAAATTGTGGGAAAAAAAAGCAAGAAACTGACATTTTGTGATAACTTTAGAATTGTAATTGATAGGGCATTCATATTACACATGATGATTGCCTCTGACAAGGCCATTCTGTTTGTACCAGGTTCAAGGTCATAGGTCAAGTTTAAGGTCATTTTTCAAGATCAGATGTTTTGGAAAAAAATAAAACTTAACATTGGCCATGGCTTTTGAATGGCAAGTGATCTGTCCTCCATATTTCACCTAATGATTGCCTCTGACAAGGCCTTTCTGTTGGTACCAAGATCATTAGTCAAGGTCAAGGTCATTTTTCAAGGTCATATTTTTAAACTTACATTAGCCATTACTTATTGCACTTACAATAGTTCTGCACTGATCCATCGATTGGATTGAGAAATTAAAAGACAGCTATTTTGCACTGACATTTCAATTTGATTGAGATTAAAAAAAAAAGTCAAAAATAAAGAACTAACTTAATTTCTCCTTTTCAGACAATTACTTGTTAGACTATTTTTTCTTCGGTACGTAAAAACATTATTTATTAAAGTTAAATGTGCAACAACCTATGATGAACTTAAATCAATTTAAATTTAAATGATTCCATTAATTTTTGTGCATTGTGTTAAGCTGAAAATTTGGTTTTATTTTTCAAGGAAAGCAGTTTTGAGTTCACATCTAATTCAAAATAATCTTCCTCACAAAGTAGTTTTGTCAGAAATCAGTCACATTATGGAAACACTTTTCATTATACCCCCGCAAAACGAATGTTTTCGGGGGTATACTGGAATCAGCCTGTCTGTCTGTCCGTCCGTGCGTCTGTCCGTCTGTCCGTCCGTCCGTCCGTCTGTCCGTCCGTCTGTGGACACATATAGTAGTAATTTTGTGTCGCGAACTCCTCCTTCAGTTTTCCTTCAAAAGCCTTGAAACTTTATAGAAACATTCATCACATGTTGAAGTTTTGCAAGACGCAATTTTCAGGTCCCAACTTCCCCTGGTTCATGAATTATCTCCCCTTGAACTTAGACATTTTTTCCTATTTGTTACCATATACTTATCATTTTGTGTCGCAAACTCCTCCTTCAATTTTCATTCAAAAGTTATGAAATATTATACAAACATACATCACATAATGAAGTTTTGCAAGACGCAAATTTCAAGTGTCAACTCTCCCAGGTTCACTAATTATCTCCCCTTGAACTTAAGACATTTTTTTCTATTTTTTTCTATTTGTTACCATTTACTTATAATTTTGTGTCGCGAACTCCTCCTTCAATTTTCATTCAATAGTTATGAAATATCATACAAAGATTCATCACAAGTTGAAGTTTTGCAAGACGCAAATTGCAAGTCTCAATTCCCCCTGGTTCATGAATTATTTCCCCTTGAACTTAGACATTTTTTTCTATTTGTTACCATGTACTTATCATTTTGTGTCGCAAACTCCCGCAAAACGAATGTTTTCGGGGGTATACTGGAATCAGCCTGTCTGTCTGTCCGTCCGTGCGTCTGTCCGTCTGTCCGTCCGTCCGTCTGTCTGTGGACACATATAGTAGTAATTTTGTGTCGCGAACTCCTCCTTCAGTTTTCCTTCAAAAGCCTTGAAACTTTATAGAAACATTCATCACATGTTGAAGTTTTGCAAGACGCAATTTTCAGGTCCCAACTTCCCCTGGTTCATGAATTATCTCCCCTTGAACTTAGACATTTTTTCCTATTTGTTACCATATACTTATCATTTTGTGTCGCAAACTCCTCCTTCAATTTTCATTCAAAAGTTATGAAATATTATACAAACATACATCACATAATGAAGTTTTGCAAGACGCAAATTTCAAGTGTCAACTCTCCCAGGTTCACTAATTATCTCCCCTTGAACTTAAGACATTTTTTTCTATTTTTAGCTCCACTGGCCGAAGGCCAGCGAGCTATTGTCATGGCGAGGTGTCCGTCGTGCGTCCGTCCGTCCGTCCGTCCGTGCGTGCGTGCGTGCGTGCGTAAACTTTTCTTTAAACATCTTCTCCTCCTAAACCAATGGGTGGATTTTGACGAAACTTGGCCAGAATGTTCCTTGGGTGACCCTCTTCTAAAGTTGTTCAAGAAATTTGGATTGACCCCCAAATATGGGCGTGGCAGGGCGGGGCTTATTTTGACCCCGAAATCTTTGAACGACATCTCCTCCCAAACCATTGGGCCAATTTCAATGAAACTTTACCAGAATGTTCCTTTGGTGACCCTCTTCTAAAGTTGTTCAAGAAATTTGGATTGACCCCCAAATATGGGCGTGGCAGGGCGGGGCTTATTTTGACCCCAAAATCTTTGAACGACATCTCCTCCCAAACCATTGGGCCAATTTCAATGAAACTTTACTAGAATGTTCCTTGGGTGACCCTCTTCTAAAGTTGTTCAAGAAATTTGGATTGACCCCCAAATATGGGCGTGGCAGGGCGGGGCTTATTTTGACCCCGAAATCTTTGAACACCATCTCCTCCCAAACCATTGGGCCAATTTCAATGAAACTTTACCAGAATGTTCCTTGGGTGACCCTCTTCTAAAGTTGTTCAAGAAATTTGGATTGACCCCCAAATATGGGCGTGGCAGGGCGGGGCTTATTTTGACCTCGAAATCTTTGAACGACATCTCCTCCCAAACCATTGGGCCAATTTCAATGAAACTTTACCAGAATGTTCCTTGGGTGACCCTCTTCTAAAGTTGTTCAAGAAATTTGGATTGACCCCCAAATATGGGCGTGGCAGGGCGGGGCTTATTTTGACCCCGAAATCTTTGAACCACATCTCCTCCCAAACCATTGGGCCAATTTCAATGAAACTTTACCAGAATGTTCCCTTGGTGACCCTCTTCTAAAGTTGTTCAAGAAATTTGGATTGACCCCCAAATATGGGCGTGGAAGGGTGGGGCTTATTTTGACCCGAAATCTTTGAACGACATCTCCTCCCAAACCATTGGGCCAATTACAATGAAACTTTACTAGAATGTTCCTTGGGTAACCCTCTTCTAAAGTTGTTCAAGAAATTTGGATTGAACCCCAAATATGGGCGCGGCAGGGCGGGGCTTGTTTTGACCCCGAAATCTTTGAACCTCATCTTCTCGTAAACCATTGGGCCAATTTCAATGAAACTTTATTAGGATGTTCCTTGGGTGACCCTCATCTAAAGTTGTTCAAGAAATTTGGATTGACCCCCAAATTTATGTAGGCTTGGCAGGGCGGGGCTTATTTTGACCATGAAATTTTTGAATGACATCTCCTCCTGAACCATTAGGCCAATTTTAATGAAACTTTACCAGAATGTTCCTTTGGTGACCCTCATCTAAAATTGTTCAAGAAATTTGGATTGGATGAGATCCACTGGATCAATAGAATTCAGGTGAGCTGTTTACGGCCATTCTGGTCCTCTTGTTTCAATCTACATCTAAATAGTTTTCTTTCTTGTAATTTTACATATAAGTTAATTAAGTTCATTCCTTCATAAGTCAGTTTCAACCTAGAAAAAGTCTGAATTCCTTCTGAATGTTGTTCACTTTCATTACCTTCAATTTGCAATATCTCTCTTTCAAATCTTGAGATTTTAAGCCAGTGGAGCGATACAGGCCCTCTTGGGCCTCTTGTTTTCTATTTGTTACCATTTACTTATAATTTTGTGTCGCAAACTCCTCCTTCAATTTTCATTCAATAGTTATGAAATATCATACAAAGATTCATCACAAGTTGAAGTTTTGCAAGACGCAAATTGCAAGTCTCAATTCCCCCTGGTTCATGAATTATTTCCCCTTGAACTTAGACATTTTTTTCTATTTGTTACTATGTACTTATCATTTTGTGTCGCAAACTCCTCCTTCAATTTTCATTCAATTGTAATGAAACATTATGCAAATATTGATCACAAGTTGAAGTTTTGCAAGAGGCTAATTTCAAGTGTCAACTCCACCAGGTTCATGAATAATGTCCCCTTGATCTTAAGACATTTTTTTTCTATTTGTTACAATGTACTTATAATTTTGTGACCCAAACTCCTCCTTCAATTTTCATTCAATAGTTATGAAACATTATACAAACAATTATCACATGTTGAAGTTTTGCAAGACACAAATTTCAAATGTCAACTCCCCAAGGTTCATGTGTTATCTCCCCTTGAACTTTGACATTTTTTCCTATTTGTTACCATGTACTTATAATTTTGTGTCGCAAACTCCTCCTGCAATTTCCATTCAAAAGTAATGAAACAGTATACAGACATTTATCACATGTTGAAGTTTTGCAAGACACAAATTTCAAGTGTAAACTCCCACAGGTTTATGAATTATCTCCCCTTGAACTTAAGACAATTTTTCTTTTTGAACACATATACTTGTAATTTCTTTTCCCAAACTCCTCTTTCAGTTTTCCTTCAATAGGTTGAAAACATTTATCACATGTGTCAGTTTTGCCTGACGCAATTTAGAGGTCTCAAATCCAAGAGTTATCTTTATATTTGAAGCATTTTGCTTCTTTTGTCAAAGTATCTCATTCTCTGAAAGCACTTGCGGGGGTATTAAGTCACATTCAGTGACAAGCTCTAGTTTTTTGTGTCATGAAATTAAATCATGAGACATAAAGAGAGTATTTATTGATTTTATGGAGGTATGAAACTAAAAAAACCTAATCACACTCATGCATGAATCTGCTCTGTGTATTCATACAGTGTGATTAGGTTTTTAGTGTCATACCTCCTTGCAATCAACAAATACCCTCTTCATCTCTTAATAAAATTTACATTTAAAAAAATTGCTACTTTTAGGGCCTTCTGATTTTTTCTTGCATCATTGAAACATATTTTACTGGGATATGATTTTGTGTGCAGTGTGGCCATATGTTTGCAGATGGAGTGCGAAATTGCGTTTCACAATTTGATTAGCATAATAGCTGAGAGCTCTTACGTTTTATTTCCCACCCACTCGTTGTGATTGGGAGATGTTAATGCATAAGCGATGCACATGCAATTATTGGTAAATGAATGTGCATATTTAAATGCATGATTTCACAACATCCTTAACCCGAGATGGGTCAGATAGAGGGGGTATTTTGGATTGTAAATCTAAGTATTTAAGTAAATCTGGACCAAATCCTACATTATTGGTACTCATTGGAATTGTCTTGTCAAGACAATTCAAATGAGTACCCACAACATAGGGTTTGATTGAGGAATTAAGATTTTAGACTGGATTTACTCCCTCTTATCTGTACCTCTGCTTAACTCAGGGATAATTCTTGCTCAGAATTTCAGGTGCAAAAAATCTCATTCAGTCGAAACTTATGAGAAATACTGAGTTTTCAATGGCAATTTGAACCAAATCCTTTGATGAAAACACATCTTGCTGTGAGATTTTTCTCTCATTTAGCCAATTTGAATGAGATTTTTGGCAGAAAAATGAGAGAATTTGCACATATCTCGCCCAAAAATGAACCCTGTTAACTCCCTATCATTTCTTTGAACAAAGAGCATGCAAATTACCTTCAACAAATTGTGAATTAATATGTTAATAAGTCCGCATTTTATAACTTTGATTGGTAAACAAATTTTGTAGTTTTGTCACTACAATCAAAATTGATCTATACATGAAAGCTTTATGTCATTGTTATCAGATCGCTGTTGGGCAACCAAAACCTTGAAACTCATAACCTTGATAATCATAGACCTATGTGGTATACTATGGAAGTACTTGTGAGAGAAATACCAGGAATCCATTGTTAGGTCCTTCATCCATGGTTAAAAGATGTGATAAACCCAATTCACCCAGACAATTTAAACTCACTTATGTATTTCCGAAGTTGTAGCAATTTGCATTCAAACAATTAAGATGAATCAAAGGTCAACACATTGATAATAACATGGATTCTGCTGTTTCAACTGACAAATTGATATCATAAATGGATCATTCTACATTTCAAAAATCTTTCCCTGCATTCAGGATCACAAAGGGTGGTTATGCCCTGCCTTGTATGTACTTTTGCATGCAAAATGAGGTATAACTTGCGTACATTTTGCACCTCTCTTGTCATCCTGAATACAGGGCTAACTTAGTTTGTTTCCTTGTTGTATAAATGGGGGTGACATATAATAGCGTACAAAATTCTTTCCAATTTTCCTCCGTCCGGTAGGCTAATGTTTTATTTTTTGTTGTGTCCTGCAAGATTTGTGCATTCTGAAATGGGCTTTATTCCTTGATAAAAGAAAAAAAAAATGTTTGCAGCTATTTTGTAAGATTATGAAGAAAGTATAGAACAGCAATTTCAAGTGAGTGATCAAAGATCAATTTAACATTGAAAAGGATAGGAGAAAACGGTTTCTCGAACCTCAATCTTGCTTTTGGATCTATAGTTCCTTAAGAAATCATCTGATTAAGGAGAAATATTTTCATTTTTGCTCCATGCTCCATTATGTTGATCATCAAATTATGTACAAATTTGTTTTGAGTATGTAATAATATGTATAGGTTTATAAATTCTTATCTGAATATATTAAAACAAATATTATCTACCTGTATGTCTCTTAAATGTGAACTTTTTGCAAAAAGAAATACAATAATATAGTCCGGCAGAAATTAAGCTGGACCTAGTAGTGTGGTATAAAGTTTTTTTCTTGATTGATTCTGGTAGCTAAGACATTGCACATCAAGAATCTGAATGATGACATCTTGTCATCATTGAGCATTTTGAGAAAATGGAGATGGCAGCCAGGGTTATCGTGAAATATACAAACTGATCATTAACTTGCTAAAATTATTTTTCTGAACCTACTTTTTTACTTATTCTGGTCACCAAGATGCTTATTAGAAAAATATTATGTGTGAATTGAAATTTGAATTTGGACTTGTAATCAAGATGGCAGCCAAATGGAATTCTGTATTAGTAAACCGTGTAAAAAGCGATGTTAAGACACACTTCAACCTAAGAATGATTTCAACCATTTTGTTCAGAGGCTGAAACGATTTTCTTTTTGAAAATGGGTAAAAAATTCTAGTCATCTGATCGATTTTTTTCGGAAATTGAACTTGGCAGCCAGGAATGCATAAATGCAAATTTGTGCAAAAAAATAAATTGTCAATCTGGAAGATTTTTAAGGCCAGTTTAGCTGATTCCTAGATTGATTCTTCTAGCCAAGGCATTCATCAATAATAACACTGATGACACCTTGTTATCATTGATTTTTTTTTTTTAAATGGAGATGGCAGCCAGGATTTTCATACAAAATACAAGCCCAGCATATTAAGCATGATATCTACATATTTCTTAACATATCATTTCGTATTTTCTGAGCTTATAAGAACTAGAAAAACAAAACATGCTTAAATTTAGAATTATAACCAAGATGGTAACCAAGTCGGAATCTGAAAGTCACGTTGAAACCAACAACAGCCTTTTGATAACTTAAAACATTTAGTCCGCAGGTCATCTGATCAATTTTGAAAAAAGGGCTCATAAAACCAACTTCTAATCTAATTTCTTTCTGAAATTTGAAGTCAGTCAAGAAAAAAAATGAATGTATATTTCCTCCTAAAAACAAATTAACCTTCCACTCGCCATTTTGCTATTAACGTGCCCTGCCAAAATAGGCGAGAAAACGACTGCCTTAAACAAAACTCAAATCGATTATGGTTATAAGGTTAGTTTTTAGCAAGTTGAGCTCTTTATAAAAGGCAATTGCTCCAAATGAAGCTCTAAATGAATTTTGATAATAGAACATGCCATTAAATAATTGAAATATATTTCTCTAGGTTGAATCAAAATCTGAGATTATGCTTACTTGAAACTTGGATGGACGACAGCCTATATCGTGTATATATGTCGAAAAGTGAACACAAATGTTTTTTCTCTAAATGAAACAATTTTGTTTAAGAAAAACGCCTTTTGCTTTTTGATATTCAACATAGCAGCCACGAATGAAAGGAAAAAGAGGTTTTAAAAAAATTGTATCAGCAAAATCAATACTTTTGTATTGTATTTTATCAAGAGTTTGGTGTGGAACTTCCCTTTTAAAAATTCAGACTTTTTATTGGAATCTTGTTATCATGTTGATAACAGCGCGAGCTATTTCAGTATAATGACACATCTGAATAGATGAAAAGTTTCAAAATTTTAATGTTTATCACAGTTGACTTAGGACCTAGATCATTGAACAGTGTCGGACTCTCAACCATAGGCACCACGGTTCGATCTCCGGCCTAGGCAAATATTTATGAACGTGTGTCCACCAGTGCTCTTAGCAATGCAGTTTTGCTGAAATACTGATAAAAGTGGCTGTAAACCCGAGTAAAAAAATAAACTGATATTGCAGCTTTCCCTTACATAACATTTCTTTGGTCATCAAGCTTTCTCCCAAGCTCAGACAAACATAAAATTTTAAATCACGATGAACAAATTTTGATAACTATTGAAAACGTGGAATGACAGCCAAAAAGGCAGTTGATTGAAATGATCATTTGACCTTACTATATATGAATCAAGTTGTCAACATTGGATATTTTGGGTTCTACTTGTCGTCCCGAGCGGTCTAAAGATGTCGCCAAAGAATTTAAAAATTGACTGAAAAACACTGTCTACACTTCTTATTATCGTTTATCTTATTATAGTGGCCTATGTATCTTATTAAGGATTTCAGTATTCATTGCAATCATGGAGTGCTTATTTCAAGATTACAACATTCTCAATGCAAGATGGCAACCAGTTTTAAATACTAAATTAGCTTGTATCCAAAAACATGTAAAATAATAAGATCAGAGGGGGCAACATACACTCCTCGAAGCGATATTGCATAATTATATGGCATGGAATTATTCATTTGGCGCAGATCCAAGACGTTAATATGTGTTATCTCTGGTCCCACTGGTAAATATGGTTGAATTTCAAGATGGAAGCTAAAATAACTTATATGTAAGAAACGCTTTTGTAGATGTCCTTCCACATTTGTATCTACATTTTATGACTCAAACATCTGTTTAATGAGTTCTTTACGCCATCCTTATAAATCATGGTCAATTAGAACACCATAAGGTTCTAATTTCGAGATGACAGCCAGTTTTAAGAACAAACATTGTCTTTCTTTTTCTTTTAGTCTGTGAACCAGTAAGAGTCACCTTATAATCACAAATGAATGTCGGAGAGTGATATTTATTTGTTCATTGGACCTCTCTGAGCCTAAATAAGGACATTTACATTATGTAAATTTGGGTATGACTTGATATCAAATTACAAGATCTAATGGAAAAACAAGTGGAATTCAATAGAGAACCATCAGCATAAAGATAGGGTTAAAGATGTTGTCATCCACATTTCTGGCTGCCACCTCAAACTAAGAAAATCAACTCATATGTAGTGAGAGATACAATCCGCTTGATGAAAGGAGGATGGAAAGAGATTAAAATTTGATTTAAATGAAAAAGAATTGAGCAAAACTGTGTAAAGTTCTATTCAGCAATGTTGCCAAACAAACAACTGTTCTGTTTGGCAGCCATCTTAACTTTTAAACACAATTCTGATTATCAATTTGAAAATTAGTATTTGCTTTATCAGAAAACAGCGAGTTAGCCGATTAATAATAGTCATATAAAATAAAAGTATAAAGGTCACTTAACATTTGTAGTTTATCAAAATGGTTATATTCTCATTTTTGCATTCCTGGCCGCCATCTAGTTAGGAAGTCAATCTACAAGCGGTGATGGTGCTATCAATCTGATTTTATGTAAACGGGATTGCAGCTATCATTAAGAGACATAACAGGAATTTAAACCAAATCAAAAGTTTGGTTTGTCCAATAGGATCTATTGTTCTCTAAATGCTGTTAAATATTACTGTTTGGCTGCCATGTTGTCTAAAATAGTTATTGTTTCTTTCGTTTTATGGATTAACTTCCTCATTTTACTTAAAAGTATGATCTTTACGACAAAACTAAGGTAATAAATGCATATAAACCTATCAATAAGATAAGTAAAGTGGTAGCATGTACTTGTTCAAGGGGTCCTGGCTGCCATCTCGATTTTCTCAAAATGCTCAATGATGACAAGGTGTCATCAGGCAGATTCTTGATGAGTAAGACTTGGGCTACAAGAATCAGCCAAGAAAAAAACTTTATACCATACTTCTAGGTTCATGAATAATATGCCATTTTTCTGCCGGACTAATAATCGAGATTGTTGTCAGGAAAAAAAAAAAGGAATGAGAGCTAGATAAGCAGAAAACCTTAAGGTTTCTATGTTGACAAAAGATATGAATTAAGTCTTAACATTTGTAAACTTGTTGACAACAAGAAACGTTTAGGAATGAGAGAAAATCAATTTTAGAAAAAAAAGTAGAAATGATAGCTCTTGAACTTATTTACTTTTCAATCATTTTTGCTATATTTTTATTGAGACAGGTTACCCTTTCAGATTAGTTTTGCTTCAAGCTTTGTTACAGGAAATTATGCAGAACCCATCATAACACAATTGATGGTGCATAGGACTATTGTTCAAAAAGGTCCAGGATGGCAGCTCTCATCCTTTCCAACTTTTTGTCTCTCACCAATGGGTTGACACTAATATAGCAGCTGGTGGCTAGGAATTGATGTGATGGTAAAACTGGTGTTAGAAATGCCAGGAATCCATTGGAAGGTGCTCCAGCTGCTGTGGTGTAACTAAAAGGTTGTTGTTAGCTTTATAACAGCTGTAGTTATGATATTTTAGAATAACATGGATGATATTATGATTCAGTAGCATACTGAACACTTTTACTTAGCACCAAATACTTGGAATGACTGAACCTTTTATGATATAAACCCTTGTTATGCTGAACCCGGAATAATCCTGCTTTGACAGGAGCTATATAAGGCAAACATCAGCCTGCACATATGTGCAGTCTGATGTTAGTCTACACCACCTGTTTCTCACTTTCAAACCAGAATTGTCAATAGATTTAGTTTTTCAATTTAAAAATGACCTACAGCTGGTACTTTCAGTGCTTTTTGCCCTTTGATTTTGATGAAAGTTTTTAGCCAAAATTTATTCAGCATGACGAGGGTTAAAAATTTCTTCTCAGATTTTGATCTTTATATCTGTGCTGGATGCACTAGTCATACTTGTTAACTTGCCCCTGTAAAAAAGATTCTAGAATTCTGTTGAAATTTTTAATTTTCTTGAACTTTCTAGAACTTCTGGAACTATATTTTGAGATTGAAGCTTCAATATGACTGCAATACTGTTTAAAGCAGTGTTAAGCCTCATTCCATCAATTCATTGCATAGATACAATTTATCATAGGGCAAATGAACCCTTTCCTGTTTTATAAAATTTTGGACCTGCCCAAATTCAAAGGTTTTGCAGACGAAAATTTAAAATGGATTTAATTTGAAAAATAACAATTCTGTAGGGTAGAAAATTTTGTAGAAAAAGCAGAAATTGTTTGTCACAAACAATTTCCTCTTTTTATGCCCCCGATAGGGAGGCATCATAAATTTGACTTGTCCGTCCGTCCGTCCGTCTGTCCGTCCGTCTGTCCGTCCGTCCGTCATTCCGTCCAAAAACTTTAACATTGGCCATAACTTCCTTATTACTTAACATATTCGCATCATACTTTACCACAACATTCCTTGGTACATTACCTTTCTGTAGGCACATACTTTGGTGACCTTGACCCCTGGATGACCTTGACCTTCAACATAGATTGGCCATAATTTAAAATCAAAGCGGTGTCGGGGGCATTGTCATCTTACAGTGACAGCTCTTGTTCTACAATATTTTCTCAATTTCAAAATCTTAGGGACGTAAAAACCAGGGATTGGACAGGAAAGGGTTAATGTAATAATATGGTATATTGCTTAAGAAAAGGGAGGGGGCTGATTGTAGGAATGGTTAAAGATTTAAAAAATAAGGGTTCTTCTATTATTTGAAAAACTATTCTTTGTTTTATGATTTCAAGAAATTTCTTAAAAGTTGTCTTAATTCTTTTCTCTCCGAAATTATTCAGAATTAAAAATGGTGGTTGACATAATTGTTCAAGATTCTTAGAAAAACAATTAAGTGTGAGAGAGAAAAGGCTTCAATCGATAGATAATATGAACTAATTGATTTTGTTTTCAGAGTAGTTTGGTTTTAGATGCTTTGAAATTTTCTGAAGTTATTTTATACAAGTTTCAAAGTGATGTGAAAATTCAGACTTATAGTATCACAATATGGAAACTGATAATTGACTGTGTATATGCCTTTTTCTACATGAAATTCAACAGAAGGCTAATTTTCATTTGATATTAAACTAGAAATTAAGGGCTCATCAAGAAATATTGTAAGGTCCGTTAGATATAAAGGCACCCTACAATAGTGTTACACTGACTCCTTGAATTGTGAAGTAGTTATTGCACAATATGGACAAGCAATATTTTGAAGTATATTTTATTTCACAATACAGCATTATCAATACTAAATCATGTTTTCAGCAGGTCTGAGCTTGGATAATTGATGGCAAGAGATTTTCCACTGAGTTGGTATAATGCTGTATTTTACTGTGTACAATAGATATGTAACAAAAGATGTATGCAAATTTAATTATCAGGCAATGATATTGATCATCAGAATATATATGTGATACGTCATGCGAAAAAGGGACCATCTGGGAAGTGCGTAAAAGTCAACCCTAATCAGACTGCGCAGACTGACAAGGGTTGAAACTTTTCACACTCTACTTATTATCTGAATCTAGAATAATCAATCTACCTTCAGGTGAAAGAATTTTCTGAAATGCGATCTCTAGTTGCCCTGTTCTTGAACCAATCTCTTTTTCAAATTTTTTTTTCTACTAAGTTCCCAGATGGTCCCTTTCGTGTGACGGGTCACATATGTCCTAGCATCAGTCTCAGATGCAGACTAATAAGGGAAGTTTCTAGGGATGAGACTAAAGCAGTCACTGTTCCTTTGTCATACCCCCACAAAACGAATGTTTTCACGTTAATGTTTGAAATACCCTGTCTATCCACCAATCTGTCTGTGTACAAAATAATACCATTATGTATTGCAAAGTACTGCAGTTTTAAATCAACTTTAATGAAACTTTGTACAAACATTGATCACATTTTGTTGAAGTTTTGCAATGTTCAATTGTTAATCTTCAACCTCCCCTTGGTTGAAGAATTATCTGGCCTTCATTTTTAAACTTTCCTGTAAAGTGCAAGGATTTTAAGTTCATGTGAATTTTATATCCTTAGAAAATGTGTTGGAATAAAAATGAACTACCGGTACTTTTCACTTGCAATTTCTCTAACTCTAAGGTTTGAACCATTTTAAATGTAACTCAATTCTTCATAGTCAAATATAGACTTTGATTAAATTAACTAGGACTCTATAAGAGACGATTCTAATGAGTTTTAACAAAAAAGGATTTATTTACAATAACTTTTAGACCAATAACATCTACTTTTAAAGACATTTTAATTTAAGCCTTTGCTGCTTAATCCCTGCATGCTTTTTACGTGCCTGTGATTTTATCATTGAGAAAACAATGTGAAAAAAGAAGAAATTGCTTCTGACAAGCAATTTCTTCTTTTTCCACACTATTTTCTACCCTACTGAATGGTTATTCCTCAAATTAAATCCACTTTAAATTTTCGTCTGCAAAACCTTTGAATTTGGACAGGTCCAGAATTTTGTAAAACAGGAAAGGGTTAGAGATTAAGATATTTTGAAATCATTTCTGAATAAAAGCAGTTGTGTCATAGACATCATTGCTCGAATAAGATGGACTGTATTTGTATCAATTATATTTTCAGGTATGTTGAAGAGCATGTACAAAGAACAGGAGTTGCCATTGAGACTCAGGGATTTACCTTTGTTACTAGTGGCAGAAAGAGAGAATCTCTTACAGTATGTTATATTTTATTGCCTTCACCTTTATCTGAGGGCCGCCACCATAGCCCAGTTGGTTGGGCATAAGACTTTCAATCTTGAAGTCGTGGGTTCGATCCCCAGTGGCGGCAAATATCCTTTCCGACGTTTGTCTCTCACCAATGGGAATTAATTCTCAAACCTATGTGAGATAGCAGTCGGAGGCTAGGAAAGGGTGTAATGGTAGTACAGGTGAAAGAAATACCAGGAATCCATTGTTAGGTGCTCCGGCCGCCACGATATAACTGCGAAATTGTTGAAAGCGGCGTAAAACCCATTCAAACAAACAAACCACCTTTATTTGATTTCAAATTTTGCTTCAAGCTAATTACGAATTTGAAATAATATTGCAAAAAGTTTTGATCAAGTTTTTCCACAAAAATAAGTTGAAAATATGCAGTGTAGGCTAAGGTCAGAATGCTTGTGACAAATTATTTCTCCTTTTGATTACAATCCCTTTTACCCAATGACTGGCTTTCCAATTTTCATATCTATACACCCCCCCCCCCCCACCCCCGCCCCCTCTCCTACAAAGTAGAGGAAGGTATACTGGTTTCACAATGCCTGTCTGTCTGTCCATCTGTATGTCCATAGACCTTTTCGTTTCTGGACTCTAACTTGAGAACCAAGTGACCTAGAATCATGAGACTTCATACAAATGCTGCTTATGACCCAAGGAAGTGCCCTATTGTTTTTGGGTCACATAGGTCAAAGGTGAAGGTCACAGTCCGCCTTTGTTCAATTTCCTACTGGACTCTAAAACGAGAACCAAGCGACCTACAATCATGAAACTTCATGCAAATTCTGCTAATGACCCAGGGAGATGCACTATTGTTTTGTGGTCACATAGGTCAAAGGTCAAGGTCACAGTCAGCCTTTGTTCAATGATCATTTCCGGACTCCTAACTCAAGAACCAAGTGACTCAGAATCATGAAACTTAATATAAATGCTGCATATGACCCAAGGAAGTGCCCTTTTGTTTGTTGGTCACATGGGTCAAAGGTGAAGGTCACAGCCTTTGTTCATTTTTTTTGTTTCCGGACTCTTAACTTGAGAACCAAGCGACTAAGATTCATGAAACTTCATGCAAAGGCTGCTTATGACCAAAGGAAGTGCCCTATTGTTTTGGGGTGACATAGGTCAAAGGTCAAGGTCACAGTAAGCCTTTGTTTTGGGACTCTTAACTCGAGAACCAAGCAACCTAGAATCATAAAACTTCATGCATTATGCTGCTTATGACCCAAGGAAGTGCCCTTTTCTTTTTTGGATCACATAGGGCAAAGGTCAAGATCAGAGTCAATTTTTGTTAAGCCTTTTCTTTCCAGACTCTATCTTGTGACAGCTCTAGTTGAAATAACCTGAAATTTCAAATTTTGGGAATTTCATAAATGTTTTCCCTAATTGAAATTACCCCCTCTCGTGCTCTTTATGACGCATTCCAGCTGTGCTCAAGGATTTGGCAAACAGCATTGACTTATAACAGCCTCTGATCTCAGTTTATGCTTTCTTATACAGTAAAATGTTTTAAGTATTAAGTGACCACTGATGGGACCATCAAAAAGTGGTCATTAAAGAGAATGGTTGCTTAGCACATGTTTTGTTCACTAATTTGAACTATAATTTTGATTGAATATGTGAGTTATTGAGAATTTCTCAATAATCCCATGTTTTTAAAACTCAAAATAGAATCTTCTCAAGGAGTCTTAACAACATAGAATTCAGTTTCAATATTTTTCAGGCCAATAATATCTACTTTTTAGGGAAATTCATTTAAAAAAGGGGATTTTGAAAAGGGTTGCTTGAGCAAGATTGACTGTGCTGATAAAAATGTCAGAAAAATTGCTGTTTGTTCGAAACAAAATTCAAATACAGCAGGATAAAGGTTAAATTGAATGATTGTTTAGATGAAATTATCCTATTAAAAAGATGTTATTAAAAAATCAGCATTTACATATTAGGCAAAAAATAATCAAAATACAGGCTCAAATGTTTGCAGGCAATGACTGATTCCAATTGTTGAAATATAGTGATATACTGTTGTCAAGAAACATTTTCTGTCAATGGGAAAGATTCCTAAAAGCTAAGCTGATCTATTCATGCATTTAATAAGTGCCCAAATGATTAGCATAGCTAAAAGCCAATACAGAAATAAAAGTGCTTGATGTGCATTTTTGGCCTATGCATGAATTTTGCTTGTCATGCAATAAGACCTGTCTGCTTGATATTGCAAAAATGATGTACACTCTATCTGTCTATCAATCCTGGACATGCTCAAACCTAGAATATTCCTGCTTTGGCTCCTGCCATGCAGCCGTCATAGTGCAGTCAGACTGTCAATTCTTTTCGACTGAACCTGAAGTATTCCCATTTTGGTAGAAAGCATAGAAATATAGCTTGCATACAAGGCTGGATAAAAAATGGTTGTTACAAATTGTAAATCAGCAAGTTTTCAGTTGCTAGGCAACAAAAGTGACTTGACTAAATGATTAATTCCATTAAAACGCTAAAAAAATGTTTAGATAGAAATGAATAAAAAAATATTTGTTGTTCATTGATAAACAAAAATAAAAACAAAAAAAATATGAGAGATTTTCATAAAATCATAACTTCCATGTTGCCTTTTTTTTTGTTTGATATGTTAGTCACCTTATGATGTTTCTTACTGATTATGGCCAGTGCCCCAAGCCAGCACACAATTCTGTAAAGGAAAATGTTCGCTTATGTGGGTTCTTTCCTTTCCAGAATGCAGGGCTGGTTCTATAAGCATTATTTTAAAGATGTGACTGATGGAACCAAAGTAAAGAATCTCATATCATATGGACAAAATAGCAGCACCCATTCTTGCTGACTATTTGTCTCTCACTGTGGGTTGATTTGTCTCTCGCCGTGGGTTTATAACAGACCTATGTTAGATAGGAGGCAAGGAAAGGTTGTGGTGGTTGTACTGGTGAGAGAAATACCAGGAATTCATTGTTAGGTGCTCCAGCCTCTGCGATATAACTGAAAAAATGTTGAAAGTGGCTTAAAACTTTATTCAATCAATCAGTCAATTCATTTTAGAACAATTTACTTTCTGATACCTCTATCATCTCTTAGTACAGAAATATAAATCAAATTAAAAATTGTTCAATTTACAGTAATAAAGATAATTGTTTAATACAGCCATGCTTTCAAACTGTTTGCCAATTATATCCCACTTTTCACTCGAGTATACATGCAAAGCTAGGTATGATTGGCAGACAGTTTGCGCCGTTTCTATGGGTCTTGACCCTTGTCAGGCTGGACAGATTATTCCGACTTTGTCAGGAGGTATAGATTAAGATCAGCCTGCACATATGTGCAGTCTGTTCTTAGTCTTTACCACTGGATTTTCCTTTTTAAACCAGAAAAGTTAAAAAGTTATATTTTCAAAAATACATATTGACTCACTATTAGGACATCCAGTGCTTTCATCCCTTTGATTTTTAAAAACAATTTTGTCAAGGTTTTTTATTTGGCATGAAAAGGGCTATCAAATGTCTCACTTTTTTTCAGGGAAATGCAACTCTTCATCTGTATCCACATTTTGAACCGCTGCGTCAAATTGAAGGTAATATTACTGCTTCTGTTTATGGTTTTATATTGATTCTATTTCTTCTCATATCTCTTGGTTTAAAACAAAGAAAATTAGATCTTGACTTTGGAAAGATCAGTCCTTTAAATAATTTTGGGGATAATTTTTGTCAAGCCGGCTTTTGGTGATGGAACCATAGTTGGTACTAGAACTGGATGTATACATGTGTGTTGGTAAATTGGAACATCCATCTGATTTTGACAACAGCATTACACCTACATTTTTAGATGGATTTCAAAATAACTTAACACATGTCAATTGTACCCCACAATGAGAAGATGTGCCATTTGATTTTTTCTGTACCTCAAAGGTCAAGGTCACACTTAGGGTAAAAAAGTCTAATTTTTTTCCAGAGCATAACTTCTATATTTAATGTTGGATTTCAAAATAATTTGGCACATATGTTCCCCTGAAAGTGGAGAATGCAATTTAAACAATTAAAGGCTGTAGATCAAAGGTCAAGGTTGCTTTACACAGTCAATCATTTGCGGATTTGACAAGTGATGTCCCTGGATAACCTAGCATTCCTATAAAGGCTGTCCAGGTTGCATAAATCTTTTTATACAATTCTTTTCTGTCATTTTTAGATTCATCAAATGAGTTATTTTGAGTTTTGACATTAATGATTTTACTTTTTAATCTATTTAAAGACTTTTCTCACCTTAGACAAATTGGAAAACCATGGCTATAGAAAACATGTCAAACAAAAGAAATAAAACACTGATACTAAGATTTTTCAATGATATGGATGTAATGATAAAGAGCGTTAATTTTTGTTTCTGTGTAAGATCGATGAATCTTGAAATCAGTAAACATAAAAGCAATATTTTCACAAATGACAATGCTTTTGTTTTTGCCAATCATGAAAATATAGCTGTAATTGTTCACAAAATGAAAGATTTGTCAATCATGCATTAAACATAGATGATCAGTCTATTGCTTAACCCTTTCCTGTTTTACAAAATTTTGAACCTGTCCAAATTCAAAGGTTTTGCAGACGAAAATTTAAAGTGGATTTAATTTGAAAAATGACCATTCAGTAGGGTAGAAAATAATGTGGAAAAAGAAAAAATTGCTAGTCAGAAGCAATTTCTTCTTTTTTCACACTGTTTTCTCAAACATAAAATCACAGGCACGTAAATATTAGGGATTAAACAGGAAAGGCTTAATGCAAAGATGAGACAAAATGTGAATTTTTGGGATAAATTTACTTAAAGCGCGTCATTTCCCTTTATGATTGACTGGCAACATTAGGGCATCATGGGTATAAAAGGCTTAGTTTATACGCCATCAAAGATGGTGGAATGAATGAAAGCAGGATTTGCCCTTTAATTACCAAATGATAATCTTCCAAGGAATACTCAATAGTCCAGCAAGTCATTAAAGAATCCTTCATTTTCCATGTCGCCTTCTTGACCTTTTTCTTGAAGATATACTCATCATTACTAGAAACTTACCACCTATAGTAATTTCCTTCTTTCAATAAATGTATAGATTTTTGAAAATACATTTGCTAATTTCTGAACAAATCATAAACAGAATGGTAATTGTAAGTAAACATCAGTCATAGAACCATGCTATTTGCCCATTTCATAGGCCAGTACAATATGAAATATCCAAGGATGTTTGAGGTGGTACCTTTCTAGTGACGCTAAGTATAGTAAGAAGCAGGTTTTGAGTTGATTTGGGTTTATAAAGGTAAGCCTTGGGCATTACTTTTATTGCTGCCACCCTTTGTGGTAGAAAATGTTTTTGGAAAAGATGAATTTGCTTGTTACAAGCAATTTCCTTTTTTCAAAGATATTAAAAGCATTAGATAACAGAGGGAAAAATTATGGAATCATATGGGAAAGCGTTAACATCAGCTTTGTGTATGCCCTAACTTTTTGACAGTATAATTGTCTATAGCTTGATCTTGTAGATTTGATTCTGTTCGTTAAAAGTTAACATAGGCTTCTTTGATATTCCAAATGAATTTGGTTCATAGCTTAATATCTACAATACTGCATAGTTTTAAACCTTAGTCTTGAATGGGTAAAACAAATCTTATTTGCAGCAAAAATAGCTTTATCCAAGGAAAAAAAATGATTGGATGTTTCTGTGGTAAGATACTTTTTAAGATAGTTGGTCATCTTGAAACAGCTTTGAATCTCAATGGGAGGTTTAACTGAACTGTGATAATATTCAAGACATGGGAAGAAAATCAAGCAGTACCTTTTTCGCAGCAACATGGTAGGGAAGTCATCCACCTGTATTTCTGATCCTGAAGTCACTTTTGGAAGTTAAACCAGGTGCGTTTTTACAGGAAACAGAAAGGGAGGTTAATCCAGCTGTATTTGTATTAAGAAAGACAAAGGGAGAGTATTTGTCCATATTTGAATTCTACATGCCAGTGACAGTAAATCCGGCTGTTTATGTATTGTAGAATACACTAATGGAAGTCAGTCCAGCTGTATTTTGTGTTCCAGAAGCTTGGTGAATGTTAGCTGACATCATTGGGAGGCAGCTCATCATCGGGTAGCCTTGAGGTAGATTACAAGCTGCCTGATGAAGAGCTGTCCTGCCTTTGAGTATTGACAACTTCTTCTGAGTATAGACAGCTACTTCTGAGTATTGACAACTACTGCTGAGTATAGACAACTACTTCTGAGTATTGACAACTGCTGAGTATTGACAACTGCTGAGTATTGACAACTGCTGAGTATTGATGTCTGCCGAGTATAGACAACTACTTCCGAGTATTGACAGATTCCTCTGGATAGAGGTAGGGAATGGAACTATCACCACTGAAGGCCCTATATTGAGAAAGTTCTTACAATGTCCAAGAAATCTGTTTTAACACTTGAGGAGCAGTTCCTCTGGAAAAAAGTCCATTTCTTAGTCACTGCTAATGCAATAGGTTTGAAAATTTATTATGAAATGAATCTGAAACAACTTGGAACCAAGGATGATAGTTGTTCCTGGTGGTTCTTGCTTACCTGTGCTGTAATAATGATTAGTATTTTCGAACCTCTCTTGACATTAGCTTCAATTATCAAGTATTGACCAAGATACACCCTAGATGAAGCTGATTATAACCTTAGAAGGGTACTGATAGTTCCCACAAAACTGCATTGATGTCACACATATTTATGAAGAGACAGATAATGATTGCTTTAACCCTTGTCAAAAAAACCTTGGCAAAGTTATATATAAATCAAAGTACTGAAAGCTCTGTTTTTCCTACTTGTGAGTCAGCGTCTGATTTTGAAAATATAATTTCAGAAACTTTTCTGGTTTAAAAAGGAAAAACAGGTGGTATAGACAAAGATCAGACTGCACCTGTGAGCAGGCTGATATTTGTCTATAGCTCCTGCCAAGCATGACAAGGGTTAACCTTTCAAGAATGCTGATAGTTGTTCCTGATAGTTATTAGATACTGCAGGTATTAGCCAACAAATAGATGTGGCTGGCTATAAACAATGGAGGATTCTGAAAGTTGTAACTGATATGTCCACTCAACCATGCCAATATTACCAGTGTCAACAGTCTGATGGGAAGGATGCTGATTGAAGAATGCTGATAGTTGTTTCTTACAGTTCTTCCTTTGTGCAGATGTCTCTTACAAGGAGAGCTGCCAAATGAAGGGCTGTTAGTGACAACGTTTTCAACATGCATTGTACGGTGCATAGCTTTGGATGGAATAGATGTTGTGTGTGTCGGGGTGTAAAATTTCTGTACAAAAAGTGCAAAAGTGTGTAATAGGATTAGATTATCATGTTACATTTGTACTTAAAAGAAAAGGGAACATTTTGCCCTGAATGCAGTTCATCTTAGAGACAATCCAATATGACCTACTTTCTGATTGAAATTAATTTTATTCTTCATCTGGGTTTTATATTGTTATAGTGTTTTTTTACCCAATAGAGATACTAGACATTTGAATTTAAATTAATATTTTACTTCAATTTTAATAGTACTTCAAATTTTATTAGTGACACATATCCAGTAAAATCTTTTACAATTTTCATTATGCTTGAAATGGACTTACAATTTTTCTTAATTCTCAATTAAGTATAAAAAATAGCATTGATATATATAAGCATATATATCTTATGAGCATACTTAGGTTTATTTTAGTATTTCTCATAATCACTGATTTAGTGTGTTACATAAACATTCTTATGCTCCTACATCAAAAGATCGTGAAGTTACCATTTTTGTCCTTTTGTTTATCCATTTCTCTGTTTGTCCCCCAAACCTTACATTGTTCATTACTTTTGATTGTTATTTGACAAAAACTTCATATTTCATCAGTCAAGGTCAAGGTTATTTTCAAAGGTCAAATATATGTAAAATTTTAACTTTAAATTGGCCATAACCTTTAAATGATAAGTGATGTAGTCTTCATATTTCATGTGAGTATTACATGGGACAAGACCTTTCAGTGGATACCAAAAGTCAAGGTTAATGTCTTATTTTCTTGTCACTTGATTTCAGCATAAAAACTTAAACTTTGGCTTTAATTTTTTGAAAGGCACATGATGGAGACTCCATGTTTCACATGACTGTGTATTGCTTCTTTTCAAACCTTTCTGTTTGTTCCATCTTCAAAGTTATCTGTGAGGGTCAAGGTCATTTTTTAAGGTCAAATAAGTATTAGATTTAAATCTTTACATTAGCTAAATCTTTGGAATTATAAGTGAAAAGAGTCTTCATATTTAACATGTGTACTGCTCTTGATAAGGCTGTTCTGTTTTTTACAAAGTCAAGTTTATTTTTCAAGGTTAAATATGTGTAATATTCAAACTTAAGTAATGGTCAACACTTTTGATAAGTAAGTGATGGAGACTTTATATTTCACATACATTTTTCTGGTGTCAACCCCTTTCTGTTTGTACCAAGGTCTTAGTCAAAGTCAAGTTATTTCTCATTTCTCAAGTTTAAAAAATTGAAATTTCAATTTGTTCCATAACTTTGATTTTGACAGTGATTGAGTCATCATAATATTTTACATGGTAATTATTTGTGACAAGATCTTACCAATTTCTTCAAGGTCACCAAAGTCAGTTCTGTGACCTGAAATTTGTCATAGACACAGTTCACTGTATATTGTAGCTACATTCCCAAGTTGTTGTCTTTGTTGAACTGAAAATTTGATTAACCATTAAATTTTGTTGTTTAATCCCTGCTTTTTACGTGCCTGTGATTTAATGATTGAGAAAACATTGTGAAAAAAGAAGAAATTGCTTCTGACAAGCAATTTCTTCTTTTTCCACACTATTTTCTACCCTACTGAAAGGTTATTTTTCAAATTAAATCCACTTTTAATTTTTGTCTGCAAAACCTTTGAATTTGGACAGGTCCAAAATTTTGTAAAACAGGAAAGGGTTAAGGTAGACTATTTTCTTTCTATTGACCCATGGTATGCTTAACCAGGAGTATTTTTGTTTCAAAAGGAACAATAGACAAAGAGTTGGATTAATAAATAAAGGATTTTGACTGAGTGGTCATTTAAAACAGTTAACAACATCGTGAAATTGACAAGGTGAATGATTTTGGAATGATTTAGGAATTAAACTGAATGAGTGTGTGGATCGCATTTTGAGTGAATTTAATGGGAGGTAATCCAGTATTGCAAATTTTGTTCAGGATGAACAAAATTAGCAATATTGATTACCTCCCTTTAATAAAATGTGCATATAAGTTCTATAGATCGCTTCTTATTTCTTCAAGAACCTATCAGACGCTTACAATTTCAATTAGTTAAGTAAAATTCCATTTTTTTTCCCAACTATCTTAATTTTGAACAATGCTGTTGTTATATGTTTTTCAGTAGGTTTGGAGCGATTTTGTGTGGTTTGAGTGAGTGTCTGGAATGAATGAATGGAGCGCTCAGTGAGCGATTTAGAATGGTTTTGATTGAGTTAAATGTCAATTTCACGATGTAATTAACTGTACCTATTTTTATAATATTTCATTAGCAAAGAAAGGGAAACAGTGATTCTTAATTTTGTCGTCAGGTTATGGTAATGCCACCTTTCACCCTTTTCCACACAATCCTATTTTTGACACCATTAAGGAAAAGAATTCAGAAATTCTCAGAAAACATTTCATTGATTGATGATATTGCTTGTGTCAATTTCTTACCTTGGTCACAATGCTTTCTTCAAATTAAGACAATGAATTTATACCCCTACCTACAGAGTAGAGTGGAGTTTATTTGTTTCATCATGTATATCTTTCCATCTATCCATCCGTCTGTCTGTTTTTGGACTTGAACACAAGACCCAATTGACCTAGAATCATCAAACTTGTTGATCATAACCAAAGTCTCTAATAAAGACCCATACTCATAAAATGAAAGTCACTAAATATTCAACAGAGGTTTTATGCACAATTTCTCTGAACATGAACAAATATTAATATTTTGTGCAGATTAAGTTAATGTTTTACCATTTTTTCACTGTCTTTACAAATATCATAGGCTCAGCTAGAATCAGTTGTAACTGCCTAAATGTTTATACTGAGCCATGGATATGTAGGGTAGCCTCTAACAAAGGCCCATTCCTTTCAAATGGAAACGCTATGATCCTAATTGAACCCCAGGGTTCTTTGAGAGCTTTTACGGTAAATATTACACACTGATGAAAATGATAATGGCATAAAGTGAGGGGGGGGGGGTACTAGTCTGTTCAGTGAAAAGTGGACCAGTTTAAAATTTTATCGTCTGATGATAGGTTAAGCCTTCAAGCCTGTAGATATATCTGGAAAAAGGTTAAAACCCTAGATATTTGAGAGCAGGTTTCAGAGAAGTCAGGCATTCTCGAGTCTAGACATGGTTACAGAAATCAATACAAAATATTCCAAATATCCAAAAATAGACTGGTGAATCTTACTAATCCCTTATATAGATGGGTTGGACTTTCTGTCTATTTTAACTCTTGTCATGCTGAATAAAAATTGCGAGCAAATTGCAACAAAAACGAAAGTGCTCAAGGAACTGGATACACTATATGGGAGTCTATATTCATTTTGAAAAATATATTTCAAAGCTATTCTGGTTTCAATAAAGGAATAAAATGGTGGTATAGACAAAGATCAGACTGCACATAATGTGCAGGCTGATATTTGTCTTTAGCTTTTGCAAGGCAGGAATATTCTGGGTTCAGCATGACAAGGGTTAAGGACATTTTTCTTCTTGTCATTTCTTATTTTAGAAATGTCTTTTCATTTGTACAAAATTCTGCCCTCTTAAATTGACAAAAAAATAATAAGAAACAATAGTTTATTATTCATTTTTTCATACAATGTTCTGTACCCTTTCTTTGCTCAAAATGTATCAACAGTCTTAAGATTAGAAATTTATTCCACTGTATGCTTTCCTTTTCAAAACCTTCACTAGAAATATAATCATGCCAAACTGACTTTTTGTAAAATTTTGTGCTGCATCAATCTCAAAAATTTGCAAGTTATATATCTAAACTCATTAACTTATATGAAGTCATCAGAGAAGTTCAAGGTCGTTCTATGGGTCATATTGCAAATAGAAAATAGGTTTATCATATCTGTAATGTTCATCCATTTCCATCTACATATAACTTCATAGCTTGATAGCTGCTATTACGGTGCAGTCAATAGTGCATCAGGGGCCCGGCCCGTTTTACTTAATTTCTTACGATCAGTTTTGGCGCAAGTCAAAAATTGAAGTTGCTTCTTCAGTAATACTTAACTATGGATTTCAGCCATGCATTATCTCATCTAGAATCGTCTTCAAAAGATTATCCAAATGAGATATTACAAGGCAGAATCTAACAATTAATGAGAACACCAGGAATGATTTGTGATTTTGACGTACGATAAATTTTTTTTGTATGGCAGTTAGTAAAACAGGTCCCAGATTCACAGTGTTCAATCACATAATGTCATGGGTTTGATCCCAGGTAGCAGCACGTATCTCTGTCATTTGTCTCTCACTAATTTGATGGAAAAATGGTAAACCTAACAGCAGCTAGAGGCTAGGAATAGATGTAATATGATAGTAATGGTGTAAGATATACCAGTAATCCATTGTTAGGTGCTCTAATGGCAGTAAAAGTGGAATAAAATGTTTAAAGTGCTCTTAAACCCCCATTTAAACAAACAAACTTGAATATTATAATGTTTCATTTGTCTTTGATATTACATAAAGCTAAAATTGTTGTCATGTTTACAAAGGTAAAAAACAACCAAAACATATTGAGGGGTAATTCGGATTTTAGATTCAAATTTTTAAATACCATTATCAAAAACCATATGCTTTTTGGTACTCATTTGAATTGAGACAATTCAAATGAGTACAACAACATGTGGTTTACTACAAAATGTGGCTTTCATGGAGAAATAAAGATTGTAGACCGGCTTTTCTTCTTTACTTATTTGTATCTTTGGGTAAAAGCTTTTTTTCCAATAATATTGTCCCAGACAGTAACAAGTAAAGGGTGCAGACTTAAAGACCCATCCCACTGGAAAGTATTTGCCAAATATTTCAAGGGAGCAAGAAAATTAATTAACTAATGCATCAAAATTGGGGAGAAATGGCTGTATATGTAGATAATAAAGACTTGGGAGACCGTCTGGCAGTTTGAGAAGGTGTACGCATTATCTCATTTTGACTGCAGCATAATAGACAATACTTCCTGCAGTCTTTGAGAATATGAGTAAGAACAAGGCTGTATATGTAGACTGCAGCGTAATAGACAATACTTCATGAAGTGTTTGAGAATATGAGTAAGAACAAGGCTATATATGTAGACTGCAGGGTTATAGACAATACTTCATGAAGTCTATGAGAATATGAGTTACAACAAGGCATGTTTGGTAATAATGCCTCAGGTTATAGGTGTATTTTCAAAACTGAGTTCTTATGTACGCACTGAGTCCATTACCATTGGTATTTTTGGTATGTTGAAAAAGCATATCACTGGAATAGAACCTGATCATTCATTTCAATTCTTCTATTAGAACTTCTGAAAGAATTGTTGTTTGGAGTTTAACAAACACAACTTGGATCTTTCTGTTATAAGTTTTCATGCAGGAGCCATCCTGATCAATGAATGACAGACGACATAGTTACAGATAAAGGGTATTGTTGAACTTTAGATTTTAAATGCTAGTCTAAAAATGTTTTTATGGTAACTAATTAACTAGCCTGGGATAAGGGGTCCTATTTTTAAAAGTTTTTGTAACAAGGTAGATAACCAAACTGAACCCTTCAAATCTTAAAATGGGTTAACTTCTCTTCAAAGAACAGAACAGAAATCAGGCTTTGAGAATCTAGACATGACTTTGTTGAATATATTTTCAATAACAATCCTCAATTTAAGAGACGGCTACCAGTCTACTTGTTAACCAGCAATAAGACATATTTTCAGGTGTCACAGACTACCTTAATACAAAGACCTCAAAACAGCCTATAAGACAGTGAAGATCTATACCCCAATATGGAGGTTTTTGTGTTTATTATGTTAATCAACAATAATATGTAACTTCAGGTGTTACAGACTTCCTTGATAGAGATCTTTTACCTCCAAACAGAAGATGTTTAGACCTATAACAATGAGGAACTATACCCCAATATGGAGGTTTTTTGTGTTTATTATGTTAATCAACATTAAGAATTAATTCCAGGTGTAACAGACTACCTTAATACAGAGATCTCTACCTCAAAACAGAAGAAGTTTAGCCTTGTGACTTTTGTTGACACACCAGGGGCCTGTTTCATCAAAATATTTAAGACGTATTTTTGTCTTACCCATTACTTACCACATATTTAGTTCAAAAAGCATGTACCACCAATCTATCAATGCCTATGTAAAGTGATTATTGTTGTTACTGGATCGAAAGCCATCATTAAGACAAAAATATGTCCTAAATGTTTTGATGAAACTGGCCCCAGGGCTTGTAGATGGGGGCATGGATGGGGTTTTGTGTTAATTGTGTTAATCAACAATAAGATAAAATTCCAGGTGTCACAGACTACCTTAATACAGAGATCTCTACCTCAAAACAGAAGAAGTTTAGCCTTGTGACATTTGTTGACACACCAGGGCTGGTAGATGGAGACATGAAGTATCCATTTGATGTGAATAAATCTATACTTTGGTTGGGTAAGAGTGATTTATATACAAGCAATAGAGCGTAGTTATTAACTCTTGCACTCTGCATTCAATCTTTGAGTTGGTAGGGTAAGAGACTCTCAAATATTGGGTCCCATGTTTGATCCAGGGTTGACTCACACACCCTTTCGAAAACTTGAGTTCCACCAATGTATGGATAATCCTAAACCTATGTGGGATAGCAGCTGAGGGCTAGGAAATGATGTGATGGTAGTACTGATGAAAAAAGAACAGGAATTCATTTGTCAGGCTCTCCAGCTGCTTTGATATAACTAGTTTGTTAAAAGGTAACTTAAACCCTATTCAAGCCAACAAATGCAATCCTTGAATAGACAGTAAGAGTTAAAGTGATACGATGGTGTAAAGAGTTTGCAAATTATACCCTGCTTTGCATGTGCACTTTCTTGAAAAGCCGCGTATAATTGGCAAACTGTTTTCACCGTTTTGTCATCCTGAACACAGGGCTAATGTTGTGAATTTGGCTACGTTTTTTGTTGTTTAATTATGTATAGACCTTCTTTATTCATATTGGTGGTACATGTTACGTGAATCAAATGTTATTTGGTATTCTTGAATACATCATACTAACAACTTGACTCAAATGAGCCTGTTGTACAGTGGAACTGTCTAGGCTCAAATTCAAGTTATCTTTAGTAGATCTTCCTTTATTTTGACAGGTCAACAAATTTTATGTCGTGAATAAATTACTTTGATTTCAGGTGACCTTGCAGATTTAATATTTGTGTTCTTTGACCCAATTGGACAGGCCCTGTGTAAAAGAACGCTAAACATTGTTGAAGAGTTGAGCAAAACCCATGCTGACAAGATGAAGTTTTATCTCAGTAAGGCAGATGAAGCTGGGCATGAAAGTGATAGACAGGTACCATACTTTTTTATGGTAATGAACATAACTGGAAATAGATTTATAGATTTACCTACCACATTTCCCCTAATAAACATGAGATATGAGATAATTTTGAGGAGTAAAGATAAAGAGAAATAGCAAAGCTATTGCTGACAAAATGAAGTTTTATTTGAGTAAATTATTAGCTTGATATGAAAGTGAGAGACAGGTACTGTATTTTTACTAGCTCGGCTGTTTTCGGAGAAAACACAAGTATTGTGATCACCTAGGCTTCGTTGGCATTGCTGTTGGCATAGGCCTTGGCATTGGTGTGACAAACTTTAACCTTGGACATATCTCTGTTGTTATTGAAGATATAATTTAACTCGCCATCAAAGGTGTCAATATGTCAAAGGGTCAGCCCAAATCATTTTAGTGCCCATAGATATATTGGCACTATTTATGGTATTCATTGGTCCTTGCAAACATTACAGGACATTTACTTATAAATACAATTATTGTCCTGATAAACAAAAGGCGTATTTGAAGATTTGTTCCTGGTACTGGTTACTGGGGCATATTGTTTTACCATTGTCTGTCTGTCTGTCCGTCTGTCTGTCTGTCTGTCTGCAAAACTTAACCAAAAAAACTTAACATTGCCAATATCTTCAAGCCTTTTCAATATACAAAGCTCAAATTTGGCATGATGATTGATCTCAATGATCTGCATTTGCTGATACCAAAGTCAAGGTCATGTGATAGAGTCAAGGTCATCTCTCAAGGTCAAATAACTCAAAAAAATAACCAAAAAACTTAACATTACCAAAATCTTCAAGCCTTTTCAAGATACAAGGCTCATATTTGGCATGATGATTGATCTCAATGATCTGCATTTGCTGATACCAAAGTCAAGGTCATGTGATAGGGTCAAGGTCATCTCTCAAGGTCAAATAACTCAAAAAATTAACCAAAAAACTTAACATTGCCAAAATCTTCAAGCCTATTCAAGATACAAAGCTCATATTTGGCATGATGAAAGATCTCAATGATCTGCATCTGCTGATACCAAAGTCAAGGTCATGGGACAAGGTCAAGGTCATTTCTCAAGGTCAAATGACTCAAAAACTTTACCAAAAAAACCTTAACATTCTTCTTCTCAAACTTCTTGATAACATAACCAAAAAACTTTCATTGTTCAGATTATTTAAGCATTTTATAGATACCCTGTCTCATAATTGTCACGATGAAAGATCTCAGTGATGTACATTTGTAGGTATCAAGGTCAAGGTCATGTTAAAAGGTCAAGGTCATCTGTCAAGGTCACCATTTTGAAAAATAATGCTGTTACGGGGGCATTGGTGTTTCACAAACACATCTTGTTCTACAATATTTTCCACCACATTAAGAAGTTTTATTTTCAAATTATACAATTTTTATTTGTCTTCGTTTGGTCTTGCAAATTCAGCCAGTCTAAAATTTTGAGGGAAAAAATGTTCTAGTCTAATTTTGTTTTTCCTTCAGAGGGTGATGATGCAAATAGTACAAGAGCTGTGCAAGAGACCAGGGTTGAACAGAACAGGATTTGATATGCCAACCATCTATGTGCCTTCAATGAATAATAAGGTCTGTTGTGATGCTCTTTCACAGTAATGTTCAAGAAGTAATGCTTTAAAGTAAATTTTATGGATATGAGGAAATGAGCTTTGCATTGAGAATAATCATTCTGTAAAGATTGAGCACTTTTTCATCCCCCTTGCCTCCCCTCTTCTTAATTAAAGAGTGGTAGGCAATCATCTAGTGAGCTTTCTTTTCCAACATTTTAGGGTGGTTATAAGGTTTGCATTTGCAAATATATCTTATATACTTCTTGCTACCAACAAAATTAACCCCTCAACATGTCAATAAAGTGATGGGAAAACAAAACTTTAAAAAAATAAATCTTTCACTATTTTCGTTCCTAATTATGAATGGTTAATTTCTTGAAAAACTTTCTTTAAAAAAAAATTCTTACTGGTTGTTTTTGACTATAGGGATCTAGATGTGCAAATCAGATAGAAGAAGTATGTAAAGAAGTGGAAAAAACAATCAACCAGACAATACAGACCACTCTTAACTCACTGGAGAAAGATTGTAATAACATTGCTAAAACAGTGGAAGATAAACTCACATTGGATGGGTAGGGGATTACTAAAGAGTATATTTAGAGTCAAAATGATTAGGATCAAGGCAAATTTATAACCCTTATAACTCAAGGAAAGTTTTTTAATAAGTTAAAACTTAATAAGTGAACATTATATCTACAAAATAGAAGAAGTTTATTATTCAGATACATGTAGGCCACTGGCCCATTATATACAACACACATATGCAACAACATAAATTCATGACAAGAGTTGCATATGATATTGTTTATAGCAAAATATACTACAAAAGAAATATTGTTAGTTGAACAATAATGCTCACCACAAGTTTTACTGTATGCTATAATATCCTGTGTATATTAAAATAACCTGTGTATATACCTGCCTTTTGTGTATTTGTTTTGTAATTTTCTTTACCTATAATATAACAACTTTCTGATTGTTATGCTTATTTATTTAGTGTAAATGTACTTTTGACCAATTTGCATCAGCCAAGGTTAAGGTCATTAGACATTGTCAAGTCTATTTTGAGAGGTCAGCACAAAACAATTGTAAATGCCTATAGTCATTTACAATAGTTTGGTGCTTGCCCCTTGATCTATGAAGAAATGACTTATAATGATTTTATTAAGGGGATATTAAGTTTTCATACATAACTTCTTGTTGCATCATGTTTCAGTATGACAAATGCCCAGAACCTGAAGTCAAGACTAAGAGGAGCTACATATTGTTTTATTGGGATGTTTCTGCCATTTGTACTGCTGGCCACTTTTCTCATTAGTAACAAACAGAAGTTCTTGGTCACCTTGTTTGGCAAGGATCTTGTAGAAACTGTTGCAATTTACATGGTGAGTGTTTGTATGTTGTGTAGTGCGGATGGGCAAGGTATTATTTTAACAGAATTTTAGACTGGTCTTGATTAAATCAAGTGGAAACCATGTTTTAAATGCAGCCAAACCTCTGATTTTTGTATCTGATAAGTTAATTATTAGGTAAAGGTATAGTATATAAAGGAATGCAGGTGTTCAGCATTTTTTTCCCACAAAAGTTTTTTCTAGATCTAATGAGTAATTTTTCAGCAATAGTTACTGTCACATACAAATTCAACTAACAGAGAATCAATTAAAACCTTGAAATTTCTTTGAAATACAGTTTGTATTAACCCATGCTGTTCACAAAATTTGCCAGGGGTAAAAAAGCCTTTGCAAACCTTATAGACTAAGATCAGATGTAAGGCTGATCTTAGTCCACACTGTCTTCTTTTTGCTTAATTATCATAGTAAATCTAGTCTCAGTGGTTGAATCATCCCCGGAATGGACAAATTCTTTAAATCATGTACTTATTAAATTCAGCAGGATAAGGGTTAAGAAAGTTTTACTGTGTTCTCTTTTTACAGGGTCCCCTAGCAACTGCCTGGACATCTATACCTCATGAGTACTCTATATATGTTCTGGCTGGAATTGTGGTGGTGGCTTTATTCATGCTTTTAATGGGAAAACTAGCATCAAGGTAGGAATTTACTAAAAAATTTATTTCATTTTTGTGCATGGTGTAGATTCTGACCAGCTTTTGCTTCTGCAGTCTAATTGGGATTCACTTTGTGTGCTTTACACATCTACTTATTCAGGGTCTCATGATATTATCAATAAATATTTTGTAATATGGTTGACCACAAGACAACAATCCTTTTTCCCATTTACAACCAAAAAAAGAAAAAAAACTCGCTTCAGGATTATGATCAGCTGGTTCAGTTGATGCCTTCAAGGTACAACTAACCAATCATTCTTTCTAACTCCATCTTATTCATTAACTTTACTTTTATTTAGGTTTACATATCTTCACTTTAACATTTCCTGTACTTCTTTTTGTTCAACTCCTGGCAGAATAATCAAACAGTTGATTTTGGCCAGTAAAAAGAATGTTAAAAGCAAAATTCAAAATCTACTAGTGAAATGATCTAGTGGAAAAACTCTCCATTTAGATACATAGACAATACATTCATTCACCTATTAGTATAAGCGTCAAATAAGTCTTATTTATTTTACAATGAAGTCATCATGTGACTATGAATTGATTTACAAAATAACTTGTTAAAGAGATTTCATCCTAAAAAAATCCACTTTTTGCAACAAAAAGCAGTATGTATGTTGGCATTTTTAGATCTGCTGGATTTAGCTCCACCTGCCAAATGCCAGCAAGCTATTTTCATGGCATTGTGTTTGTCATGTATGCATTTGTGTATGTGTGTGCAAACTTTTCTTTGAACTTCTCCTTTTAAATCAATGGGCCATTACTAACAAATCTTGTTCCTAGAATGACCCTCTTCCAAAGTTGTTTAAGAAATTTTGATAAACCTCAAAATATGGATGGGGCAAAGCTGGGCCCTTTTTCATTTTAAAATCTTAAAAAATCTTCTCCTCTCAATTTATTGGGCTGATTACAATAAAACGTTGCACCAATATTCCTTGGGTGAGCCTTTCCTTAGATTGTTCAAGGAATTATGATTGAACCACAAATGCACGTATTAGTATGGCAGGGAGGGACTAGTTTTACTATAAAATCATTTAAAAACTTCCACTCCCAAACCATTGCACCAATTTCGATGAAACTTGGCATGAATGTTCCTTTGGTGATCCTTTTCTAAAGATGATCAAGAAATTATGATTGACCTTCAAATATGGGTGTGGCAGGGCTGGGCTTGTTTTCACTATAAAATCTTTTAAAAACTTCTCCTCCCAAACCATTGGCCTGATTTCAATAAAATTGTGTGAATGGTCCGTAGGTGGCCCTCTTCTAAAGTTGTTGAAGAAATTTGGATTGACACCCCATGGGTGTTGCAGGGCAGGCTTATTTCCACTGCTGAGCCGCCGTCATAGTTCAAGTGGTAGCGTGTCGGACTGTCAATCTAGAGGTCCTGGGTTTGATCCCTGACGGTGGCACTCTTTCTTTCTATTTGTCTCTCACCCACGGGTTGATAATCGAAGACCTATGTGAGATATTAATTATTTCCACTGCTCCTCCCAAGCAATTGGGCTGGTTCCAATGAGACTGCACCTATGTTCCTTGGGTGACCCTTTACGTAGATTGTTCAAGAAATTTTGACCCCAAAATTTGCAGGGCAGGGCTTGTTTCCACTTTTAAATTTTCTCCTTCCAAACCATTTGGTAGATTTCAATATAATTTGGCATGAATGTTTCTTTGCTGACCCTTTTCCAAAGATTGTTCAAGAAATTTTAATTTACCCACAGATATGAGTATGGCAGAGTGAGGCCTTTTTTCACATTAAATTGTTAAAAAAAAAATCTGATTTCAATGAAACTTTGCATGAATATTTTCCCAAATTGTGGGTCACTTTGCATGTGTGTTCAGCATTGTAAGAGCCATTGGGACTATCAAGGGTGTAACTGTGCAAGTATTTTTATAAGAGTTATGCCCCTCTTTGACTAAAATTTTTTTGCAGCACCTGCAGCCAATTGTTGACACTTTGGATGGGCTCTTGTCTTTGTCTGGCCATCAATCCTAATGTCAGTCCACCAATCCAAATCTAGTGAACACATCTACCCATTCCTTACCACCTTACCTTGCATATATTGTTGAGGTTGGTGGTATTTTGCTGGGTAATTTTGGGGTTAGGTACTAAGTGAATCTAGCACTTTTGTTTGCATTACTCAGAAAAACCTTAAGATTTTTTAACAAAAAACAATAAATCATATATTTTATGAACTTTATAAGCTTTAGTTTACTCTTGGATTTGCCTCTTAAGAACTTTTATTTATAACTCAAATTTTCAAATGTTTCACTGAAACAACTATCCACTATCAGCAAGGTTTAATTATGAATAGGTCAACTGTTTAATTGAAAAATAGTAAGAACTTCAACTATTTTTCAGAACAAAACCAACACTATCTCGGAAGCAGAGAAGAAATATGGAAGAAATTAAAGAGTTTGTACTTACAACTGTTAAGTCTAAAAAGGTAAACAAAATATTGCTGGGCAGAGCTGTAGATAAGGGATTGATTTTAAAATTCCATTATTCTGTAACCAAACCCTTTTTAGCTCACCTGAGCACGAAGTGCCCAAGGTGAGCTATTGGGATCGTAGAATGTCCGTCGTCAGTCATGCGACGTGCGTCGTGCGTCGTCCACAATTTCTTAAAACATCTTCTCCTCCTAAACCAGTGGGCCAATCTTGATGAAACTTGGCAGGGATGTTCCTTGGGTCAAGCTCTACCAAAGTTGTTCAAATAAATGAAATCCACCCTTAACTTTCCCTTTACCCTAAATAAAAAGGGTGAAAATATGAAAATCTTTAAAAATCTTCTTCTCTGAAACCAGAAGGCAGACAGCTTTCATATTTGGTACGTAGCATCATCTAGTGGACCTCTACCAAGTTTGTTCATATCAAGACCCTGGGGTCATATTTGGGCTTTGCCCGGGCCCAACCCTTTTTACATAGAATCAAAGAGCGAAAATCTTTAAAAATCTTCTTCTCTGTAACCAGATGGCAGACAGCTTAAATATTTGGTGTGTAGCATCACCTAGTGGGCCTCTACCAAGTTTGTTCATAACAAGACCCTTGGGTCATATTTGGGCTTTGCACGGGTGCATCCCTTTATCTCTTATGAGCACGAAGGGTAAAAAAATGAAAATCTTCAAAAATCTTCTTCTCTGAAACCAGAAGGCAGACAGCTTTCATATTTGGTATGTAGCATCATCTAGTGGACCTCTACCAAGTTTGTTCATATCAAGACCCTGGGGTCATGTTTGGGCTTTGTCCGTGCCCAACCCTTTTTACATAGAATCAAAGAGCGAAAATCTTTTAAAATCTTCTTTAATCGAAACCAGAGGGCACACTGCTTTCATTTTTGGTACATTGCATCATCTTGTGGGCCCCTACCAAGTTTGTTCATATCAAGACCCTTGGGTCATATTTGGGCTCCACCCGGGCGCATCCCTTTCAGCTCATCTGAGCAAGATGGTTGAATATGGGAAAACCTTCAAAAATCTTCTTCTCTGAAACCAGAAGGCAGACAGCTTTCATATTTAGAATGTAGCATCATCTTATGGACCTCTTCCAAGTTTGTTCATATCAAGACCCTGGGGTCACTTTTGGGGTCCACCCGGGTGCATCCCTTTTTACATAGAATCAAAGAGCAAAAAGGTATATCTGTCTTGCTCTTCGCTGAAAATGTTCCATGGTATTGATCTTAGGTAATTATTTTCTTTTTGACATCTGCCTATCTAATTAATGTGATGTCCAAGGGGTCATAGAGACTCAGGTGAGCAATCTAGGACCATCTTGGTCCTCTTGTTTGTGGTTACTCATTGGAATAATCTCATCTAGATTTTTCCAATGAGTACCCTCAATATAAGGTTTGGATGAAAAATAACAGGTTGAGAAGTTCATAATTTCTCTCTGATCTTGGGCCCTAGATTGAGGATTTTTTCGTGGACCTTATTGTTGAAAGTCTGACACACTACTACGATGGTGGCACTCATTCTTCCTGACTATTTGTCTGCCATCAATGGGCTGCAGGGTTGGACACTAACTTTTGTGGGTAAGGAGTCAAGTGGACTCCCATCATAATTAATCATGGATTTGGAACTCAAAGTAAGGAGTCTGAATTTTCATATTTGAAAGAACATTGTGAACAAAAAGAAATTGCTTGCTTAAATTAATTTCTTCTTTACCACATGTTCCTTCTGAAATATTATCTTCAACATCTATTGTTGTGAAGAGCTAAAAAAACATGAAAGTTAATCTGTTTGTTGAATTGTTCTCCTATGAGAGGGAGTCCATGGGCTCCTAGCTTACAAAATGAAGGAGTGCCACCTGGAAAGTAAGGAGTCTCGGACTCCCGGACCCTTAGTGTCAAACCCTGGGTTGATAATCATTGACCTAAGTTAGATAGCAGCTGGAGGCTAGGAAAGGATGTAATGGTGGCACTGGTGTGACAAATAACAGGAATCCATTGCTAGGTGCTCCAGCAGCTGAGATATATTTGAAAAAATGTTAAAAGCGGCTTAAACCCCAATCAAATAAACAAACTAATAAACTACTAATTGGGCCAGGACTGCAGCTTTGTAAGCTAGAATTTGAAATTTGTGCTATTAAGATACAAAATTAATTTAACTCATCATCTTTAACAGATAAAAACTCTGCATTGCCTCATTTTTTATGTTTATAGATGACTTGTTCAATAAATTCGGTATTCCATGACCACTCATTCAATATCCTCTATTACAGCATAATAAGAGTTAAAAATCTTTTTCTATTCCAGCAAAAGTTGTATGCAGACTATTTAAAGCAGAGTGTAGCTGACCATGACCTCTAACATTACATCTACAGGAGAACCACAGCAATTATTTGAGCCTATACGTGACATTTCCCAAAATTTGAAACATTTGTAAGGTGCATATGTTGAGCAGGGTAGACAGCAACTAACTGTAAATATAATGTAACTTGATTGTGTACGAGTACTTTGAGACCTTATCTATCTACTAAACACATAGTGAAGACTCTTGTCAGACTGTGCGGATGCACAGGCTGGTCAGAGTCTTTGCTATGTACATTTATGAAATTGTTGGAAATCTCACGCACAGGCTCAAAATTTAACAAGTGCTACTCATTACATCTTCTCATCACAGAAATATTTATTGCATTAATCAGGAATCAGCTAACATCCAAAATTTAAACTTGATATTAAGAAAAGGAGACCTACACACTTATGAATGAAATTATATTCTGAGAAATAAATTGTAGTTAAATAAGAACCAAAATGTATTGAAATGGCTTAATTTTTAATATTATTAAATATTTTATTAAAAGACAATTTTAGCTTGGCTGCTTTGGAACAAAAAAGTGTAATTGTTATGATCACCTTGTTTTTGTGGGTATTTGACAGCTTGACATAATAGCTTGAGCCATGTTACAGTTACTATTGTAGATATTGATTTGAAACTTGGTATGTTTTATCCTGAACATAATAGTAACCTTTTCTATAAATGGAACTCAGTGCATTCTTTAAAATTATGCCTCTTTTGACATAAATCTTTAAGTCAAAATCACAATCGTACATGTTGATTTCATTCATTGTTAGATCCTGCCTTGAATTATCTGATTGGAATCTTCTTTAGAAGACGATTTTTATGAGATATTGCATTGCAGAATTCCATATTTAGTTACTACTGTAAAGGCAAATTTAATCTTTGACTTACGCAAAAAATGATCATAAGATGTTTAGTAAAACAGGCCCAAGGTGGATAAGATAAAAACCAGACTGCACATATGCGCAGGCTAATTTTTGTGCAAAAGCAGGAATATTCTGGGTTCAGTGTGACAAGAGTCAATATCTGTATGCCTGTCTTAGCAAAATTTTGATAAACAGTGTATGGAGTTGGTTGGTTTATTTATCCCTTCTCATGCTGTTCACAAAAAAACCCTTTAAATGAGCAAACTTTTGCAGACAATATAGACTAAGATCAGCCTGCACAATTGTGCAGTCTGATCTTCAATTATACAGTCTGCCGTCTGTATAACTAGCTTTTCGAGAGAAAAAACTGAAGCCAAGCTGGTTAAAATGTCACCAAAAAAAAGGGAACTAGTTTAAAAGAAAAGTTAAATTCAGCAGGATAAGGGTTCAGGTGTTTTAATAGACTAGGTTGTAGTGTTCAGTTATTTTGATTTTGACTTGGGTTTTACGCTGCTTTCAACAATCTTTCAGTTATAACATGGCAGCTGGAGCACCCAACAATGGATTCCCGGTGTATCTCACACCAATACTACCAAAACATCCTTTCGTAGCCTCCAGCTGCTATTTCACATAGGTCTACGATTATCTACCAGTTGGTGAGAAACAAATATTCGGAAAGAATGAAGTCTACAGTATTATAAGATTGTTGAAAGTTGAAAAGTACAATGGCAGCTTAAATGAATTTATGCATAATTGTTTGAGGTGAGATTGTGTTTTTAGAGGATATTGAATGAGTGGTCATTGAATACTGTCTTTAATAAGCAAGTCTTGGGTTCTTAGCTAATTTGCATTGTTATTCCACTAGTGTAATAACACCTGTGAAATATCAATAATTTTCAAAGGGTTTATTTCACTCCGGTGATGGAGTTCGTACTATAAACATATTTATCAGGATAATGTTGACTATGACTAATTAAATACGAAACTCTTCCATTAAAACTGGACATACAGAGGATAATCATTTGTTTCAGCACTGCAACTTAATCAATCTTATGCTGAAACAGGCTGAGTCTTAATGTTTCATCAAGTGAAATTGGTGATAATATATTGCACAGGCTCAAATGATTTAGAGGATATTAAATGAGTGTGCATGAATACCAAATCTATTCAATAAGCCATCTTTGAACATATAAAAGCTATATATCAGCAAAATTTTAAAATTCGCCATTCATACAACAGTCTGGATTGGTTTTTAGTTTGAGAACACCATGAATTAAAAAGTATTTTCTTAATATCTTTTAACTGAATGAAACCAATTTTTCATGAACTCATGAAATTGAAAAGGCGCAAAATTGAATTATTGTTTAATACATGTATATTGTTTCAATGTCATTGTAAGTAACTTTGATCATAATATATAGGTTCCTTAAGGTAGTGGACCCGTAATAGTTCCGCAACATTTTGGTCTTCAAAACTTTAACTTGAAAATCATTAGGAAACCTCAGTTAACACTGTTAAAGTTAATTACTCCTGAGACATTGCAGAACTATTACGGGTTGACTACCTTAATTTTTGTCAATATAAAGAATATGTAAGATTTCAACTTTGCAATTATTTTAATGTTAAATGAATTATCTTGGTCAGTATGTATGACTTGTACATGTGTTCAGTGTAAAAAATTACATAGTCCGGCAGATATTGGGACGAACCTGGATTTGGAGTACATAGAAAATGTTTTTACACATTCTGAAAGCTGAGGCTTTCTTCTTTAAGAATCCGTCGGATGACACCTTGTCATCCTTGAGCAATTCGAGAAATTCAAGATGGCGTCCAAGATGGCCGCCAGATATAGAAAAATGTCGAATTCCTCGTAACTATATATTTTTTGCAGTAAAATGAAGCATAAAACATATGCATTCTGATAATCAATGAAAGTCAAGTTGATCTGAGTGGTCATCATGCAAGAAAAGCAAAGATGGCAGCCAAGATGGCAGCCAGTTTGACAAAAAATCACTTTTTTTCGAAAGTTTTCTTTATATTGGATCTTATTTCAATATTAATAAAAATGGAATAAAATTATTTATAAAATTATTTTATACTTAACCATTTTTTCTTAAATTTTCTGTATTTTGACTTTATTTTCTTTATCAATATAACAAATTTCATCAAGAGAATGACTTGATAAACATGCCGACGAGAATACTTTTGGTGGATTCAAGTAGACATGAGAATGAAGCTTCTTGTAGATTTGGAGCACATTAAAAATGTATTCTTAAACAATGGCTCTCTACTTTAAGAACCCATCGAAGGAACCTTGTGACCCTTGAGCATTTGACAATTTAGAGATGGCGTCCAAGATGGCCGCCAGAGATAAAAATGCCAGATTCCTGGTACGTGAATAGTTTTTGCAGTAAAATGATTCATAAGACATCGACATTTTAATAAAAGATGGGGGACGTTTTGCTTTGAGTGAACATCATGCAAATAAAACCAAGATAGCAGCTAAGTTGGCAGCCAAAATGTGTAAAGGTCACATATTTTTCCAAAGTTTTCTTCAATTCAGATCTAATTTCAGTTTCAATCATGGGAACAACAATTATTCTCTCTCTCTCTATCTATCTCTCTCTCTCCCTTTTCCCTCTTTCTCTCTCTCTCTCTCTCTATCTCTCTCTCTCCCTTTCTCCCTCTTTCTCTATCTTTCTCCCTCTCTCTCTCTCTCTCTCTCTCTCTCTCCCTCTCTCCCTCTACCCCTCCTCTCTCTCTCTCTCTCTCTCTCTCTCTCTCTCTCTCTCTCTCTCTCTCTCTCTCTCTCTCTCTCTCTCTCTCTCTCTCTCTCTCTCTCTCTCTCTCTCTCTCTCTCTCTCTCTCTCTCTCCCTCTACCTCTCTCTCTACCTCTCTCTCTTTCTCACACTCTCTCTACCTCTACCTCTCTCTCTCTCTCTCCACTTCTCTTTTGCTTATCTTTTCTATTTCTTAAAACTTTTAAACATTTTTTTTTATTCTACAATAATCGATATTAGCTTTTTGTTTGATCAATGCAGCATATGGCTGATCCTTGACAGGAGCAAAATATTGTACAACAGAATCTAGCTTTATTGCAAGTACATCGTAATTAAACACTCAGTGAATGACTTTCACGAGATTATTTTATCAGTTTCAATCCATTCTCAGGAGCAAGTGACACTTTTTTGGGAGCTTCAAAGGGACAAGCGTCTTTTGCTCTGCATTTTTGTCCAGCCAAACTGTTCTGGGTCTAAGCAAGGCGGATTTGCATCAGCAGCGTGTCTCTATGTGCTTGTCTGTAGAAGAGCCCTTTTTACCTGCTCCGTAAAAGATTCACATATTGGAGGCAAGGAACAAAGCTTTGGTGAACAAGATGGTACCTTTCCAACCCTAGAAGCCCAAACCCTTTGTCTCACAGACGATATATCTGAGCCATCATTTCATTTATTACATAAGGTTATAAAATCTGTTGCTTGCTTCAGATCATCTTCAAATCGAGATGATGTATCACCAACCAAAGACAGTGATACTGACTGTGTTCTAAGGATACCTACAATAGACGTTTTGCCTATGCCATAGAGACATGATGTTGTATCAGATCCAGACAGTGCATGTGCTGCCGTCAGGTTACTGATAATATCCTTATTTTCATTAACAGTCAGCCTTATGTCAATAGTCTTTCTGTCTTTGACACGTGACTCCATAATCACAGCTCCATTAAGATTGTGCTTATTATAGAAGTATAGCAGCAATACAAAGACATCAGTATCATTCGATATGACGACCACGCCTTTATCAGACTGAGATGCATTGAGAACCATTTGCTGTGCTAAGATATTTTCTGCTTACTCTTGAGATGTTTTCATATCCTAACGGCGAATGGTAAAACTGGTGTTATTTCTATAGGAACTGGGTCATCTCCAGTTACAACAATTCGACGAATATGATTCTCGCTCCTGAACTTTGGGAAAGCAACATTTTTACATAATCGTCCACAATTAGAGCCAGTAATTGCCTCTAGTTCTAAATGTCAGTGAGAATAACTTCCTTGGGTGGAATAGGCAGTGCTGATGTGAGCTGATGAACACGGGTTGGTTTTGCACCTCTTTAGGGGCGAGTCACACTCTTAGTACTAAACTCCCTCAAAACAAGATAAACATCATGCGCTTCGAGGTGTTTCGCTATGTAATCACGATACTTTTTAACAAAATCACCAACAGTACCAGAACTATAAGGCCATAGAATATAGAAAATTGCCTTGTCAACGTCAACGCTTTTGACCTACTTTATGATTTGATTGGACACCGTATTTATAGCTGAATCTAGCAACAACTCTGAATTATGAGTATCATTTACCAATTTCAACATCACAGGTGCTTTATGTCAAAAAACAATGATACTAGCCACTCCAGGAGCTGATAAAACTAATAATTTGTTGCCAAAATTATAAATCAACGATTGAATCAATAATCTTCTAGTAAGGATACTGCCCCCTTCAGCTACGTACATCTGAAATAACTCAACGGAATTCCAAATTTTACTCTCATTTTCTGACAGTAGCTCAACAAGGTGATCACAAGCAGCATCCGATTTGGATTTTCAGAAGTATGTGATGTACATGCAACAGCTGCATGGATATTCTTCGAAGACATGAAATATAGTTTAAAGTCTGCGTGGTATCTAGCATCAGCTGCATGCAAGTCACTTACTACTCCTAGTAACCGAAGTCGGACTTCTGTAGACCATTTATCAGCTCCTCGAGCGTCTCAAGTATTCAGGACCTCTTGTTTAACATCAACCTGTCCACTCGAACTCTCCCCAATAGTTCGGCATAAATAGGCTCTACGCCACCGCTCTGAATTCTTAGGATCTTTTTCAAGATTACATGTTTCACCACAAAACAAACAGTGTTTGTAAAAACCAAAATCTTGAGCATAGGAGCGTCTAGCATTTTTTCTGTGATAGAAATGAAGTATCAATTTCAGATTGTTGCTTTCTTTTCAAAAAGCGAGAAATATCATTTTGGATGTATATGTTGAAACACATGCCCTTTGTGTATAAACAAAATAATTAATATCATTTTGGAGATGTTCCTCTAATTCTTGATATTAATTGTCGCCATATTTTTTGCTATAATCTATAATTGAAGCTATTCTCTGTGGACCAGACTTTACACAAGAGTCAGAACACGAACATTTACCAATCTTAGAAAAATAGCTCGACTTCAAACCTATGAGTTATGTAATATTACACAATCTCAACCAAAAACTTGTGAACTGAAATGTTACTGGCGGAAAAAAAATCCACTGGCATATTTTCTGAACTTGGCTACAGAATAATACTTTCGATTCCAATTATACGACAACTAGTAAAATGGACTTTCGCGACATATTATCGGGATTATGGACGTTATGGTCCGTATTTCATAAAGAAACCATTCAACCGAATCGGAAAAAATACTGAAACAATGTAGGGGTTTATTTTATTTTATTTATTTTTACTCGAGGATAACACGATAAATGGTCGAATGACTCTTATTTCTATCGTGGTCCTAACTCATTCCAGATATTATCGTACTCATTGAAAGAGAGGCAATGGGTTCTAACCACTGCCACCCACTTTTACAGCTGGGTGGACTGGGGGCCCGTCTGTGAAGTGTCCTACCCAAATACACTACTCGCCTCCGGTGGGACTCGAACCCTAAACCACCAGGTTAAGAGTCGAGCGCGTTAACCACTCGGCCAACGAGCCAGACAAGTTTAAGTAGAAAGAATCGGAAAAGGATATAAAAATGGTCTGACAGATGGACACATAAAAGGGCACAAATGCATGAAATATAAAGACAAAAGACAGTTGGGCAATTTAAGAGCTGTTTTATCGGATTTACCTATTCAGAAGAAAAAAAAGATGACAATTTAAGATGTTTCATGAAATTAAGGACATTTAAATATTTTGGCTGTTATTTTGGCTGCCATTTTGGCTTTCATTTGGCAGGTATCTTGATACTGTGAACAAAATATCAAAACTGTCTGCGATAGAATGTATTTTGAAAAGCTACTGGTTAAGCCTTATGTTGCCTGAAATACTTTCAAATAAGGAAATGGCATTTTTAAATTTTCCGGCTGCCATCTTGGATGCCATTTTGAAGTTCTCAAAATGCATAAGGGTGACAAGATGTAATTATGGGAATTCTAAAAGAAATAAGCCCCAGTTTTGGGACTATATTAAACATTTTCTATGTTCATTAAATCCAGCTTCACCCCTATTCTGTCGGACTAGGAAGTAGCAACCAGGAGTATTCTAGCCACGCTACTTTATCAATGAATTTCTTTAAATGAAATTGGTTCTATTCATAAGACAATATAATGAAATCACAGAAAAAAACATAAAATCCGTATAAAAAACAAAGAATCCTTATTAAAACAGTTTTTCCCCAGGATTGATATTAGATAAGATCCAAAATAAAAAAAAAAAACTTCAAAAAAGTGATTTTTTTGTCCAATCTGGCTGTCATCTTGGCAGCCATCTTGGCTTTTCTCGCATGATGACCACTCAGATCAACATGACTTTCATCTATTATGTGAATGCATATGCTTTATGATTTATTTTACTTCAAAAGATATATAAATACGAGGAATTTGACATTTTCCTATTTCTGGCGGCCATCTTGGACGCCATCTTGAATTTCTCGAATTGCTCAAGGATGACAAGGTGTCATCCGACGGATTCTTAAAGTAGAAAGCCTCAGCTTTCAGAATGTGTAAAAACATTTTCTATGTACTTCAAATCCAGGTCCAGCTTAAAATCCCCAAATATCTGCCGGACTAACAGGCAGCTATGCATTTACATTTGATGTTGAAAAGTATTTTTACATGCATGTGGAGAGGTGTAGATATTGTATGAAATCATATATATTTGAAAAATAAATTCACTAGTAAAAACTGAAGATTACGCTTTATTTTGGTACTGTTTTTCCTCTGTTTCCCCCCCCCCCCCCCTCAACACTTAAACTTGCAAAACACTATTCTTGTTGATTATACCCTCAAGTATGAAATCTATAATTGGTTTCAACATGTCTGTCTCTGCACCTTTTTATACGCCCGTCGAAGACGGGACGTATTATGGGATCACCCGTTTGGTGTCAGGGCGTCCGGCGGCGGCCACTTCTTTGTCCGGAGCATAACTCTATCACTTGAAGTCCGATGGACTTCAAACTTGGCAATTGTATTTTTCTCATCATTACGGAGTGCAGTGCACAAGAACCATAACTCTTCCTGGCCTATTTTTTGAGTTATTGCCCTTCGTTGTTTTTCAGACTAGAATCTTGTCCGGAAAATATCTCTAAAAGTATAATAGCTAGGATCATGAAACTTCATAGGTGTATAGATCTCACCAAGGGGGAGTGCAGTGCACAAGAACCATAACTCTACCTGGCCTATTTTTTGAGTTATTGCCCTTTGTTGTTTTTCAGAATTGAATCTTGTCCAGAGTATATCTGTAAAAGTATAATAGCTAGGATCATGAAACTTCATGGGTGTATAGATGTCATCAAGGGGGAGTGCAGTGTACAAGAACCATAATTCTACTTGGCCTATTTTTTGAGTTATTGCCCATTGTTGTTTTTCATACTAGAAACTTGTCCAGAGTATATCTTTAGAAGTATAACAGCTAGGATCATGAAACTTCATGGGTGCAAAAAATATTCATTCAAAATAACCTCAGTTCTATTCAAACCCCCAGTTAATACTAAGCAGCGTGACGGGCGTATCTTGTGACAATTTGGCACCTTGTTATTTTCTGGACGCCACAAGAACATAGTTACCTATAATCATAATACTTTATACAATTGTTGCCCATGACCCAAGGAAGGACCCTATCATTTTGGGGTCCTGAAGGTCAAGATCACAATTGAAAATTGTCAGAAAACTTTTCCCAGAACTGGGACAAAGCCCTGATTGAGGTATATAAATCTGGTTTACCATTATTTTAAGAATTTGGGTACTCGTTAGAACAGTCTTGAGACTGTTGTGACCCGTCATGGGAAAAGAGACTATCTAGGAACAGTAAAATGAATATTTGAAAAAGATTTGGTACAGCATAGGTAAACCAGAGGTCATATTTCAAAAATTCTTCCACTTGAAGGTATTAGGTAACTATTTTTCAGGAGACCTCTAGAAATCACTTTAGGGAGGCCCGAAATGTAATGCAAAGTTATATAGTGGAAAATGTTAATCAACCTTTGACGAACAAAATCTGCCCTGTCTGCAGACCAGGAAATGTCTATTATGCAAATTACAGAGGTCAAAGGTCATCAAGTGCATTTACGCCATTTTGGAAATATATCACTCTAAACTGACTGATATGCAGCTTTGTATGATAAATAATTGACTGAAATGGTTTAATAATGATTCAATTCTATAAAACAAATGTTTACACAAACAAAAATGAGCATTTTGAAGCCTTTGTTGAAATCAAAGTACTGACATTTTAGGCATTAAAGTTTGTTTGCATTTTGTGTGTTGCAAAACTGACCCCAAGCACATTTATTTCATTATGTTTACTGATAGATAAAGTAATAAAGACGATTTGAATTTGTTTTTATTAAAATTTGTAATATAAATTATGATCATTTTTACTTTATATATATGCATACATGTAATTATTATAGTCATTATATATATAACTATTGACATTGATTCCGTTGCCGCCGGATTATCACCCTAAAAAATATATTTCTAACCTGTTGAGTAAAATTAATAAAAAAGTCATATATATGTGACCCGTCATGCGATAAGGGATCATCTGGAAATTGTGTAAAATATATATTTTAAAAAGAGATTGATTCTATTACAGGTCAACCAGAGCTTAGATTTCAAAAATTCTTTCACTGGAAGGTAGAGTGATCATTCTAGATTTAGAAAATAATTAGAGTGTGAAATGTTTTGATCCTAGTCAGTCTGCCCAGTCTGCGCAGTCTGAATAGGATTGACACTTTACTCTCTTTCTAGATGGTCCCTTTATGCATGAAGAGTCACATATAATAATCTGTTGTGGTTTTTTTTTTGACACATTATACATCAATATCAATTGTACACAAACAGTGAGTAATTTAGATTATTGTTTGAAGCATAAATAACCTGAGCACTTTCGAAACTAAATATTTCTTCATCAGAGAGCCTTATGTTGTAAATATACCTTCATATGTAAAAAGTACCCCTGACTACCTCTGTAAAATTGAATCAAAACCAATTCCAAAGGTTACGGTTATTGGTCGCCATGGATGTGACATCACTCAACACCAATATACCATACAAAGCTGTCATTGCAGCATGCAAAGAAGTTTGAAGCTCCAGGGATGCCAAAGATCCACAAACAAATGACTTGGTAGAATTGTTAACACTTATCCTTAAAGGCATAATCACTTATGAGATGCACCACATAAGGATAAATTATAGGGATGAGAGTATTTTTCACATGCCCCATATAATTTCAATCAATTAGATCTACATGTAAGAAACAATTAAAATACCCAGCAAAATAGTAACAGATTCAAGTCTACTTTCTGTGCGTAAATAAATCACAAGATCTATTTTCAAGTCGAATATTGAATGTGTATTGTTATCTCACTATCCGAGTTTGATGGCATAAAGTTTTACAAATTTGACACAAATAGACGACAATTTTTATATTTCTAAAGGTATATATAATCGGATTTTTTTTCTGTCTATTACTGCTTCATTTTAAAACGAAATCGGCACGATCGAGCGAGATTGGGAACATTGCCTGATGATCTTCATTGACTGGCTGTAAATCAGAACTTTTCGAGTTCCATCAACACTGGACTTGCAGATCAATGGTCTGGGTTTTTCTCGAAATCCTCATTGCACTTTATACAGATAAAAATGCAATGGAATTCCCAACGTGATGCGATTTAAACCAATCAGAATTTTTGATTGTGTTGGATTGCAGTTATTTCAAAATCAAGGAACATAACTCAGATTGTTCTAAAATCGACTGAAATGATTGTGAAACTCGACTTATGATTTCCCGCCAGCTTGATGCCATTATAGATGCTACACAACATCGCAACGTTGCTTGGCATAAAGGCGCACTTTTACAGCCGAAGAAAGAGTTTAATAATATGACAGGGTCTTTAGAGATAAATGCTGCTACATGCTAATTCTTTTGTGAGATAGACTTTTAATCTAACAATCAATGAGTAAACGATTGATGCTAGAATATGAAGTAAAGCAAGTCAATCTAAAGCCTAACAGGTTTGATACTTATATATATAATTGAAGATCTATTTAGTTTTATTTATAGGTTGTTGTTGCTTTTTTGCGTGTGTGTGGTTTTTTTCGGTTATTTGAGACTTGGGTCTATTGGCATAGCCTAACAGATCTTAGGTTAGGTGATTCGTAGGGTTTATGGTTCCCGTAAAACGGCGCGATGATCGCACTATTACTAATGACACGGTGAAATTGACCCCACTCAAATTCATTCTGAATCACTCGCTTAGCGCTTCATTCTTGGTTTTCCATCTCGATAAAAACGCTCCGAAATCATTCACAACGTTCCTGACTTAATCGCAATCAATTCGAAATTAGAACCTCTCAAATCATTCAATGATTTCTTTGACCAGCGTGAATTTGAAAAGTCTGATTGGAATGTGAAGACACACAGATCTATTAGTGTAAGATGGCGTCATTGAATAGCATGTACCAGCTTCAACCAAACACGTTGTTTTCATTAAAAAGCTCATCAAATTCATATCAATCCTAAATCATTCCTTTTGTCAATTTTACAATGTTATTAGATGTCGGACGCCGAGAGTTAAAGGTTAACAGGCGCTGTAAGGACTACGAAAGGCAAGTGTAAGCTAGGCTAAATGGAATGTCCATATTCAACTTTATCACCTTCAAAAGAGCGTATGCAGGTTAATTTTGTTTTATTTATTCATTTAATCTTATTTAATTATCATCGAAACCATCAACTAAGAAAAAATGTGAAAAATACACACAATTACTGTTTTCCTGATGTCGGCAATATTATGGGCCTAACTCAATGAAATATTTTGTTTTATCGACTTTTGATGTCAAACATTTGTTACCACAGCCATGCTTAAGCTGTATTTCCAATATTTTGGTCGTCCTCTGACAAAATAATCCACGTTTCCCTGTTTTTTGCTAGCTACAATCCAGATCTTTATTCGCCTTTTTAAATCATTTGTATTTTATCTATAGTTCAAAGTGCCACTGTTCTTATAAATTGAATTATAATCGTTACCTGCTTCTCAAAAAATTGATCTTAGATACACCTATGTTTTCTATAACTGACATTTATAATCCCATTCTTTACTCATTATCCAAAGTTTTAAGAAAGAACACATTCTTCTTCTTTTTTTAATTCTAGTCCTTCTTATCTGTCACATCCTCATGCCTGGTTGTGACTTAAAATATTGAAAGTGACAAACTTATTTTGAATGTTTGGATTTCAAAAAATTAAAATGTTTCTAAAAAAGTAAAAGTAGACATTTACCTTTCTTAGATATATAACTTAGGTCTGTAAATCATTTTATAACGGCGATACAACGCAGCAAAAGTGTGACTGGCGTAAAATATTTAAGCGCGAATCGTTATTGATGCGAATAAACACGAAACAATATTGTCAATTTAAATTTCCTATGACAATGTTTATGATCCCTACAGTTGCCTCGAATTGCTATTAAGTAAGCAAAATGACACAAACTTTTTTATACGAACTAGATTGGATTTAAATGCACTAAAAGGTGTGTGAAATTTAAAAGAAAATCGTCAAGTAGTTTTTTATATATTTATCTAAATTTAGTACAAAGGCTTACGCTAAATTTGGGAAAAATATCCTTTTTCTAATCCTGCTCACAGGTTTTCTCATCGGTTCATTGAGTAAATTTTAAACAAATCTTAATTAAGGTATGAAACGATACTGTAATTTCATCCTTGGTGGTTTAGATTATTTCATTTAAAAATGATATTCATATTTGATTTAAAAATGATATTCAATCTCGTATTTGAGGAAAGTCCTTTGCAGTCAGAACCTTCGGATCCGTAGACCCTGTACACAACGGTGTGCCTTTGGACAATGCTGCAAAGAGTTATGACACAATAAAAGACAAACACTGGTCCAAGATTAAGCCACCCAGTAAACTCAGAAGAGCATTCCCTGAGGAACATGTTGTAGCATTCCGATACCTAAGCCACTTGGAGACATTCCTGTTAGAGCAAAATTAAGGACTACTGCAACCAATGACTCTCTCAGAAATTCTGTTTACACCGCCAAGAAGTCGACCACTCATTCTACAATGTTGTCCTGTGTTGCATTGAAGCCATCAACAATTGATGCTCATATCTGTGTTATGAATAAATCATCTTTTCAGATCGAAGTACGCCAAAATTGATTTGTTTATTTGCTTGATTCCTAGCAAAAATGTTGATTTTGTTTTCCAACTGCCTAGAGTTCAAAGTTATGTTCGAGCAATAGACCAAGTGGACAGCCTTATATAAATTTATATCTGAGTGTTGAATATAACTATGTAAGATGTATCACATGAATTTATCCGTATGCTAAAGTTATATTATATGTCCCTTTTACCCAAACATTCTCCGTTTGCAATTGAAGTACTTTTAGTGCTTTGATCTTTTATTTTTGACTAATTTGCTGCCCTTTTGCAATAAATAATCTATAATATCTATAATATATAATCGTGTGAAAATCATTTGCATATGTACAGTTTTAGAAATACCAAAAAGCCTGGTTTTATTTTGATATCATAACATATAGGTGCCTTTATACGATCTTTTTTACTGTTTTGCACCCCATGACCTTTGACCTCTGTAATGACCTACAGAAAGGATTGTGAATCTGCAGACAAGCCTAGCGCTGTTCCTCAGATATTGGGCAAGCAAAATATCATTGTCTGCATCCATTACAAACCGGGCCTCCCTGGTCTCAAAATTTGAGATTGGATCACTAGTCTATATATTGATCGTTCTAAATTCAGTAAAATAAGCTTATTGCCAAAAGTTAAGATCCTTGTCAGTCTGCGCAATCCGCACAGACTGACTTAGGTCAATACTTGACGCACATCCCAGATAGTCCATTTTTGCCTGACAGGTCGGTTATGATGAGTATCCAAAACACAGATAATGAGGATAATGGAATTTTGGCCCAAGCATTAAAGTTTGCAGGCATTTTGATTTACCATTGTCTGTTTGCAAAACTTGAGCAAAATAATAACATTGGCAATCACTTCCAGCCTGCTCAAGATATATAGGATCTTGTCTCAGACAAGCTGATCTTAACCAAATCTAGAATAGAAATGTTATTCAATGTGCCTTGGCAAGCTATATGACTTCCTATGCTATAGGGTCAATTCATATTTTTGAGGGCGTTAACATTTGCACAGTAATGGTGGTACTGGTGTGATAAACTCCAGGAAACTATTGTTAGGTGCCCCAGCTGCAAGGATATAACTGAAAGATTGTTTAAAGTGGTGTTAAACCCCATTCAAATAGTCAATTCATTATGGAAGACATGGGAAGCTATGTACAAAACAATGTTACAATTTGGCAGGATGATAGATCTCGTCGATACGTATCTGCAGCAGTCAAGGTCATCTTACAAGATCAAAGTTTTGACAAATTTGCTGTTTCGGTTTCAGCTCTAGGTGAAACATAACAAGAGGGCCATTCTCAAACCACTTTCAATCTTAAATTAGATTTCATCAAGACAATCATTCTGACCAATTTTTATCTTTATTGAGCAATATATGACCTCTCGAGTGTCTACATGCTTTTCTAATATTTGACTCTTTGACCGAGATTTTATAAAGACAATGGAGATTTCATAAAGACATTCATTCTGACAACATTTTCAAGCTGATTAAACATCAAAAGGACCATGATGGTCCTATATCACTCGCCTTTGTCTCTTAGACTGAATTACTGGTAAAGAAAATCAAAGTCTAATTTTTTAGCAAATTCATGATTGTACTTTATAGATAATTCCTGCATGGGACCCACTATCTTCAAAAGGGTTCATCCTTGTGACTAGACATATACAGTTAATGGGACAACAATGGCGGTCCAGCTATGACGGGCCAAAATAAATCCATCGCCAATACTTGTCATTACTTATTAAATGCAAAATTCATTTCTTATAATGGCAATGATGTATATCAATGGGTCAGTGCAAAACATATGTAACTGTCTATGTTTATAGGCAGTTACAACTGTTTTGCATTGAACCATCCATACATAAGTAAATGTTTTTGATCTTTTTGAAGAATATGATTATTCAAATAAGAATAAGAAGATCTACTGACAACATTTGCATTTTTAGATGTTAAAGAACTTGATTTTCAAAATTTTAGACTCATATTGGTTGATATATTGTAATGAAAATTTGGTGATAATGCATAATCATACAAGTGTGAAAAGACTCATACACATAAAGGTGTGAAAACAATTTATTGTTAAGTTTGTAGAAAGCTGACATTACTCTAGAAAACTGCCTTTTTTATATTTGTTTTAATTTTAGGCATGAAAATAAATAACATGCATATAACTCCTCCTACATCAGACTTTATTCATGGACACATCAACGCAAAATGAAACAAGAGAAGTTTGTAAAACATTTATGCCCCCAAATAAAAGCATTTAAAAGGCCTACTCTTTATCAATCAACAAAGGGTAATAGCTCACAAGTTATGATGAGTATAGTTATGATTCTTGTGCACTGCACTTCTCCCCAATGAGATCTATCCACCTGTTTCATGATGCTAGCTTGCATACTCTTTGAGATATGCCCTGGACAAAAATCGGGTCTATGGATGGACAGACCAATAACTGACAAGTGCAAAGCAATATACAATGTAGAAGAAAATGAGAATAATTATTTGATAAACAAAATTGACTACATATATTTCTCATAACCCATATTAATACACATCTTTACTTGTAACAGATTTTGTGACAATGTCATTAAAAGTAGTTTGTATTATGCTGTAAAGTTCATGGTAGGATGTTGGAATAACTTGTTCCAGTTTTAACCGTTTTCTTGGATGTAATGTGTGATCTTCGGCCTCTCTACAGCATTTGTCTAGTGTGAAATCTGAAAGAAAGAGAAAATATACAAAGGATTTATGTTTCTGTCAGTGAAAAATCTCAACTATTTTTGTTGAGTGAAAAATGTTGGATAAAAGTTGACAAAGACTCAGGGACCAATTTATGACCCAAGGATTGATAGGTCATGGTGCGACTGGGCTAGGCAGCCCTCCATTCAGGATGACAAATGGTTCAAACTGTTTGCAAATTATACCCCACTTTGAATGTGCACTTGGGTGCAAAGCAGGGTATAAATTGCAAATGCTTTGTGCTGATTTGTTATCCTGAACGCACGCAGGACAGCTGGAGGCCTTACAGCTCAGTTTTGATAATGACAAGCAGAGTAAAATAAACTCAAAAAATTAATTTAACCCCATTGTTAAGCTGTACTCAAGATGCAAAATCTTTTCCAACTTTTAAATATGTGACCCGTCACGCTAAAAGGGACCATTTGGGAATTTTGTAGAACGAATATTTGAAAAAAAAGATTGGGTGTATCATATGTTAACTAGAGGTTGCATTTCAAAAATTCTTTCACTGGAAGGTAGATTGAATTTTCTAGATAAAGATAATAAGCGCTTTGCAAAAAGTTTCGACCCTGGTCAGTCTGCGCAAACTGCGCAGTCTGACTAGGGTCGACACTTTAAGCACTACCCAGATGGTCCCTTTTTGGTGACGGGTCACATATCTTTACAGCGTTATACCTGAGTGCATGTGCAAAGCAGGGCAATATTTCCAAACCTTCTGCAAACATTTTTGACTTTTGAATCCAGAGTTGTTGTGAGGCTTGACAATCTGTTAGATTAACTTATTGTTTTGTAATCTGGCCTAAGTTTCAAATTTACTGATATAACACTGACAAACCAGTGAAATTGAAAGATAAATCTAATTATTCTATAGCTATACAAATATCCGTGTGATAACATTCTGTATGATATTTTCATGATATCACATAGTTATTTTTAGAACGATAATATAATGCAGTTATTTTTAGAAACTTGCATTTCTGTTAGAAACATCTACGAAAACAAGGAAAATAGAGGTTATAAGATATATATAATACACACTTAAGTGTTTTGTTTGAGAAATAATATCTAACTCGGTTGTGGGAATTGATAATTGTCTCAGCAGAGCCTTGATAAATATCTATTCTCCCAACCTCATAAGATATTTTAGGCTATGAGCCAGTAGGGTGATTCCTCCCCCCTCAGGGGGAATTTTCGGGACTATGTTTTTTTGAAAGCCCAATGTCTACCGAGTATATTCTGAAAGTCTGCAAGTTGGCGGTTGGGGCTTTTAGGAATTATTGAGGTCAAAGGTCACCCAGTGCACACTAATTTAAATCTTAACCTTTAGTCAGAAATTTATATTTATTTTGTTGAATTGATAATTTCTTTGGACTTTTTTCAACATAATTCAATACCCAAAACATTATTACAAAGATTAAACACATTTGTGTGATTTTCAGAGAGGCTTTGGGCAAATCAAAGCACTGAAAGTACCGAAAATCAACAATTTTCTTTGCTAATGAAGATTTTAACAAGATTTAAAAAGATTTTTTCTGTCTTTAATAACATTTTCTTTTATTCTAAGTATGTTAGAGGATACCTTGAAGCCTACAAGCAAAGTTTATTAGACATTTCCTTTTTGAATTTTGTTCAAAATCTGATTTAAGCCATGGCATGATCAAGCCAAAGCTATAACTATACTATTAATCATATTTCACCAATTGTCAATATATGTTTTTATTTGATGTTAATTATATTTTGAATTACATAATTCTTAAAGGTTAATAAAAAAGAAAAGTTTCAAGGCATTTGAGCACATATCAGGTTTATTCTTAGCAAATCAAAGCACTGAAAGTACTGAAAACCGACGTTTTTTGCTTATATAGATTTTACATGATTTAAAAAGTTTTTTCTGCTTCCTTTTCCAATAATTATATTAGTCTGGACATGCTGGAGGATACCTTTAAGCATATGAACAAAGTTTTTTAACATTGCTTGCTTAAATGTGCCCAATTTGTGATTACTATAATGGCCTGAGTATGCCAGTGTCATAACTATACTAAAATATAAGTAAAACTTATTGTCATTAGATGCTTATAATTTGGAATGATCATGTTCAGCATGTAATCATTCAATAAAATACACAGTTACAAAAAAAGGTTCAAGCCAACTGTAAACATATTGGTTAATTTTAGCTAATTAAAGCACTGAAAGTACCAAAATATGACTTTTTTATTATAAAGGTTTTAACACAATATAAACAGGAATTTATTTTCCAGTCCATTCAAATTTACTTACAATTGTTATACAATTGAATGATTTGAAACTATCATATGTGAATTTTTTAGTTTTGCTTACCTTAGCTTTTCTCCATAATTGATAAAAAAAATCTGGTAAAGAGGAGCTATTGTAACAAATTCACTACATTTGTTAAGTAATGTCTCACTCTTTTGCCAGTAATATTTGTTATTTGGTTTGTACAATATTCTGAACGTCATGATTCAATTCAATGAACAGGTGATTCAAATTCATAAAAGTTTCAAGACATTTTTGAAGATAACAGGCTTATTTGTTGAAATTCAAAGCACTGAAAGTACCGAAACATGATTTGCATATTATAATCTTGAATTTCTTTTTCAATTTACTTTTATTTCCTTATATAAAATACCCTAATTACATATCTCATCCCTTTGTCAGTAATGTCAGTTCTCTTGTTTGTTCAATATTCTGAACATCATGATTAAATCTAGTTAAAAAGTTATTTAGATTTGAACTGATTTGTGTATATTTGTTAGATTCATTTTGTACAAAGCAATATACCGGAAGCTTTGAAATCTGGCAAAAAAGTCTTCTACCAAGGAAATTTTTCCACTATGAAAATATCCTACATCAATTAGTGAAACAGATCAAAGAGGATTGACATAATACAATTAGCATTTTATGACTGGTTTTCATACTTAAAATGGGCATCATATTTAAATTGATATAGAAATGGGTGCTAAATAGTAAACCATTCAATCTGTTAACAATATAACCTTATAACGATACCAGTTGACATAGCTAAATGCTAATTCAAACTGATGGTCATCACATACTCTTTTATAAGAGCGGTTTGTAAAATGATATTGGAATATGGTCAATGAATTTTCCTTCGTCTTAGAGAAAAGATACATCTAGAGTTTCTGTAAACATCTCTTTTCCAAAGCTTCTCTTTGTTTCCATAAAGCTTCATGTTTTGTCTTAGGCCTGCAACATCGTATAAATTGCAATAAATTACAAATGAAATGAAATTTAAGTTAAAAATTTTGAAAATGAAAAAAAAATAACTTGTGTGAGAGCAATGAGTCAAGCAGGTAAAAAAACAAGAATTCTATTTAATCAAGTATTTCGTTTCATCAGTTTCAAAATATCAACAGTATTGCAACATAACCTTAGAGAATTTCATCAAAATTTAAGTGATTACTAATTTGCACTCAGTATAATCCATATTTATATATACATTAATGATATTATCAAAATTGGTAAAAAAAAGAGAAAACAAACACTCATGTTAAATCCTTTTTACAGTATTTTGCATTCAGTATCTGGCAAGAAGAGAGTGTGGGGAGGCCACAAAATTTATATTTGGAGTTTTAGATTTCGCTATAGAATTTTTGAATGAATAAAAAGCTTCAAATATATATCTCTTTCACACTTACCAAACTGAAAATGTTTATGCTCATCTAATACAAGATAATTTATTTCAGAAATTAAATAAACATATCTTTGTTAGATTGAAGAGTAAATTGGGCTGATTAGTGTGCAATGTAAGCAAAAAGAAAAAAAAAATACTTTATGCTAATGCTTATGTCCACACACAAAGCATATTAAAAGGATTGTAAACTTAAAAATCTTCAAAGAGCCATTGATAAAAAAGGATTTCTGCACATACATTTTAAGATAAACATGTGACTTTTTAAAAAAATTGTTTGTGAGCTCTGTAATAAGTATCAATAGTATTTATTTATAGCTGATGTAGTTATCATTTTGATCAGCTTCTATATAAATGATAATTTTTCATGAAAAAGTTTCACAAAAGGATTCATATAAACTTAAATTTGAATACTGATATTCAGTCTAGCTATGCAATTTACTGGACCTACCAGGCCCTTTGCTTTTTATCTGCTGGAAAGGGTGGTCATCTTCCAAAAATATTGGCTATATGCCTTAAGACACAGAAACAAAATATGAATTTTCTGATGAAATGTTTTTACAAAAACAAATTTTGAAGAAAAAAATAGCATTCAGTACATCAGAAACAAGTTTGGAAAATTTAACAATGTGAATATCCATTGGAAACATAACTTTTTCCATTAAGGTTTGAATATTGTAAATAATCAAGTTCACTTAATGGGCGAAGAGTTGGTTAGAAAGCCCATGGCCCCATGGCTCCCTTCTAGACTCACACAATTGTGATAACTGTTGTTAGACTAAAGAAAATAGAATTGACTCTTGAGAGATAAAAATTTGGTATCTTTTTTATCTTTGACATTCAGTGCTTTCAGTACTTTGATCTATAAAAAAAAAGTAATAGTTATGTGCTTTAAAGCTTAAACCATTCAATATTTAAATGACAGTGAGTAACTGTTTTAATTATAAGAAACTGTGATTAAGTGCCTATGCAAACAAAAAAAACCGCAAAATCTAGCTTTTGTCCCATTTTATCTATACTTTCATTATACATACAATTAAATCTATAATGCTTTTATATCTATACCTAAACTAATATAAAGCACAACTACAGTGGACACAATCTGACACCAACATGAACTTTTACAAGGAACACAAGATATAAAAGAAAGCAAAAGGGATGTTCCACTTTTAAGAATGAAAAAGGGTATTCCCTATGTTTGAACATGTATATAAGCAAAGCTATACAGTCATTTCAGTTCTTTGATTAAATCTATGAAGATGCAGTTTACTCTCAAAGGTGCCACAGTTGATACTTTCAATAATTTTGAGTTGTTAAAGTTGCCTCAAAATGCATTTTATTCGCAGAAACTTAAAAAAATAAGTTTTCCTTTCAATTTATCTACGTAAATATATGATATTCATTTAAATACACTGGCTGACTTAAGCTTTAAAACCAACAAATACAATAGAAATCAAATGACAAATGATACAAATTACCTTCAGGCAAATTATTGTTTAAGTTGATGGGAAAATATAACGAAAAAATCCTCCTTTGGTCTGAAATGGCCTATTGTCTATGGTTTAATCTCTTATATATGAACCAATTTCAGTACTTTTAGTACTTTGATTTCATAAAAGTTATCATTAAATTACCCTTAAATGAAATTTCCTAGCAGAAAAATATTTAGTGATTCATCTAGAACCATTTCCTGCTCAATTTCATGAAAAGATAGTTGAATATACCATTTCAAATCCAGCTCATTTATTCTTTCATAGAATAAGTGCACTTGTTGACCTTTGACCTCAAGAACTCCTTAAAGCCCCAACAGCCAAGTTGCAGACTTTCAGAATATACTCGTTAGACATTGGGCTTTCAAAAAAACATAGTCTCGAAAATTCCCCCTGGGGGGGGAGGGGGGGTGTATACTGGCTCATAGTCTATTTTTTCTCATACAAAACACTAAGTATGCATCATTTATATTTAAACTAGCATGATGACAATTAGGTCAGAATCACTGTAATGGCCTTTAAACATAAAGACACTTACAATAGTTCAGTGCTGACCCCTTGATACAACTAAAAAATCCTTTTGGCCAATTTTCAGGTTGATTTGGCAAAATATGTGGCCTCTAGAAAGCAGACAAGGTTTTTCTAAGATTTGAACTCGCCACCTTGCTTTTGACCCCAGTTGACCCAATTTCGAACTCATCAAAGATTTTCTCAGGACAATAAACCTGATCAAATATCAGGTTGACTAGACAAAAAAAAGTGGCCTTTAAAGTGCACACAAGATTTTTCTAAGGTTTAACCCTGTTGAACCTAGTTTTTGACCCCAGTTGACCAATTTTCAAACTTGTCCAAGATTTCGACCTATTTTCTGGTTGATTGGCATAAAAAAATGTGCCTTCCAGAGTGCATACAAGGTTATTCAAACATTTGACCCTGTGATTTTCTTTTTGACCTCTGTTGACCCAATTGCAACCTCATGCGAGATTTCATCAAGACATTCATTCTGGGCAAATTTCATGTTAATCGTGCAATCAATGTGGCCTCTAGAGTTTATACTCAGATTGTCTAAGACTTGACCCTGTAGCCTTCTTTTTCACCATAGCTGACCCAATTTTGAACTCATCAGAGATTTCATCAAGACACTCATTCTGACCAAGTTTCAGGTTGATTGAAAAATGTTGCCTCTAGAATGCATACAAGGTAAATGTTGACGACTGACATTGCACAACAGACATCCACCTAACCACAAATGCCCAACTTGAGCACTTTATGCTCACATGAGCTTAAAAGGACATTCAAAGCTGTTGATGTTTAACTAGACATAACACATCTTCACAGAGTTTTTGGTAAGTTAATATTATAAAATGTTTACCTGATTGTGGTATATTACTGCTAGATGTGACATGGGACAAACAAACTCGTCCTATCTGTATAAGTAGACTCATAACATCTTCACAAAGAGGTGGAAAAGCTTGACAAACTTTAGACAGATAGGGAAGGGTCTCGGAGAAAAATTCAACACGCTTTCTAGCCTCCAAAACTGTAAAAGAAAATAATGACAGTTTCTTTGAAATACATAGAGATACTTTCTTAGAAAACTTTATTTAATAAAATCAGCTGTATGTTTGAATCTGCAATTTAACATTATTCAAAAGAATTATATATATTCATTTTAACTAGAACATTACCTCTTTGTGCCTACATTAGACTGTTGGGTGCTAAAAATGGAAAAAACAAGATGTGTTTATTAAACACGAATGCCCCCGGAACAGCATTTTTTTTTAAAGTTTGACCTCGTCACATGACCTTGACCTTGTCACATGACCTTGACTTTGGTGTACAGCTTTGTATGTCAAATACTTTTGGAGAAAAGGCAAAGGTAAAGTTTGGTTAAGTTTTCGGACAGATGGACGGACAGACAGACAGACAGACATGAGTAAAACAATATGCCCCCGATCTCTCAATACGGGGGCATAAAAATCTAAAAAGGCGCATAATTTGCACAAAATGCAACTAGAGTTAACCCTCTTGATAGTAAGGGTTGTTCTTTTGATGGTGGACATGTGTGCCAAGTTTAAAGTGAATGCCTTCAGTAGAACAAGAGATAACTCAAAGTTTTCGCACGATGACAACAACCACATGGACAACTACGACGATGACACCAAGGCTACAGAAATACCTCAGGTTTTCTCCAAAAACAGCCGAGCTTAAAACTTACACAAATTCTCTGAAGTTGGGTCATTTTGAATGTCATAAATGGGAAATGTGTTAATGTTATGTTTTCAATAGGAATCAAATATATAGGGTTAAGTTAATGGAAGAAGGGTATAATCTTATAGTAATTTTGCTGTTTTGGTGGTGAGATGACCTGGTGAAACAAGTTATCTTCAGAAATTACTTGATAATCTTAAAAGAAAATACTGTAACTTACCTCCTATCATTGCAAACATAACATTTACACAAAGTTTGGCTGTACTCAGAGATTTAGGTAGGGCATACTGACAACAGAGATTGGAGGTCAACTTGATGGCAAATATCTAAAATAAAGATAATATTGATACAACTTTAACATTTACACAAAGATTTGGCTGTACTCAGAGATTTAGGTAGGGCATACTGGCAACATAGATTGGAGGTCAACTTGATGGCAAATATCTGAAATAGATAGATAGATTTATTTCGATAAAACAGATCATACAATAATCAAGTAGTACAATAAAGCGATAAATACGATGATGCAATCACACTTTAAATGACGAATTACGTAACAATATTAAAATACATGCGTAAAAACATTGTTACGATCTAAAACTTGAACAAAGAAACAAGCTTTTCAAAGAGTTATACTACCCATTAAATGACCCCAAACCAAGGATAACACGATAAAGAGACAACTCTTATTTCGTAACAATATTAAAATACATACGTAAAAACATTGTTACGATCTAAAACTTGAACAAAGAAACAAGCTTTTCAAAGAGTTATACTACCCATTAAATGACCCCAAACCAAGGATAACACGATAAAGAGACAACTCTTATTTCCATCGTGGTCCTAATAACAATAACAACAGGGTGGCATGACACAATGAGAGGCTTGTTCTGGAAGGTAGAAGATAAATAATGATTAAAAAGTAAATTAATATTTTAAAAGTTAAATATCACAGGAAATTGTGGCAGTACTGCAAAAATACCGCAATAGCAGCTCATACAAGCCACTATTACGAGAATTCCGCAGGACGACGTCAAAATTATCACAGAGAATTTTATCACATATCACCTATATAGAAAGGCTTTGGTCATTTGTTAAAAAGTGCTTTACCTTTTGCTTAAAAGTCCCATAATTTGAAAGGTTTGTTATTTCAACGGGAAGATTGTTCCATAATTTGCAAGCATTGAAGCAAAAAGATTTAGACCCAAATGATTTGACTTTAGGCATACGGTATCCCTGTTTTGAGCTCAGCCTTGTGTTGTAATCATGAACAGATGCCTGTGAAACAAAGAAATGTTTCAAATACTCTGGTGCCAAATTATTATTGATTTTGAATACGTGACACAACATGATCTGTTCAACTCTACTCTGTACAGGTAACCAGTTAAGCTTTTTGAAATGTTCCATGGAGATATTCATTCTTGCGTCTAAATTGAGAATAAATCTGATTAACTTATTTTGGGAAGTCTGCAACTTATTTTTTAATTTTTGATTAAGACTGTGTAACCATATGGAGCAGGCATAATCATAGTGACACTGTAAATAAAGATAATATTTATACAACTTTGACATTTACACAAAGATTTACTGTACTCAAGGATTTAGATAGGGTAAACTGGCAACAGAGATTTCAAGTAAACTTGATAGCAAATATCTGCAAAATTAAAAAATACCTATTACAAATATGCATATTAAAAGATCAAAACTAGATCTATGTACTTCATTTTTGTCATGGGCTATGATTGTATTAAGTTTTATGATTCTAGGTTTCTCCGTTCTTGAGTGCAAAAACGAAAAAGGACTACAGACAGAGGGAGCGATGTGAGGACAGACAGACATGGAAAACCCAATAAACACCCTCTACTTCATAGGTGGGGGATATAAAAAAAAAAAAACTGATCCATCAAAGCACTTATTAAAGGACTTCTGAAATGGGCATTTTTAAAATAAGCTTGAAAAGCCTAAATTGTCTCCCATTACTGGTATGATTTGTTTTATAATTTTGACCATATATTTTTAATATCAATTATGTTTGAATGAATTAGGGGATGTGTTTTTTAGATGTTTGAATAGGGATTTCGCTGCTTTCAACATTTTTTTCAGTTATATCGCGGCGGCTGGAGCACCTAAAAATGAAGTCCTGGTATTTCTCTAACCAGTACTACCATACCATTCTTTCCTAGCCTCCAGCTGCCATCTAACAAAGGTCTACAATTATCAACTGAGGGGATGCATAGCCAATGTCATATAATTCATAATATTTGCCCTGGTAGGATGGAGCCTTCTACAAAGCATGTGATTCCTTTTTTTTTGGCGGGGGGGGGGGGGGGGGGGGGTATAGTTATTTGCATGCTTATATCAGTACTTCAAACACTGTTTCAGGACCAAAGCAATAAGGGTTCATACCTGTTTATCCATCTGTGGCTGACTCAACATTTCTGGTATATAATCTAAACAAATATGCATGGATGGGATTCCAGATACAGTCACTTCTAGCAGTTCACTAGGATAACCCTGCAACAATAAATATATTTCTGACATATACATGGTTTCAAATGAATGAGTTTCTGTTATTTCAAAAATTACTTATTATGATCCACATGTATTATACCAATGACTTTAGTCCATAGATTTTAGAATGAATTAAGTGGTATGGGGTTTAACATAACTTTCCTTGAGCTGTGGCTTTGAGCTTGGAGCTAGCAAAAAAAATCTTTCAAATATCATATCTACTCATGAAGGAGAACAATTGTGCCAAGTTATGTTTACATCCACCCGTAAATGACAAATTCAGGGGTATAGATAAAAAGAAGTATTAAAGGATGCACTAAATCACATACAATAGGCTGTTTTTGTGATGACTATGACTGACTTGATCAGTACTGGACACGTCTGATTGGTGCTATCTCTAGGAAATAAGAATAATGTTATGGCATCAAATGTTTTGAGAAAACCCATTTAGAACCACTTGTATTGCTGATTGACAATTAGAAATGCGTATTTTTACCCCCTTCAATATCTCTAAATGTGTTTTTGTTGATTTTAAATGCATTTTCATGCATATACAATCTTATCTGTTGCCCTGTGTAATATAGGATACGCCTAGGTGGTGCCCAAATATAATACTTGGGGTTTGATTTGAACTTGCTTGATAAAGGTCCACTAGATATGCTACCTACAAAATATGAAGGCTTTCCGCAAAGAAGATTTCAGAGAAGAACATTTTTTAAAGATTTCGTAGTTTGCTTCTATATATGTAAAATAGGCTGCACCCTGGTAGAGCCCAAATGTGACCCCAAGGTCATGATATGAACTAACTTTGGTAGAGGTCTACATACCAAATACAAAAGCTGTCTGCCTTGTGGCTTGAGAGAAGAAGATTTTTGAAAAATTTTTGCTTTTTGATCCTATATAAAAAGGGATGGGCCCGAGTGGAGCCCGAATATAACCCTAGGGTCTTGATATGAACAAACTTTGGTAGAGGTCCACTAGATGATGCTCCATACCAAATATGAAAGCTGTCTGCCTTCTGATTTCAGAAAAGAAGATTTTTTAAAGATTTTCCTATTTTCTCCCCCTTTCTTTTTGCAATGGCAACCAGAGTTCAGGGTGGATTTCTTTAATTTGAACGAACTTGGTAGAGCTTGACCCAAGGACATCCCTGCCAATCTTTATCTCCTACCGGTTTAGGAGGAGATGTTTAAGTTAAAGAAATTGTGGATGATGCATGACCCACCACACAACTGACGATAGACATTGAACAATCATATTAATTCACATTGAGCACCTTGTGCTCAGGTGAGCTAAAAAGTAAGGTAGAATGACAGTTTTACAGTCACTCAATTGGTATTGAGCAAAAAAAAAGAATGATCCCTTGTCTGAATAGATTCAATATCGTTTGCAATGTACATATGGTCTCTTTTTACATGACAGAACACATATGTTAACTTACCTGGAAGTGTACAAGTTTGGCAAGGTTCGGATCTGATATAAATGTTTGATGAATGTAGGAACAAATAATGGATCTGATCTCTCGCAGGTTGTTTAATTCACCATTCTCATTCTGAAGGAAACAAGAAATAAATGAATATACAGTCGATATTGATTGAGCGACCAGCTCTATGAATCGACCACTTTTCTTAAGCGACCTTCACCGTAAACAAAATCTCTGAAAAACAAACGTTATCAAATGAAAAAATGTTTATTAATGAATCTTACGATATTGGAACCAATCAGAATCGTCTCAATGAGATGATTCTAATTGGTTTGAAAAACAATGGATTCAGTAAAGATAAAATAACAATCTATATATGCTATCAAAATGACTTGCCTTATTTATCAAGAAATATAATATTAACAGGGTTTGACACTAACTACTTTTTGCCACCAGCCTTGGATTGGCAAAGGGAGGTATTAAACCAATAAATTGGGTAAGAGGCGAGTCGCTTTTTTAATCGTTTGTCAACAGCGGTTAATGTTCAAGATGTGAGAATATAAAACGAGATTAGGTCATTTTGCGAAAACACGGCTTTATTATTTATTAACTTGGATCAAATCGCATGCGAGCCAGACTTTTTAGTGTCCAATTGCGTCCCCGCCGTCACCAAAGAGCAGTTGGTAGCGAGCCAGATGGTGTACACTGGGATTCCTTGTATCTCAAACGGCGGCACTCATTCTTTCTGACTATAAGTCACTCAACCATGGGTTAATAAACGTAGACCTTAGTGAGATAGCAGTTTGGGGTTAGGAAAGGATGTGATTGTTGTAATCATGAGTTTGGTACTCCAGCGGTGGTGATATAAATATACGTCTGTCAGCCATCAAACTAGCCATTTCTCTGTGACCTGAGGCATTTATCGCCACCACTGCCCCGCTTGAGGTGTGAAAAACAATTGTATTGATTTACCTGGCTTCGCTCAGTATCGATTTTTATCTCAGTGTTTTCACCCTTCGATCTAAAATTGCGATCAAAACAGCGTTAACAGCAGATCGGGTAACATCGCCGCAGCATCCCAAAATGGTCGACCCCCCCAAATTTCGGGAGCCAAGCGGACCCCGCGTTAAAATGGATTTAGGGCTCTAACAGATTTCGTTATAATGGAGTTGCAGTGTACATGAAATCAACAAATAATAATTCATATCTTTTAATTCAATATCATGAAGCAAAAAAGAAAAGATTTATCCATGAAAAGATTTTTTTTATGGGACAACTTTCTGAGGAAGCTTACAAAATAGCTGCTTACTCAAAATATTTTTCATAAGAGGAATGAAACCTATTTTCAAGACAATCAGAATGGGCAAATATTAACCCACAAAAATAGAATTACCAGTAAATAATTATCAATCGCAAGTTAAACTTACCATGTTTTCAGTTTCTGTGGCCATACAATACTCCAGTAATATCTGGGTGATAGCACTCTCCTGGGCCCCTAATAGGGCCCCTTTTAGTTCCTGTCTGTCCTGGTCTGATTGATTGTTGCCATCCAATATGGGGTTACACTTTATATGATTCTCCATGTACACTCGACATGCTAGAGTGTACGCTGATAAAATACGCAGTAGAATCTCAAGTACAGGGGCACACCTATTGAAGTATAAAGATATCCAATATAACTCCATATCTTGGCTTATGTCTTCTTCAGAAAAAAAAGCAACAATCTATACAATTATGTAACACCAACAACTTTAACTTGCCAATGCCAACACCAATTCCAACACCAAGCTGATCGCAAAACCTCTGGTTTTCTCCGAAAACAGCCAAGCTAAAAATAAAGAAGATCAGTTGAGCAGTAACTGCCAAATGGATCCATGCTTTTACTTTCGCTGTATAGTTTCAAAGTTCAATTGTTCTACTTACTCCCATACTTTCATATCTTACAATCCTCAATGGCTACATAGCCTAGACTGTCTTGAATAACATTGTATATTCCCATACTGGGGTTCATAAAAGATTTGTTTAGCTGTCAAGCAATTTTATTTGTTTGAATTTGTTTGTTTAACGCAGCTTTCAACAATTTTCAGTTATATCGCGGTGGCTGGAGCACCTAACAATGGATTCCTAATATTTCTCACACCAATACCAGCATTACAACTTTTCCTAGGCTCTAGCTGCTATTCCACTTAGGTCTAAGATCATCAACCCATTAGTGGAAGACAAATAGTCAGAAAGAATGAGTGCCACTGTCCGGGATTGAGCCCTTGACCTGCAGATTGACAGGCCAACGCGCTCGCAACTGTGCATTGACTGCGGCCCATGTTGATAAGAAAGAGACTTTCTATTCACTATCCTTTGCTATTTCAATATAAGTTAGGAATAATCCATTACAGCAAATGATTATTTTTCAACCTTGCAATTTTTTTTTGTGAAATTACCTAACTATAATCCATAAAGAAATCTTGAGGACCCATCTGAAAGCTTTTAGGAATCTGCCCTGCATTCAGGATGAGAAAATGGTACAAACTGTTTGCAAACTATACCCTGCTTTGCATGTACTAGCATGCAAGCAGGGTATAATTCACAAGCAGTCTGTACACTTTACAGAAGTTTGTATACCTGAACACTCTCTCATCACACCTCAGTACAATCAGGGGATCAACTGTTATATCTGTTTCTGTGTACTGTGAAAACGTAAACTGGTTCTGACGCTGGGGTCTTAGAGCATTTACTGTCAGTAATCGTAAACTGTAAGAACAAGATGTTAGTTTTAGTAATGCATTTAATCTTGCTCGAGCAAGTTCCTTTATTAAGCAACCACTCACTTTGTGTAAGCATTGTCAAAATTTCCTTTCTAAAAGCAAAAACCTCTTTTAAATATTACCTTTTGACTCTTAAACTAATCATGTCTCATTGCAATCTTGTTAAAAGCATTTGAAGTGCCTAATGAGAAGAGGCTAAAGAGTTACATGTTAGAATAATTGGTATGAAGTGAGAATTATGCAATGGAATATTCAAATGAAATTATATAAAAAAAATTATTTATATCACACAAAAACTCATATGTAAAGTGACTCCTTTTGGTTGTCTCTTAAAACCAGATTTACTGTAGATCTATTTTTTTTTTCAATTTCAAGCTTCCTTTAAATATATTGACCAAAAAAATCACCCAACTTTTGCTTCATTCCATTTATTCGATCATTCATTCAAAGTACAGTACTTTTTTAAGGGGAGGGGGTATGGGAAAAACTTAATATCAGTTCAAGCCTTCCTCTCATCCAGCCTATGTAAACAAGCCAGAGGGCGCATTTCAAATACTCTTTTGCAAGAAGGAGAATACATCTTTCTAGATTCAGAGAATAAGTCAAGTTTGAAAGTGTCAACCTAGTCAGTCTGTGCAGTATGCTTAGTCTCACTAGGGTCTACACTTTATGCACTACCCAGATGGTCTTTTTTTGCGTGACAGGTAACATATTTATGTGACCCGTCATGAGAAAAGGGACCATCTGGGAAGTGCGTAAAGTTTCGACCCTAGTCAGATTGACTAGGATTGGAACTTTTCACATTAAACTAATTTTCTGAGTGTGATTTTCTGAATCAAGAATAATAAATCCACTTTCCTGCGATAGAATTTCTCAGTACTACCTCTAATTGGCCTGTATAAGAACCAATATCTTTTTCAAATGTTTATTTGACGGAATTCCAACATGGTCCCTTTTCGCATGACAGGTCACACACATAATTTCATTACACTAATCATCAAAAGGTTCCTCACCTCAAATTTTATCTTAATCAAGTTTATATGGTATCTCAAACCAACTGTCTTGTAACATAAAAATAAATTATTTTTTTTTCAAATTTTATTACAAAAAGAAATTGAATGTTTTTACCTTCGAGGTGTGAGAGAATGTAATCTAAACCAGACTTTTTTCACCAGATCTACAATTTTCCTGGGAACAGTTGGGTTTAACACACAAGGTAGACAGTTAACCACATCCTCACTATACAGTAACAGGTCCTCTACAGATACGTCTAATAGGTTCTGTAAGATTAGCTGGAACTCTGTAGAGTTTTGTGGTAATGACTGTAAGGCTAGAATAGAAAACATACAAAGTTGACAGTTAACCATGTCATCACCATACTGTACCAGGTCCTTTACAGATACATCCAACAGATTCTGTAAGATTAGCTGGAACTCTGTGGAGTTTTGTGGTAATATCTGTAAGGCTACAATAGAAAACACACAAGGCAGACAGTTAACAACATCCTCACTATATTGTAACAGATCCTCTGCAGATACAACTAAGAGATTTGTGGTAAACTATGAGGCTAGAATAGAAAACATTAAAGGTAGACAGTTAGCCACATCCTCACTATATTGTAACAGGTCCTCTACATATACATCTAACAGATTCTGTAAGATTAGCTGGAACTCTGTAGAGTTTTGTGGTAATGATTGTAAGGCTAGAATAGAAAAAAAACTCAAGGTAGAAAGTTTACTATGTCCTTGACATATAGCAAAAGGTCCTATACAGATACATCAAACAGATTCTGTAAAATTAGCTTGAACTCTGTAGAGTTTTGTGGTAATGATTGTAAGGCTATAATAGGAAACATCTTAGAATGATGCAACAATTTAACCCCTTCCCTGTTTTGATACGTTAGACTGGTCCAAATTGCGAGACAACAATGAATAGAAGATGGAATTTGAAAATAAATGATTCTATGTGGTACCAAATATTGTTTAATCAGTAAACATCCAAACCTTTCCCAACATACTCCTGCTAACATGAAGCTTTGTTAGAAAGTGTGTGTTTGGATCAGCCTGCACAGACAATAATCAAGTCTGACCTAGACATACACTACTTGAAAACTTAAAAAGATATGCTTGTAAAACATTTATGCCCCCCATAAGAGCAGGTAAATGGCCTATTCTTTGTCAATCAACAAAGGGCAACAACTAAAAAATATGAAGACTAGAGTTATTGTTCTTGTGCACTGCACTTCTCCTCAATGAGATCTATCTACCCATGAAGTTTCATGATTCTAATTTTCATACTTTTTGAGAAATGCTTCAGACAAAAAAAAGTCTTCGGACGGACTGAAATACTGACTGACCTACCATCCAACTGACAAGTGCAAAGCAATATAGCCCCTCTTCTTTGAAGGGGGGCATAATAATTGAGGGAAGAACTTGAGCAAGACTGGTTGAAATGTCCCAAAAATAACCAATTATTTGAAACAAGATTTTTATTCAGCATGAGACGGTTAAAGTTACTAACCAGATTTGAACTGTTCTCTTGTACAAGTATCAGTCGTAGATACTGTAAGATTGACATCTGTTGATGGTCTCATTGTTTCTTCTAGCCAATCTTCAATTATACACAGATGGGGAAATTGGGCAACAAGTAACCTGGGTGAAAAAAACAGAAAATTATGTTACTCATACAAAAAATCTTTATTCCTAATAAATTGGTAAATATAATTCACTAAATGGACAGAAATAAGTGATGTGTGTCACATGGCTATTGTCTATTGTCTGATGAAAAAATTAACTCAGCTTTGATTAAAACTTGTTTCAACATTGATAGCCCATCTACCCATCCTAAGGGTTTTAAGGTTTGACCAAGGTTAAAGTTTGTCACACCAATGCCAATGCCAATAACTGAACTGAAAACAGCTAAGCTAAAAAGGACCCCTAAAATCTAATAATCTAGTCCTTTGGACCCTGTTTTGTTGAAGTCAGACTAAAACCCATCTTGTCGAGCCAAGGGTTACAAACGTTTGACTTATCTCACCCTTGGCTGATTGAATGGGTAATTTCTGTATGTGTGACGTCACAGAGTGGAAAACGCGGAGGACCAATCAGTAACCTTCTTACAAAAAAGGTCCGAAAGCAGGAGGTATGTTAGGTCAATATGCCCCGCAGCTACTTGCCAGATGTGAATTTAACCCTTGTGCTTAACCCCTTCAGTTTTAAGTGACACTCAGTAAGACTGAAATACACAATCAAAAAAGCTGTGCAAAATGCCTAATGCCTATATCTATTCAAATGACAACTAGTGTGACAATATATCTTTTTAATAATTTGATAGTACATTTATTTGAAATTTTAAGTTATTTAATCCGTCAATACCGGTTTAAGTTTGCACTGTTTTTAAACCTCATTGAAGGGAAACTCCAATAAAGCAGAATGTTTCTATATTGAAGTGCGCGAAATTTGGAAATGGAATGAATTCAATAATTAAGCTGTCTTAAAGAAAAAAAAAATATAGAAATGATATTAAGTTGAACTTTCATATTAATTCTTTAGTTCAGAAATTTTCCACCGTCTTTTTCATCAGGTTTTTCTTAAGCGCATAAAATGACCTAAGAGAAATAAATAGAATTTATCATATATGTATTTATTTTAATTTGAAGGATACCTGTCTTGTAGATAGTCACAAGGTTTCGATAAATTTAAAATATATACTCACTATGAACCAATTTATTCGCGACGTTTCAAACGAAGACATATCGTGCAATGTTCAATAAAAATCGAATTACACATGTATTTCTAAAAAAAAAGGGATTAACTGATTTTCATTTCTTATATATTTGAAATATTTGTGTATTGTGATTGGGCAGTTGACTATATTCTATATATTATGGAAATTTATTTTCTTTTGATACAACACAAAAAAATAACAAACTGGCCAATTGTTCCTCATATTCTATGTTATTAATTTTTAAAGGGGGGGGGGTCAAACTTTTCTTCTATTGAACAATTTTTAACTGCTTTTCATATTGCTGAAAATTGTTACTTGTTTTAAAATTACTTCTTCAAATGTCTTAATGTTGTTTTTTTTTATTATTATTTTTTTTTTTCGTTTTCTTACTCCCAAATATATTACAGAATTTGCTTTATGACGCAGCAGAGTGTTGGTATGTGTATGGTGGTGGAAATAGATTAACTCAAAACCATTTATGTTATTTTTAAGTCTGCAAAAATAGTATAGGTATTAATAAAACATCACCTAAAATTGCTTGTCTTGTTTATTTGAAATTAGAATGTGTTTAAAGTTGAAACAGTCTAAGATTTTGTCATCTAGTAGATCCTTAACATGACCGTTGGGTAGCGCACGTTTTATTTAAATTTTTTTAAATAATGCACGACATTGAGGACAGGGTGTAATTAAATAACAAGTCTTTCTTTTTTCATATATTGCAAATAGAGTAATTTAAGTTTACATAGAAATATTATCAGAATAAAGACAATGTTCAATACTAATGAAAACAAAAGTTTAGCATTCGAATCAATTATGATAAAAGGAATTGAATCATATTTTGTTGTTTTTATAAATCAACCAGCCACCAAATAAAAACATCCAAAAAAAAGCGACGCATTTTCTTTAAACCAGGAATGAAGGGTTTGTCTCATCAGTTGTCGGTATACAAAAGGTTGCCATAGAGATATAATGATACAGATGCTGTTTGTAAGAAGCTCTCTGATTGGCAGTTACAGAAATTGCGTTTGACCTTTTGATTGGTCTGCTAAAAATAAATCGTACAGAATTTACCTATTCATTCAGTCAAGGGGTATTCGAGAAGAAGTTATCAATTTGATACTCCTTGACTCTTGAAGATGACTAAAACCCTGCATCCTCCACCTATCTCTGCAAACTGAATTTACGTGTCCTGTCTTCAGGATGCAAAACTTTTGAAAATGTTGACATGATACCCTGCTTTGAACATTTGTACACACGCAAACCAGGGTATCATTGCCTAAATATTTCATGCTTGTTTTCATTCTGAATGCAGGCCTGGGGCCCATTTTACTAAATTTTCCGAAAACTTAATCGCAAGTTGAAAACATAAATCACTCCTGTTTTCTTCCTTCATTGTTTGATTCTGACTTGCAATATCTCATTCAAATTGCCTTTTAGAAGACAATTCTAATAATATATTGCATTGCAGAAATCCATATTTAGTTAATACTGTAGAAGCAACTTTAAGTTTTGATTTACACAAAAAATGATTGCAAGATGCATAGAAAAACAGGCCCTTGGTTTGGCAGGGGTATTTTGAAGAGGCATTTTCAAGTGGAGCTCTAATACAGGTGGTAAATCTGACTGTACTTACTTAATCAATGATGAAAAGAGACCTCCATACAAATCTTGTCTTTTCTGTGTTTCTTGTATTAAATAGTTGATGGGTATAACAGAAAATAACGATCCCGGGTAGGACTCAATAGATCTACCTGACAGAACTGGAATAAACAGTTAATATGGTGAATCACAATGTAACCATATTCAGAACATTGCTCAGACTTTTTCGTAAACTAGAAAACTTGTACATTGGTTGAAAGAGTAGTAATTTTGGGTCATTTTAAGTTAATTCAGCTTCTGGTGGTACTTTGGTCAAAACGCTTCAGGAATAACAAGTTCCTTTAAGGATTTCCAGTCTTCTATGCAGATCTTTTTGGCTTGTGAAAATTTGAAAACGAAACAAAGTAAAACACTGTGTTTTGTTTTCAAATTATAATATGCCAAATTTTAACCTTTTGTGGTTTTATTTTTCATAATGTCATCATCAGTAATGTTTGTTACGTCTTATAAAGCAATGTGCAATATGACATGATTTTACGGCTGAGCTTTTAGCATTCCAGAGGTCTTTTCCATAGAATCAATCACTAAGGGTTTGTAATGGAGTAATTAGTGTGAACAATTTCAAACCTGGCCTCTCTCTACAGACTTCAAAGGATGACCAGGGTCATAATGTTTGACATATTATAGATTTCCTTAAAGTAGAAAGTCATTCTAGTCCACTTTGTTTTTAATTTTCAAATACCAAATCTAAATGGAATGGAAGTATCATTTGACTTTTACATTCAAAAATAAGACCTAATTGATATACCTGAAAGAACTGTAATAAATTGAAAAGAAGGAAATGCAGAACAAAATCCAATACTTGCTTTAAACTAGCACAGCAACCAATCAGAGCAAATATGAAGATTATGAGTGAGTAACAGGCTAATTTGGCTTTTAAAGGTTTGCTGGTAAAATGCAAAGTTTTAAATGGTTTGCTTTGAATTTAAAGGTTTTTCCTCAAGGTTTCACTAGGCCTCCAAACAAAAACATATTTGTGGGTAAATGCTGAATAAAATTTATCCCCCCCCCCCTGAATGTAACTCAGCACATGTATCTATTTTATGTATATACTAGAGAATACATATAGTGTATCAAAACCCAATCAAGCTTAACTCAAAAAGTCCTTTGTCTCCTTACCCAGGGGTGTGGAATTCCAATGCCAGATTTGTCCGACATGGGCTTTTCTACCTGCGGACAAGTACATTTTGTGAGGCCACTTGTCAATGGACAAGTTAATACCTTGAGAAATCTATGAATAGTACTGAAATATCTAAGAAATTGATTAGTATAATACAGTCAAACCTGTCTTAAGCAAGCACCCAAGGGACATTCAAAAAGCCCTTGCTTAAGACAGGTGCTTGCTTAATACAGGTGAATTTCAGCGTAATTGGTTCATTTGGTAACATTGTGACAGCTTGCTAAATACAGGTTGCATGCTAAATACAGGTGGCCGCTAAGACAGGTTTGACTGTATTTGTAACAAAGGGTAGAAAACATTGTTTAAAATAAAGAAAATGCTTAGATGGAGCATTTTCTTCATCAAAAACAATGTTTTCTCAAAATCTATCAATTCTCCTTTCATGCTGACAAATTCATTCAGATCCTGGTCAAGTCATCTTTTACTTGACCACAAACAAGTGGAAAAAATCTGTATTTTCACACCCCTGCCTTACCCAGATTTTTCCTTTGACCGTCTAGAGTGTCCTCATACAATAGTATATAGTATAACATACACAGATGTGGGGATAAATTGGCATGTTTTCTCCCTTCAACCTGTAATACAACGAAAGAAAATAAATTGAAAGTACATTTATACAACACAATTTGCTTCTCTACAAAAGAGATGTACCTGCACAGAATTTTACAGAAATTAAGAACTATTCTGCAAGAAGATTTTAGGTGATTTCATCTATAATTTCTGACTGAATTTGTTTTGTTTTGTTTTACATCTAACACCTCAAAAGTTTTCTTCATCTGTCAGATAAAAGGGACCCATAAGTTTCCTCATACTGAAGGTAAAGGCATATAAGTTCAATGTTCCTTAAGGTAGTGGGACCGTAATAGTTCTGCAACATTTTGGAACTCATGAACTTTCACAATGTTGACTGAGGTTTCTTAATGAAAATCATTAGGAAACCTCCGTTAACACTGTTAAAGATTATGACTTATGAAACATTGAGTTAGTATTACGGGTCAACTACCTTAAATTTCTAATTTAGTTAGTATGTGACATATTCAACAATTAAAATCACCCATTCACGAATAATATGAGTTTTGAATTACCTTGTTAAATAATGAGTTCTTGAACAAAGCTGATATTTCCTGGGTTGTTATGGGTTGGTTGTTATGATCTGTTTTGTTGCTCTTGACTAGTATAGAATGTACATACACCTCTAGTACAGAGGGTAACAGAGGGTGTAGGGGTGTAGAACATTGACAAATTTGTTGGTATATCCAGTCCTGAAATTTAAAGAAAATCTCCTTTAAAACCAGCATGCAGCAAAAACTAAACAAAGATGTTTACTGCTGCTAATTTGAATAATAGCATAGCCTATAGATGCCTACCCTCAGCTGTTGACTGCTGGATGTTGGATGAAAATTTAGGCCGAAAAAGAGACAATAAGTGAATGCCTCCAGTAGAACTAGTGGTATACCAAAATGTCAAAGTTTTGGAAGAACAATGACATCAAAAGCAACAATGACAACAAAAACATGGAGGATATAGCAATAACTTAGTTTTTTCTCTGAAAACTTGACTTTGCAAACACTTACATGAATGTTTCAATTTTGTAAATAGAATATGATTGTTGCATATTTTAAAAGTTGCAATTAAGCAGGAAGTTTCTGTTATCAGAGTTTTATGTAAGAGCATATCATCCTTTTTTCTCTTGCAACTTAGTAAGTTTACAATTAAGTGTGACTTTTAGTATGAGCTTTCATGATTTTATCTTATAACTTTACAAATATCCATGCGATAACATCCCGTATGATATTTTTTTAATGATATCACATAGTTATTTTTAGAACAATGATATAGTGCGCTTCTTTTTAGAAACTGGCATTTCAGTTAGATACACCGATGAAAACAAGACAAATATAGGTTATAAGATAAATATAATACATACTTAGTGTATTTTATGAAAAAAATATCAAACTCGGTTGTGAGAATTGATAATTGTCTCGACAGAGCCTCGACAATTTTCAATTCTCCCAACCTCATTAGAATTTTTTTTTCATATAATACACTAAGTATTTATTATATATATATCAATCTGATCCACTGTCATATCAAATTTACAAATATCGTATAGATGTAGTAAAATTGATGCACAGAAATTGTACATAGACTGCAAGATATTATGGATCTATGTTCCAACCTAATTACACAAACAATTTTATCTTTATACAGTCGACAACAATAATCTTTGACATAATTCCTATGTCACTTTGCCTAGAAGAAGGTAAGACTGTATTCTTCTTATAGTTTAATTCTTACCTTAATAGGGACTTTATACTTGGAGAAAGCTCTACTTTTCAATAGTTGATATATACAGTGTATAGGTAGATAACCTCCCATATCTGCGTTCAATCCTTCAGTCACTGGAACCGTTACAGCATGAGCTGTGATAACCTGTAGATATAAATATATATACAATGTATAGGTAGATATCCTCCCATATCTGCGTTCAATCCTTCAGTCACTGGTACAGTTACAGCATGAGCTGTGATTACCTGTTTATAGATAAGTAAAGTTAAGTAAATAGATAGGTAAATATCCATTAATTGAGGTCAATATCATGTACTCCTCAAGCATTGAGGGACCTCAATCCTACAAATCACACATATGCTCTGGTTCCTGTGTTCAATCTCTGTAACAACACATTTTCTGGTGTCAACAATAAAATCAACATCAATAGCTTAGGTAGATGAATATTATTTGAAATAGAAGCAGATTTCTTTACTTTAAACCTGACTGTTTTTGCAACTTGCAAACTTTGTCCAAATTGAAAAAGTTGGAATGGATAAGACATATGGATGAAACTTGAAAGAGAAATCAAAGATGGTGTAGAAAATGATGTTGAAACAGGAGAAATTGCTGTTACACACAATATCTTCTTGCATATTTTCTTAAGTTATAACATTATAGGGACAAAAAATTCTGGGACAGTATAGAAAAGAAATAGAATGTTGCAAAGCTGACTTATACCCCCCTAAAAGTGATTGTCAACAAGAGCTGTCGGAGGACAGCGAAGCTCGACTATTCCTAGTGCTGGATAGTAACAGCAAATCAATATCGACATTGGAAATTCAATAAAATAAAAGTCAAGAGAAAAGAATCTTTGTCTAGAGGCTGATATTATGGTCACAGAAGCATGTGCAGAGTTTCAAAGCAATAGCTTTAGTAGGAACAGAGATACAACTAACATAAAACAGTTGCACATAAAAACATAACCAAGATTTTTAAGGCGGAAAAGGGTTAAAATTCCACTAAATTAAATATCAGAGTAATGATTTTTTTTCTGTGGGCTAATATTATGGTCAAAGAAGCATGTGTAAAGTTTCCAAGCAACAGCTGTAGTAGAAATAGAGATATTACAGAAATACAACATTTGCACGTAAAACCTTAACCAAGAATTTCTAAGTCCATAAAGGGTTAAAACTCCACTAAATTCTATACCAGAGAATTGAATCTTTATTGATGGGCTGTTGTTATGATCATTACAGCATGTGCAAAGTTTGAAAGCAATAGCTTTAATAGAATTAGAGATATAACTGATGTACAACATTTGCACATAAAAACTTAACCAAGAATTTCTGAGTCTGAAAAAGGTTAAAATTCCACTAAATTCAATATCAGAGTAATAAATCTTTGTCAAGAGGCTGATATCATGGTAACAGAAGTATGTGTAGAGTTTCCAAGCAAAAGCCTATGTATAAATAGAGCTATAACTGATGTACAACATTTGCACGTAAAAACTTAACCAAGATTTCTAAGTCCGAAAAGGGTTAAAATTCCACTTAATTCAAAATCAGAGTATTGAATCTTTGTCAAGAGGCTGATATTATGGTCACAGAAGCATGTGCAAAGTTTCAAAAGCAATAACTTTAGTAGAAATAGAGATATTACAGAAATACAACATTTGCACGTAAAAACTTAACCAAGATTTTCTAAGTCCGAAAAGGGTTAAAATTCCATTAAATTCAATATCAGAGTAATGAATCTTTGTCAAGAGGCTGATATTATGGTCACAGAAACATGTGTAAAGTTGCAAAGCAATTGCTTTTATAGAAACAGAAATATTTCAGATAAACAACATTTGCACATAAAAACTTAACCAAGATTTCTAAGTCCGAAAAGGGTTAAATTCCACTAAATTAAATATCAGAGTAATGAGTCTTTGTCTAGATGCTGATATTATGGTCACAGAAGCATGTGCAAAGTTTCAAAGCAATAGCTTTGATAGAAACAGAGATTTTAAACACTTGCATGTAAAAACTTAACCAAAGCATTACGCCGACGCCGACGCCGACGCCCAGGTGACTGGAATAGCCCCCCTATTCTTTGAATAGTCGAGCTAAAAATGAAAAGCAATTTTCCATCAAAGTGCCATAACTCTGTCAAAAGTCAATGGATTGTAAACAACATATCACTTGCATATCTCTGCTTGATACTGGTCACATCTGTAGAGTTTGAGTGAAATCCGCCCATTAGTTGCTAAGAAATTGAACGGACACAAAAAGCTACAGATGGACTGATAGACAGTTTGATGGATGGACAGATAAGCTGACTCCTATTTACACCCCCCAAACATATTTTTGGGGGGTATAATCATTGATAACTTTTAAGACATATTTTATAAACTGGTGCAATCTGAAATAGATTTCTATAAGTTTTATGACGAGTTCTTTTTTGTTTATCAAACTTGACTCACTCATAATCCTGAATTTACTGTTTCTACTGAAAATGAGGCATTTGTACAAGAAAATCACCCAGTTCTGTAGTCAAAGAAAACAGTCCAAGAGTATGGTAGTGAAACATGAAGATATTTTTACCTGTTCTGTGAATATTTCCTGTGTAAAAATTTGTCTGATTCTAGCAAGGGCATTGGCTTTGACAGGACACTGAAAAGAGAACATATCACAAGATGGATTACCACAAGTTCAAATTTGTTTAATCCTTTTCATGCTGAACCTGGAAAATTCTGGCTTTGGTAGGAGGCATAGACAAAGATCAGCCTGCACATATGTGCAGTCTGATCTTAGTTTTTGCCTCCTTACTTTCATTTTTAAGCAAGAAAAGTTTGGGGGTTTTTTTAAAAAATTCCAAATATATACGTACTCTAAATGAGAGCATCTGGTGCTTTTGGCACTTTGATTTAATGCAATTTTGCCAAGATTTTTATTCAGCAAGAAAAGGAATAATGAGGTACTACTAATACCCACAGAAAGGTTAAAATAGTTTCTGAAAAATACAAGATGTGTTTGTGAAACACGAATACCACCAAAACAGCTATTTTTTAATACTTTGATCTTGACTTTAGTATCTGTAGATGTGTCTTATCTATCATCATTCCAAAAATGTGCTTTGTATCTTGAATAGCCATGAAGTAATTTGCAATGGTAAGTTTTTTGGTTTGGTTTTCAGAGACAGAAGGAGGGATGGACACACAGACAATGGTAAAACAATATGACCCCTATCTTTCAATGCAGGGGCATACAAATGGGAAACTTAATTTTCTTCTTGTATTTCAAATTAAGTTTGTCGACTGTTTTACTATAAATCAAAATCATGATGTGTTTATATCCCTAAAATGGTCAGTTCATTTTAACAAAGTTCAACTTTGACAGATGACCTTTACATTCTTATATGACCTAATTTTGGCATCAGCAGAAGCAACAGGATCTATCATCATGCTGAATATGAAGTTTATATCTGCAATAGGCTTTTAAGTAATTAGCAATGTTAAGTTTTTGGTACATTTTTTATTAAGTTTTGTTGACAGGTAGGCAGAGGGATAGAATGACAGACAGACTATCATACCACAATACTCCCCAGCCCCATTGAGTATACTGATAGGTTTACAATTAAAATTACATATGTAAGTAAGTTGTATATCATATTCAATCATCAGTCTTCAAAGAATTAAATGTAACAAATGAGCCTGTGCATGGGATTTCAAACAATTTCAAATAGGCGCAAAGCAAAGACTATGACCAGTCTGTGCATCCGCACAGTCTTACCAGAGTCTTCACTATGCGTTTAGTGGATAGATAATGTCTCAAAGTATCTATAGACCATCGGTTAACTTTATAAATACAGTATGTGGCTGTCTATGCTACTCAATTTTTGCACCTCACGAACATTTCATTTTTGGAAATGTCAAAAACATAAATGTAACAAATACCTTCATTCCTAATGTAGAGCTAACCAACTCAGCTATAGCATGCATATGGTTTCCATGGAAATGGATAGCAACCAAAAACAACATCTCACCAAATGAAGAACTTTTACTAGATTTCCTGAAAAAACAATAAAGGCTAATTGTTATCTATATCAAAGTGATATAAAACTTGTTACACATGTGTGTCTAATTTTGATTATCAAATATATCAAGGGTTTCTTAAGCCCTTCTTGAAAACAAGATGTGTTCATAAAATATGAATGCCCCCAAAACATCATTTTTTTAAAAGGTTGGCCTTGATTATTGACCATGACCTTGTCAGATTACTTTGACCTTAAAAGGTAGAGGTTGTTGAGAGGAACCTTTACTCCAAAATTTGATCATTGTCACTTCAATACGGTTGTAGTTATGAGAAAATATCTAGTTGGAGGTTAGGAAGAAGTTTAAGTTTTTGTAGACAGGTTAAGAGAATACTGAATGAGTGGCCATGGAATACTGAATTTATTTAAATAAAAATGAGGCTGTGCCAAGTTTTTATCTGTTTATAGATGGCGAGTTTGATAAATTTGGTATTTTATGAGCCCAAATTTGATGTTCTATTTATAATATGACCTAATTCTTAGTGATATATTTATGAATTCAAGTCATTCTGCAAAAGATACAATGTCGGTTGCAAATTGACATCATTAAATACATTATGACGTCATTTTCACAACAAAAAGATATTGTTACTATATGTTCTTAGCTCATTTGCATAGGTATTCCAATAGTGTAATAACACCTGTGTAATATCAAAAATATTCATCTGGGTGGGCTTATTTCACTCCCGCCTCTTAGGTCATATTATAAAGATTATATGACACCTCTCAACCTTACATGTATAGCTCCAAATAAAGGTTTAACTACAATGTCTGACACCTGCGTCAGAGAAGACCTTCTTTGGCCCATTGGTTAGCACATTGGTCTTGCAAACCTAAAATTTCTATATTTTATTCCACATGGGTTTGACCCTTGTCCGGGTTGATTTGTTTTCATCTATGTTGTGGACTATTAGTTTGTAAGATGTGAGCTTGTCAGGGGATTGGTCATAGAGCCATTTCTGTCGGCTATATTCCAACTTTGTTAGAGCAATAAGCATTTTACTGCCTTAAAGCTTATTTTGTGATTGTAATGATGTCTCTGTAGGGGGATCGTGTTATGATACCTCGTTACCTTAAATGCATTGCTTCAGCAATGTTCAAATACAATGCCTGACACCTGCGTCAGGGGAGATCTTCTTTGGCTCAATGGTTAGCACATTGGACTTGTAAGACAATGAATTTAACATTACTTGTCCACTTGGATTCAACCCCAGTTTGCAATGGTTTATTTTCAGCTATGCATCAGTGGACTTGTTTTTTGTAAGATAGATGGATACCAGTGAAACAATATGCCCAGATCTATTGAAGCAGGGGGATGATAATTAATTTATCTTTCATTAATATTATGATAATTTCAAATACGGTTAAACCTTCACAAGGCTTACAAATTTCAGAAAGGTCAAAAATACAAGATGTTAAAGCTGACAATGTAAACATTTTTGTAATGTAAAATTTTATACTTCAGGGAAGAAAATATGGGAAAATGAGGAAACTCCTCAATGCAACAATCTCTCAACTGTCTACAATATTTTCCTAAATTTTTCTTTTCTTTTCCCTTGATGCACATCAAAAAGAATTCGATTGAAATAAGGTAATAGTCACCAATCTTATGTATTATCTTTAAATCATGTTTTCCCCCTTTAATAATAAAGGCATTAACTTCATAATGTTTAAAATTTTGTGTATCTTTGAATATCTTATCATTAAAGAAACACAGATTTACCTTTCAAATAAACCCTCTGATGCCATTAGCCAGCGTATCCAATCAGAAACTTGCTTTTCTTGTTCTTGGTTTCTGAAATTGTTCATCAAAAAAATAACTTAACCCTTTTCAGGCCATTTCCAGCATATATATTCTTGCCTTACACTAAGTGTAGGCAGACAGTATGGACTACACACACATGCAGTCTGATCTTAGCCCACACAGCCTGCTTTCTAATTAATTAAGGGATGAAGAGAATTATTGTTGATTTAATGGATGTATCAAACTAAAAACATTATCATACTGTATGAATACACGAAGCAGATTCATACATGAGTGTGAATACGCGAAGCAGATTCATACATGAGTGTGATTAGGTTTTTAGTATCTTACCTCCATAAAATAAGAAAAACACTCCCTTAAAATTTAATATCGATACCTCGATACCTCGCTGCGATAGAGCTGTTGAGACCTAAAGTCTCATCTTCTACACCAATCTGCATTAAAATAGGCTTGTCCGCTTCCGGTGTATAGTTGTTTGTTAAAGTTGTAGATGGCTGCTAACAATTTATTAGTATATGTCTGATAGGGTATATTTAAGAAGTGAGTAATATCGATCGTACATGGTCTTGAAGTTTAACACTGATGTTGCACTGACTATATGCTCAGGTAGCGAGTTCCATGGATCGATGACGCGCACACAAAAGGAATTTAGTCTCACTGTTTTCAATGATCTCGGGTAAATGAGCTTCTTAGTGTGTCCCCTTGTTGGTAATTCTGAGTACTCGAACATTTCTTTAAAAATGCCATCACTGTCATTTTTAATTATGTTAAAAAGCTGAATGAGATCAGATCGTTTTCGTCTGTAGGCAAGTGTAGTAAGATTTAGAGACTTTAAGCGTACATCATAAGGCAAGTCCTTAAGTCCCGGAACTAATTTAGTGAAACGCCGTTGAATGTTTTCAATAGCCCGAATATCCTTCTTGAGAATAGGAAACCACACGGATGAGCCGTAATCCAAAATAGGCCGGACTATTGCCTTATAGATTGTTAGTAATGATGTCTCTCAAGATGTTTGAATGATCTCTTAATAAGTCCAACACGTTGATTGGCACGATTTATTGATAGGGGAATACTTTTTGTGGAAGCTCACGAAATAGATGCATACTTTAAATTATTTACATTGAGAAATAAAACCAACTTTTCAGCCAATCAGAATGCACTTAAAATTGGTGGAATCATCTAAGATTAAATTAATTGATAAGGGGAAATGGTTGAAATTATCATAAATTTCACTTGTTTCAAAACAAAATTTTATCCCAGCACAATAAGGGGCAAATATCAAGTTAGTTTCGTTGAGAATCACCTGTGCTATAGAAGGTCATTTCATAAATGTTTATGATTTTTTATCTTTTGAAAAGAATAAACTCAACTTTTATTGCGAACTAGAATTAAGCAAGATATCTCTTTCCCCTTTAGCACCTCAACACAAAACTTTATTCAAGCTGTATAAACATCAACTTGGTAACCAAACAACAAATAATTTAAGGTGGCAATGTACAGCGGCCTCCCGACTCTATAAACCGGAAGTTGGTTTTCGTTTATTTTACGGCTCTTTTTGCGCGTTGTTTAAAAAGACCGGTTTTCGTATGAACCTACTTATGGAAATAAAGTAGAATAATGATGGTAAAACTTCAAAATTTAGCTTTAATTTAGTTCTTTCAACATTTGATATTAATTGAATGACTGGATCATTAAATTTAACAATAAAAATGCGTTAAAACGTCATTCGATTAGAGGGGAACACTAAAAAATAACAAAAAACTTTCTTATTTGCATGGAAATGTATGCTGAATGTTTTACCCAATAAAGGAAAAATATGGATTATAAACATATCGGAAAATAAGAAAAATTCATTGGGTAATTTCTTCAAAAAATACGTTTTTGTGGCATTTTTACCTAGTAAAATTACAAAAATTAGTGCTATTTTAACTTTTGAAAGCAAATTGTGCAAATGCAATTGATCAAAGAGAAATTTTCTTGTCAATAGCCATTGTGTACATGTATAAGGTCTATCAAAATGTATTTGTTTTTTAGCTATAACTTAGTACAGGGTTTATACTAGACCTAAAATGAATATAACCGTTTTAACGAAAAATGGCCTATACCACTCAAGGGCAGATAACTCTAGCATGAAAACGAGCGTGGAAAGGTACCTTCAAATTTTGATATAATGACTACACAATGTTAATCTATAACATATGTGACCAAGAAAAAAATTCATTGGGCGGAAAAAAATGACGACATGTGTCCATTGCTACCTTAAGAGCATACACAGTGATATAAACTCATGTTCTTACCCAATTATATAGGGACAAGCTATAAGCATACACAGACAGAGTGATATAAATCTAGCACCAGATGGTGTGGTAGGTGGTCGACAAGTCACAAGTCGTAATAATATCTTCATCTCTTCATCTGAAAACCTAAAATGTACAAAGTATAAATACAATTTACATACCAAAAAGTAAAATATTGTTGATTTCTTCCCAGACCTCATAACTACAGCTTTATACAAGCTATAGTTTTGAAGTTTTAGAAGAAAACCAATGATACATATGTGACCCATCGTTCAACATTTGCAAGTTAAAACTTTAACATGAATTTCTCGGTCCGAAAAAGGTTAATATTCCACTAAATTTAGAATCAGAGTAATTTATCCTTGTCAAGAGGCTAATATTATGGTCACAGAAGCATGTGCAAAGTATCAAAGCAATAGCTTTAAAAGAAATAGAGATTATTAAACACTTGCACTTAAAAACAAAGCATTATGCCTACACTGACGCCACGGTGACCAGAATAGCCCCCCTTTTCTGTAAAAAGTCGAGCTAAAAAACATTTATTGGCAACATTTCTTTTGCTTTTGCTTTTATCTCAAGGATAAAATCATGGGCAAGCAACTTTTATTTTGAAACAGTATTAACTAAAGGATAAAATCATGGTTAAGTCCATGGACTGTTTCGGAAAAGGGTAAAATTTCGACGGACAGAAAAACTAGCTGTGCAAATTGGCAATTATCCATTGGACAGACTCATATAGCTAAGATTAAGTAGATTGTTTAAAAATTTGATTTTATACCCTAGTTTCAAGGCCACATAATTTAATGCAACTCTACACTCTACCCAAAATCATTGAATTACAGATCAGTTCCGACAACACTTAGACTCAAAACCCTGGTTAAAACTTATTCATTCTGCATCAATTGATAAACAAGTTCTTTCAACTTAGATGAATGATTCTGCTTCCTGGAGAATGAACCAGTTCTACTTGCACCAAAATTGGCCATTGAGAGAACCAGCATTGATAGCTACTCCAAAGAATAAAACTTGGGACGTCTGTGTTAAGAGGCCAATGCTCTACCTTTAGATCATTGAAACAACACTTACAACCCTAACAGGTACCTAATCATACACTTGGGTTGACAGGAGTAATGCGTAGTAATTTTTTTTGCTAAGAAAAAATCCAGTAATAAATGCAAGATTCCATCCTAGGACCTGTCTATCCAAAAGCTGCTGTCCTCAAAGCTACAGATAATGAGGGTATTTTGGATTTCAAATTGAAATACTTCACTTATTCTTGCTCGACGAGACAAATCAAATGAGCACCAAAAACACATAATTTTATTGAGGAATAAAGATTTTAGATTGGCATAATCCCCTCTTATCTGTACCTCTGGCCATAACAACTAGACCTTAGATTCCAAGCCATTTTATGAATACTTACTTGAGAGTTGCTATGCCCTTCATTGCACAATACAGTCTTATAAACGAGCATGCCTCGATCACTTTGGATTCCTGTAAAGTCTCATTTCCACTGGGTAATATACTCAATAACTGTTTGACTAACTGTTGTCTCATAGCATGTAACATGGATGAACCAGGCTCTCTTCCTCTCTGTAACGAAGCAAAATTTATCAGACAATATTTCAATCTAGACCTAGCTAAAGAAGATTAAGACTAAAAATCAACTGCAAGCAATGTAAACAGTTGTCCTATTTTCATTTAACAAATGTATCTTTGAAGCTTTTGATTGATTACCTATTTTTAGTGAAAAAATCAAAATGAAGAACCGTCAACAAACTTACTTTCTGCATTTTATCTTGTAATATCATCATGTTTGGCAAAGAATACTAATGATACTATCTTGTTGCTGTGTTCTTATATGATATACCTGTGTTCAATCCCCACAGGCGGCACTCATCCTTACGACTATTTGTCTACCACCAATGGGTTGATAATCATAGACCTATGTGCGATAGCAACTGAAGGCTAGGAAAGGATGTGATGGTAGTACTGGTGTATGAAATACCAGGAATCCATATTTAGGTGCTCCAGTCGCTGCGGTATGAGTGAAATAATGTTAAAAGCCACGTAAAAACCCATTCAGTCAATCAATCTTGTATGATATAACATATTCAAAGAGATTTTGTTTGAATATTTTCATGTTTTGAGTCCCTTTTGAGTTTAAAACTCAGTGCTATGGAGGGGTTATTTTGAATTTCAAATAAGAATATTTCAACCTTTACTTGCACAAATCCTATATTGTGGGTACTCATATGAATCATCTTATAGTCAGTGAATATAATAATTCACAGTTTCAATGAGAAAATAAATATTTTAGACTGGCATTACCACCTCCCATCTTTACCTCTGAATACTATAACTGAACATACTACTTAGGAGAACAATAATTATCATGAACACAGATGGTAGGGAGAAATAACACAAAGAACTCTCACCCTTTGACCACATTTGATGAATTGTGAGAACCAGTTTTTCACATCCACTTGACTACCCAGTATCAGACCACTAACAAATGCAACAAGATCAGTGGTAGGCTTCATGTCAACATCTGATTGGCTCTGACACTCCATACTTGATGCTGATTGGTTGTTTTGGTGGAGTGTAAGGCCCACAGCTAATCCAGGCATAGTGCAATACTGTATCTGAATAGTTTACGAGAAAAAAGTTAAAATTACATGGAAAATGCACACAAAAAACACTGTGAATTACATACATTTAATAAAATTTAAAAACCAAAGTTGTTGATTTTAATCTTTGATCTTAAAAGGGATTTGCAATAATTTCTCAGTCAATTTTTAGCAGTATAGCATATTCAATACTTTAGTAATTTGACCTTGACAATTTATCAAGACCTAGACAGATAACCTTTACCTTCAAAGATTCATATTGATGAATGGAACCGTTAATGTTTAACTAAAAAAAGAACAAATTATAGTTATAAAACTGACACACAGAGATCTGACAAACAAGGCATGACTTGAATCATATCTCTTAATGTCTGAAGTAACTCCATCCTCTTTTGGTAAATAACTATTAGCTGAGGGTATAATCACAATACAAAATATCCTACTTACACATAAAGATCAGGGCCCGAGATAATAAAACTCTTCTCAGGATCAATTCAAAATTTTCTCAAATTTCACTTTGAAATTAAAGCTGTAATTCTGTTTAAATACTCATTTTAATGTATTAACATAAAAGATAATATTAATAAGTTGTTATAAATAACAACTTATCAATATTATCTTTTATTTTCATAAATTTATTTTAATCTAAAATTTGAGAACATTGAGCCTGAGCCTGAGAAAAGTTTTATAACCTTGGGCCTTATAAACAAGGCCTGACTGGGATTCATATCACCAAATCTTTTAAGTTACTCTATTCTTTTTCTACCAGTGAGAATTAGTCACATTACAAACAACTATGATACTTCACAGGGTATAACGTGCCACGCCGACACCAGAAGGTTCATGGACACCTGATCGATTTTTTCGATACGGAACTAACGGTGGGTCAACTTTTTGACTGATTTGTAAACCAAAATAATCATTTTCATTTCAATTTTTAGTATCACTGTCAAGATAAATGGTTCTTCTTTTAGGAAATAAAAGGGGAGGGTAACAACTAAGCAAAATGAGCGAGTTCTAGCCCTAGGAGTGAGTGACTTTGCTCGATTTTTAGGTTTGCCATTAATTTTTTGTCAAACAACCTGACTATTCTTCATTGTTTGTGTTTGTCTACGAGCATTTATGTATGCTCTACACACATTCCAAATTTCTCGGCAAAAGATCCACATAAAGCGAAGATATTCGTACTTTTATTGGCCTGGGTAGCGAAAAATATGATAACTAGACACCCCCTGAATTTTTTTCGATTGGAAATCGACACCAGAATTTGTGATAGGGGGTGTCTTGTTATCATATTTTCCGCTACCCAGGCCAATAAAAGTATGAATATCTTCGCTTTATGTGGATCTTTCGCTGAGAAATTTGGTATGCGTGTAGAGGACACATAAATGCTTTTATACAATTACAAGCAATTAAGAATAGTCAGGTGGTTTGACAAAAAATTAATGACAAACCTAAACAAGAGGACCCTGAGGGCCCTAAATCGCTCACCTGATATTTCAAGTAAATTATCATTAAGACTCCATTTCCTATGATATGGCATGAACCTTCTCATTTTCATCAGAGTTCATTCTTGTGACCTGGCAAACATTTTGATCAAATTTCATGAAGATTGGACTCTATTTGTGGCGTTTGGAGCTCTTACGAGAAAATTGTCATTAAGGCCCCTTTTCCCGTGATATAGCACGAATACTTCCTATTTTCAAATGAGTTCATCCTCATGACATAACAAACATTCTGACAAAGTTGCATGATGATTGGACCATATTTCTGGCTTCTACAGAGAAAACAAAAAAATTGTCATTAAGATGCCTTTTCCTGTGATATGGCACCGATCCTTCCCAATTACAATAGACTTCATCCTCATGACCTAACAAACATTCTGACCAAGTTTCATGAAAATTGGACCATATTTGTGGCTTCTAGAGTCTAAACAAGAAATTTGTCATTAAGGCCCCTTTTCCCATGATATGGCACAGATCCTTTCCATTTGAGCAATTTTCATAAGGGACCACCCAAGGAATATTTCTGCCAAGTTTGGTTGATTTTGACCAATAAGTTTAGGAGGAGATGTCGTTTAAAGATATTGTTGACAAAATTGTCATAAAGGCGCCTTTTTCGGTGATATGGCATGGATCCTTCCCATTTTCAATACACTTCATCCTCATGACCTAACAAATATTCTGACCAAGTTTCATGAAGATTGGACCATATTTGTGGCTTCTAGAGTGTAAACAAGAAATTTGTCATTAAGGCCCCTTTTCCCGTGATATGGCACAGAGCATTTCTTTCCATTTGAGTAATTTTCATAAGGGACCAACCAAGGAATATTTCTGCCAAGTTTGGTTGATTTTGACCCATAAGTTTAGGAGGAGATGTTGTTTAAAGATATTGTTGACAAAATTGTCATTAAGGCGGCTTTTTCTGTGAAATGGCACGGATCCTTCCCATTTTCAATAGACTCCATCCTCATGACCTAACAAACATTCTGACCAAGTTTAATGAAGATTGGACCGTATTTGTGGCTTCTAGAGTGAAAACAAGAAATTTGTCATTAAGGCCCCTTTTCCCGTGATATGGCACGGATCCTTCCCATTTGAGCAATTTTCATAAGGGACCACACAAGGAGTATTTCTGCCAAGTTTGGTTGATTTTGACCCATAAGTTCAGGAGGAGATGTCGTTTAAAGATATTGTCGACAAAATTGTCATTAAGTCTGCTTTTTCTGTGAAATGGCACGGATCCTTCCCATTTTCAATAGACTTCATCCTCATGACCTAACAAACATTCTGACCAAGTTTCATGAAGATTGGACCGTATTTGTGGCTTCTAGAGTGAAAACAAGAAATTTGTCATTAAGGCCCCTTTTCCCGTGATATGGCACGGATCCTTTCCATTTGAGCAATTTTCATAAGGGACCACCAAAGGAATATTTCTGCCAAGTTTGGTTGATTTTAACCCATAAGTTTAGGAGGAGATGTTGTTTAAAGATATTGTTGACAAAATTGTCATTAAGGCGGCTTTTTCTGACAGATGGACAGACGGACGCCAGACAACGATCGATCACAATAGCTCCCTTGAGCACTTCGTGCTCAGGTGAGCTTAAAACAAGCAAAGTCACTCACTCCTAGGGCTAGAACTCGCTCATTTGGCTTAGTTTTTACCCTCTACTTTTATTTCCTAAAAGAAGAACCATTTATCTCGACAGTGATACCAAAAATTGAAATGAAAATGATTATTTCGGTTTATAAATCAGTCAAAAAGTTGCTCTACCGTTAGTTCCGTATCGAAAATATCGATCAGGTGTCCACGAACCTTCTGGTGTCGGCGTGGCACGTTATACCCTGTGTACTTACACATAAAGATCTGACAAACAAGGCCTGACTTGGATTCATATCACACAATGTTTGAAGTAACTCCATCCTTTTTCTACCGCTGACAGTCTCCTCATCCTGCTTCTCTCCCTTGGCTATCAAACACTCACATACTGAAACAAGGTTGTTTGAATGGAGTTTAACGCCTCTTTCAACATTTTTTCAGTTATATTGCTGGATCACCTAACAATAGAATTCCTGTTTTATCTCACACCAGTACAACCATCACATCCTTTCCTAGCCCCAAGCTGGTATTTCATATAGGTCTACCATAATCAACCCATTTGTGAGATTCAAATAGTCGGAAAGGAAGATTGCCGCCGTCGGGGATCTAACCCAGGACCTTTAGAATGACAGTCGGACGCACTACCAACTGTGGATATGTCAATTTTCCTTGGGAGCTTAAGTTCACCTTGATTCAAGCACAAAATCAAAGACCATTGAAAGGGGCTTCATGATGCAGGTCAAAGAAATTTATCATTTATTATTATAAATTAATATAAGTAGAAGCAGGAAAAGAAAACAATAGAGACATCTACATGTTATCTATATTTGTTTGTCTCCAGCATTAAAAAAGGTAATATTTTTCTTCATTTAAAAAGTATCTTTAAAGAATAATTGAAAAATTTGGACAACTAAATTTTCAAATAGGACATGTGAAAGCCAGCCACAAACTTGTCCAAGGACAAGTGACAAAATTTTGTATTTCCACACCCATTCAGTATGTTACAATTTACAGTCCTCCAGATAGAGCTAAAGATTTCGATATCAAAGTGAAAAATTTGATTATCCACCAATCAAACCTTATGCTGTGGGTACTAATTGAAAAAAGTATCATCAAAACAATTCCAATGGGTACCTACAACATAGGATTTGAATGACAAATAACAGCTCTAGATTGGCATCACATCTAACCTACCAAGAGCCCTGAGTGATGAATATCATATATAGATTTCTATGAGTAATTCAGTCATATATGGGTGGCTGGAGCACCTAAGTATTGTTTCAATGTATATCTCACATCAGTATTACCACTTTCCAAACTTTCCAAACCACCAGTTGCTTATCCCACTAAAGGCACTTAGATTTACTCTTATCACAGATTGGGGAGGGATAAATGCCAGGAAGGATATTTGCTGTAACCAGGTTTTTAAATAATGAAGGTTTCCTATTTTAGAACATCTTTTCAAGATCCCCAGTCATAAAGACTCACATCAATTATTTTGAATAGTCCTCGCTACTTTTTTTGTGAGTTTCAGGCTCACATAACCTGTGTCCCTTAAAACCCTTAATTTCACCTTCTTTAAAACTGTCTGGAGAGTTGGCTACCAGTCTACACAGGAACCAGCCACCATTGGGTACAAACAGCAGGGCTTCAGCAACATCCTTGATGGGTAACAAACTTGGCAATTCTGAAATAGTTTTAAGAAATAACAAGATGTGTTTGTTAAACACTAATGCTCCCGAAACATCTTTTTTTCTCAAGTTTGACCTTGATAGATGACCTTGACCTTGGTATCAGATGCTTATCAATGAGATCTATCATGCCAAATATCAGTATTGTATCTCAAAAAGGCTTTGAGTAATTGGCAATGTTAACTTTTTGGTTAACAATTTGCAGACAGACAGTCAGACCGGCATGGTACACCAATAAAGGAAAATGAGTTCTGGCTTCATCACCAGTCTAAATCAATGTCCTGTTACTGTCTTAGAATTCCTTGAACTTTGATTAGGCAAAATAATCTTTTGTCCAAACAGATTTTTGCATCAAAAGAAGGAATAGATTACAAAATTTCATATTATACATTCACATAAATTTCAATAACCCAACAAATGGGCATCACTAAAAGATACTCGCAAACTTCCTTTATTACCCTAAGGTTTCAGACACACTAAAGACACATTCGGAACACCACTCGGCCAATCTCACAATCAACCTCGGATATACATAGACGAACTATTTTTAAAAAGTACAGGAAAACTTTGGAAAAACTCGATGACGTCAGTTAAAATGGCGTAAGCCCTCGAAACTTTGAGTGAAAAAATTCGACCTCGCCAACGTTACCCATTTAAGTCCCTGATGTGAAACAATCATATCCTTATATAAATATCTGTAGATTCTTAAATAACGGCTGAAAAATCTTAATTTTTGAGAATGATTCGTCATTCTCAAAAATTAAGATTTTTCAGCCGTTATTTGCTGTAAAATATATAAATCTAAAGATAGGGCTGGTTGCTTCAGCGCTAGTTTTTCTTACACTGTGTCCGCCTAACAAAATGCACAATTTTGTTACATACCCATCCCCCTTACATACATCCGAGGTCTGTTGCAGTTTACGGAAATGGCCGAGTGATGTTCCGAATGACTAAAGACATACAATTATTGTTTTGAAATACTTGGAGAGAGAAATTAAAACATAACAACTGTGTCCTATTGAGTCTTAGCCAAAGGTAAACATTACAGACCCTGCTCTGGTCCTTTTTTAGCAGTTTGGTCTTGATCTGCAATGTTTGCTCTGACCTATCTGCCCAAAGACCTACAGGGATTGACACTTAGGGGAGTCTGTTAGTTTGAGACTACTTGATTACCAGTTGGGACTCCTTCCATTTGCAAGTAAGGAGTGAGCAATACATAACCCATCATCAGATACTTCTTCCATATACACCTCACTGTCAAATCAGTTAATACGTACCAGAGTGGGCAATACACAACACATCAGAAACTTCTTCCATATAAACCTCACTATCAAATCAGTAAATACTTACCAGAGTGAGCAATACACAACACATTGGATACTTCTTCAAAATACACCTAGCTGTCAAATCAGTTAATTCTTACCACAGTGAACAATACACAACACATCAGATACTTCTTCCATATACACCTCACTATCAAATCAGTTAATACTTACTAGGGTGAGCAATAAGTAACACATCAGATATACTTCTTCCATAAACCTCAATGTCAAATTGGCTAATACTTACCAGAGTGAGCAATACACAACACATTGGATACTTCTTCCATATACACCTCATTGTCAAATCAGTTAATACATACCAGAGTGGGCAATACACAACACATCAGATACTTCTTCCATATACACCTAGCTGTCAAATCAGCTAATACTTACCAGAGTGAGCAATACACAACACATCAGAAACTTCTTCCATATAAACCTCACTGTCAAATAATTCAAACTGTTTCTGTGTGAAGTCTGTCTTATTCTCCTGTACCTGAAAAACAAATCAGAGATAAATATGCTGTTGTAAAGTGGACACATACCCCCCTACAAGTGCTTGTCAATAACAAAAAGCAATTTCCATCAAAGGGTCAGTACTCAGTCAAAAGTCAATGGATTGTCACAAAAATATACTTGCAGATTTCTGCTTGATACTTATAAAATATGTAAAGTTTGAATGAAATCCATCCATTTGTTGTTGAGAAATTGAGCAGTCAAAAAGGCTACAATAAGACAGACTGACAACTTGACTCCTATATACCTACCAAACAGTTTTTGGCAGTATAGATATACAGGAGAGATAATATCAACTTTGCTCATATATGTCACTATGCCAGTTTTGCCATCAAAAACCCAATTGACCAGTTTTAACGGTGCTCTTTCACAGTTTGCATAGAAAAAATACAAAACTTGTTCTAAGATTTGGAAATATGTGTATTTTTAGACAATTAAGAATGGCCTAAGGGCATTGACACTAAAAACAACATATTTCAACAATTCCATAACTTATTTTTTCAAAGCGGTAAGAGCAGTAAGGGATCCAGTCTATTTATTTCAAGTCTATGAATTGCAGAAACCTTACTTTCTGTGAATAACCTTTCATCTTTGCTTGTAATGATATGAAGTTTCCAGCTGGCAAATACTTTTACCTTAATCTTTGATTGAATAAGTCAAATATGTGGAACGCACATGCGTAAACAGTAGGCTTGAAATTGAAGAATAATTACTTAAGGAATTAGTAGTTGCTTTATTTTTTCAGATTGAATTTCGCCAAATTCAGGGATATCGGTCTTTCTTTCCATGCATTATCAGATTGAATCTTACTATTTTAAAGGCTTCAACATGATGAGGTCGTTACTTCCAAATGATTTTACAAAAATTTTCAAAAATCACATTTTCCCAATCTGTGAAAGAGAAGCTTTAATCACTCATGAATACTATCAAATTGATTATTGATTGCTGTCCTCTTCCGCCATGGTGTTTAAAACATTTCCTGGGGGACATGGTAGTTGTAACTTCAGCTTGTATAAGCTGTCGTTATGATGACTGGTTGCACACCAAAGACTTTTCGTTTGTTATATGTCAACAATCGCATATTTTGCTCACAAACAATGTTCTAATATCAGGGCCTGTGACTTAACAATTTTTCCCATGCTCATTTGAGAATTTTCTCAAATTCCAAAATTTCAATTTGAGATTAAAACTGAAATACTGTAAACGGGGTAATTTTTGTGGTGGTTTTATTTTGGCTATATTTGCGTCAAGCTTTGATGCGCCAAATTTTAATCCACCGCCACTATTTGTCATTGATAAATGAAAAATTCCTTTCAAATTAGGACAATGCTGTCTCATGTAATGTATATTTTAGTAAATTATTTTTTATGAAATTCCGGCAAATATTTTTGAAAAACTGGTACAGGAAATACAACTCTCATGAAAGGTGTAAAAACAATCTATTGTTTAGTTTTTAAATCGGTTGGATTACTCTAGAAAATTGTCTTTATAACTTTCGTCGTTTTAAACTATTGAAAAAGAAATTTAGACAGAGTTTATTTTGGCGATACATGCAAATGTGGACACCACCAATATAAAACTGTGTAAAGTATTCTTTTGTACACATGTAATACTATAAAAGATATATGAACATAAAGATAATATTAATAAGCTGTTATTTAAATAACAATTTATTAATATATTCTTTTACATTAATAATTCATTAAAGTTATTTGAATTCTAAATTTGAGAAAATTTTCAATTATTCCATAAAATTAGTTTTATTAATTTGGGTCCTGAAGCAGTGTCCAATGTTGATGGTAATGGGGCAGGGCAAGCAACCAGAGCTTGAGAAAGAGGGGGTATTAGGATTATAGATCAAAGCCTTTAGATAATATTAGAACAAACTCTATGTTGCTAGTACTTGTTGGAATAGTCTTTTGAAGATGATTCAAATAAGTACCCACAACATGGGGTTTCACTGAAAATTAAAGATTTAGACTGGCTTAACCTCCTCTTATCTGTACCTCTTAAGTGACCCACCAATTATTACCTGTGAATGTAGAAATAGAATTTCGCTGAGAAGCAAACGCATTCGTCTTGCAGCATCACTGTGCTCAAACTCCAGAGCTAGACCATTCTGTAACTGGGAGATCAAAATACTGTCACCATGGGCACTGCCAGACTTTAACCTGTATGGGTGGGATGTTGAAGAACACTTAATCATGTTATATTACGAGGCAATTAAGTAATTACATGGAATGAATTTGAATCACTGTGGGTTAGATGTTGAAGAACCTTTAATCATATTATAAAAGGAGACAATTTATTTATTACATTGTATCATTCTTAGCATTCTGGGTGTGATGTTGAGGAGCCTTTAATCAACCTTAGAAAGGGTGGGCCTTTATTAGAGGCTACGCAACCTATCAATGGCTCATTGCGAAACAGTTGTAACTACCTCAACATTTAGGCAGGTACAACTGTTTTGCAATGAGTCTTTGATATTTGTTAAGACGATGAAAAAATGGCCAGAAATAAACATAATCCATGCAAAATATTAACATTCATGGAAATGGTGCATAAAACTTCTGTTGAATTTTAGTGACCTTGATTTTATGGGCCTTTATTAGAGGCTTCAAGATTTTGTAAAATCACATCAAAAGAGGTCGATTGCAAGCTCTCAAAAGGGATGGGATTTTATTAGAACATAGGGCTCTATTAGAATTATTACGGTATTTGTATTGAATTATTTACTCTAATGGGAGAGCACCAGAAAGGTCTCCACTCTCAAAATAGTAGTTTCAGTAAATTATGGTAATTTCAAACTCGCTGTAACTAAAACTAGGCAACTGAAAACTGAAATTTTCATGTAAAGTAGAAATTCAAAAGCTGATGCTTGGACTTGGAATTTTCACTTAACCCTTGTCATGCTAAATAAATTTTGGCTAAAAATTTTCATCAAAATCAAAGGGCAAAAAGCACTTGAAGTACTTCTATATGCCAATTTTTATTTAAAAAAAACCCAAATCTATTGACAATTCCGGTTTGAAAGTGAGAAACAGGTGGTGTAGACTTACATCAGACTGCACCTGATGTTTGTCTATAGCTTCTGCCAAAGCAGGAATATTCCGGGTTCAGCATGACAAGGGTTATTTCAATGCCAATCAACAAGTTCATGGTATCATTTTGTGGATAAACTTATCTTCCACTCCATTAAAACACTAAGAGAGTAATATTTCCTGATATTTACTACAATGCCAGATCAAAACATCTCCCTATTCTGGCAGTAACGGATAGTCCATGTGAATCAAAATAGATTCATGGGGGCTGTCTCAAAATTAACATCAACTATCAAAAAAAAATGTGGTAAAGATTTTCTCAATGCCTTGAAAAGGGGTCATTCTAATCCTTTTCACAAATAGACTTATGCATAGACTTTATTAAGGGGTGGACGATTGCTGATTATTTTTAAAACCATTAAAATTTACCAAGACTGAAAATATTTACTATGTTCAATTCTTTTTTATGAAAATGTAACTCATAAAAGGCTTTGTTTCTTCAAGTATTATAGTTGTTGAAGACTTAAGTCAAACTGGATGAAAATGTTCTGGTTGATCATTTTCTACACACCCTACCCCCCCCCCCCTAAAATGAATATTCCCCATTAAATGTGACTATAGTTTCATGTTAAGATAGCAATCAAATTTGCTAAACAAACCAAAGGAGAAGAATAGAATAGCCAATGAACAACAATTACATCCCAAATATGAAAGCTGTCTGCCTTCTGGTTTCAGAAAAGATTTTTGAAGATTTTCACAATTTTTGTTAAGGGTAAATGTAAAGTTAAGGGTCGATTTGATTTATTTAAAAAAAATTGGTAGAGCTTGACCCAAGGAACATCACTGTCAAGTGTCATCAGGATTGGCCCACTGGTTTAGGAAAAGAAAATGTTTTTCAAAATTGTGGACGACGGACAACGCACAACTGACGATGGATGACGGACATTGGACAATCACAACAGCTAACCTTGAACACTTTGTGTTCAGGTGAACTAAAATTTTCTTAGTTATTCCTGAATAAGAGGCTTTCACAATGATATCTGTATCCAGAACCTTGGCAAAACTATATAAAAATCAAAGTCCTGAAAGCTCTGCATTTCCGAATTGTGAGTCAGCATTTGATTTTGAAAGTATAATTTCTGAAACTTTTCTGGTTTAAAAAGGAAAATCGGGTTGTATGGACTAAGATCAGACTGCACATATGTGCAGGCTGATGTTTGTCCATACCTCCTGCCAAAGCAGAAATATTCCGGAATCAGCATGACAAGGGTTAAATTCAGGGAAAAAAACTAACTATTTTTACTTAGGGGCCCAGGTAGCCAAAATTCAACACTTAATATTATTTTGGGATATGGGTATTTTCTCCAAAGATCAAGGGGCCCAGCCCAAAATCTAGGGGCAATGGGTGACTGTCCCCTGTAAGTCTTTTTCCCTAGTTAGATTGTATACTGAAATCTATGTAGTTTCTGAATCCTTGTCCAAGCTAAATGCATATTACAAGATTCTACTTCTACTTTTACCGCATAACGCCCAACGTCGTCAAGCTGACTATTCTGCTATGTTAAGGGGGTGCACATAATAATAAATATATATTTATAAGAGTCAATCCATGATTTAAAAAACTCACTGTTCATTATACAGTCATTGGTGAATACTGTGCTATATACAGTGATAGCTTAAAAAAGTCTTTCTTTATTTACTTGGTCAGGCGAGCCTTGACTGCTCTTTGCTTCACCATTTCAACTTTTTGGATATCAGTGTTAGTATGAGGGTCCCATTAAGAGCAGGTATATTCCATTTTTAGTTTGTCAAACTAGAGACTTGAAAGCTTTTTCTTTTGTAGACTTGTTGTTAATATCTATATTTCATTTGGGAATATTCAATATTCTTTTTAAACTAGATTCATTTAATTATCATCGAAAAACAGAATTTTGAGAGGCTTAAAGGAGAAATGAATTTGTGTGCCAATATCACACCTCCTTTCAGTGAAGTTAACCCTTTCCTGTTTTACAAAATTTCAGACCTGTCCAAATTCAAAGGTTTTGCAGACGAAAATTTAAAGTGGATTTAATTTGATAAATAACCTTTCTGTAGGGTAGAAAATAGTGTGGAAAAAGAAGAAATTGCTTGTAAGAAGCAATTTCTGCTTTTTTCACAATGTTTTCTCAATCATAAAATCACAGGCACGTAAAGAGCAGGGATTAAACAGCAAAGGGTTAATACACCAGCTTTCTAAACTCCCCAATAAGTGTGCCCACAGACTTTTATAAATGTTATTTAGGGGAAAACCGTAGAAGTTCAGACAGACATATAAATTCGGACATACTTTTTAAGATAATTTTTTGAAAAAGCAATGACAATAGCGTTTTTATCAAATATTTCTATACATTCTGAGATATATCTCGCATAAGTCAGTTTAATTTGTGATAAAATGATAGATATGTTTTCGGAAATAAAACTTTTTAGAAGGCACAAACCCCTGGCTACCTTGCCAATTGAACTGACATTAATACATTACTGACGAATATAGGCTCAGTCAATGGTTATGAAATTGGTATGGATTGGAGAGAAATACTTGTAAAACGGTTATTATTTGATTTAAATGTCAAAGAGGTAAACAAATATAGTAAAATAATCAACAATTATTTGCCTAGAATCCTGATATATAGCTTTTCTTTAAGTGTCTGAATTTCCACTTTCAATTTTCAACAGAAGAAAAAATTCAGACTATACAATTTGCATGCTTTGAAAACCAAGTAATATCAATTTATCCCCTTGTATCTATTTTTTCTTTGAATACATCCGAACTTAATACATATTTAGACATTTCATGTTGGCTTCTGTTAATATACTCATTTGTCTGTATTTTATTCGAAATATCTGCCAATTTTCAACACCAAAGTTGATGAATAAATATAGTATCTTTATTCAAAGCATTCATGAATTGAAGTTTTAAAGCTTCTTATTAACATTCTTCGTTTAAACTAACAAAATCTTTGTCTTTATTCCCCTAATTATTGATATTCCTTAATAGTCCGAATTTCACCCTTTGACAATTAACATGTCAGAGTTTTACCCCTTGCATGTCCGAATTTTTCCTACCCCGTCCGAATTTACCCGTTTCACAGTACTCTCACACTACACGTTCTAACGTTTTGGCCATCATTTGCATCATATTTTTAGGATAAAATGAAAGTTTAATAACCGCTTGAGTGATGAGAAAACGGCTTGTGTCCAGGTTTCCACCCATAGCTTCAGAATCAAGCCTGAAATAAGGTTGGTAAAAAAACGTCCAAATTTATCTGGTTTTCCCCTACTATATTCAGGCCATGTCGACAGGCTGAGTTGTATTTCGGCCGAGTTTCCGATGGGCTGGGTTTCTGAAAGGCCGAGTTGACAAGTTGCTGTTTGAAAAACGATGTGTTTACCTTAACTGCTGCTCTTTTTTCACATCTTGTTCTAAAGAGTGAAAATCTATAGACAGGAGAGCAACAATACTGTTGACATCTTCAATGCCAGACAAAATTTTGAGAACATCTTTTCTAGCTTTAGTCCAGCCAGCACTTTTATCGACGGGTCCCAATAATGCTGTTCTTACAAGACATGGCAACACAGGTCGAAGAGCCGGTGGTTCAAATCCCTCTAAGAGTTTGGTATCGATACTTTGCATCGCCTGAAATACCCCTGTTTTTACAGACAGTTTCTTTTGTCCCATTTTGATGGCAAAACAGTGAACGCGAAAAGTCGTACAATTTGGAGTTTGGGTCAACTTGATTTGATTCTTTTAGAATAATCGATTATGTAATGATGATACCATCCCGCTTAATCCAGCGCTAAAATGCACTTGAATAACTCTTAAATAGCCTCCCAAGTCTTTTAAATTCCAATTTAGAGCAATAACCAAATCATTCAAATTATTTCACTAAAATTTTATTATGTAAGAAACAAATGAAATGAGTAGTCCTTGAAAAAAAAATCTGAAAATGTCAAATTCAAGGCTCCAAACAGGTTTTCTTTTTTTTTTTTCTCTATTATTTGTAACCTTTTTAACGCCAAATCTAAGAAAATTTCATTTTCATTTTAAATTTCTTTTTTCTGGATTTCAGACAAGTCACATTGTGTGCCAATTTAGGTTATATTTGTGGGGTTTTTTTTAAAACAGGGTTTAAGTTTTATGATGGATAAAAGATGCACTTACTGTGGGTCAGAATTGTAGTTGACAGTCGGTAGAATCACGACTAGATTCCTGGATAGTGACAGTACTATTGTGACGTGGTCCGTGTGTTCGAGTTCCGCTTGGGGTGCATTTCGAAATTTTCGGCCCTGATCTATCTATATATACTGCCTAACTCCCCTTTCGGGTTTTACTGGCAGGTGCACGTCTGTGCTGGAATAAAAACTGTTAGTCATTGGTTAGGGTGCCAAATTTTAAAAGTATTGTGAGTGTTAGAATAAAAGATCTGGTAAAACAATTTTGGTTATTCAGGGACGGCTCACTATCTGAAAAGAATACCTGGATACCTGGATCGTAGGGTCAATATATCCTCTTCACCTCAATTATCGTGCATGTAAGCCTTTTGAGCCTCCATGTACTCTGAAAGTCAGGCTTTCATACCATTTAATGTAAATTTTGTTTCAATTAATATTTCATTAATCTATCTGTGAAATTTGGTTCAATTCCGTTGGTAATATCATCATGAAATTCACGTAAAACAACTGCTATGTGACCTTACAAAAACTTTGGATTGCTTCCTCAGTTATCATGCATCTAAAAGAAAACTCCTTGGCAACAAAAAGGAAGCAAAATTATAACTTTATCTTTTGGGGTCACCACCCTCTGCTTAATTCAACTTATTTCATATATTCATTTGCATAAAATGTATTTCATAATTTTCCCTTGCGAGGATTTAACTAACCTATGCATTGGAACTTTGAAAAAAAATAGTTCCGTATCCGAAATGTTGCAATTTGTCAGATTTTAGATTGTGTGTGCTATAAAAGTTTAGTTTTTCTCACTGCACCATTATGGAGGCACCATAGCAAAACATTCTATGTAAAAAGTTAGGTCAATCAAGCTCTGTGAGGCTCCATTGGGGCCATGCACGATAATAGAGGTATGCACGATAATTGAGATTTGACAATAGTAGATATAATCTGTCGTGACCCCTCTGATATGCTGTTTTGGTAAACTTCTCCAACGTGTAAAGTGACCTTGTTAGTCTCAGAGTGCATAACAAGACGGTTTAAATTTCTTAATGTTCCAAATCTCAGCGTTTAACCTTGATTTAAACTGATTGACACTATCAGCAGATATGGTTTCGTCCGGTCCATGGAATTACCAAATTATTCAATGATTACCAAACTAAACCAAACTTTTACCAAATTAATCCTAAATTCATGATAATTATTGGGTCAAACTTATTTTTGTTTAAATTTTATTTGAATTCAGTATGCAAAATTATCAAATGAACCATTTTTTTAGCTTGTTGTTATATGTTGGCAATTTATATTTTAATTCCAGGTATACCAAATTAAACAGTAATCCGTTAATGAGTTGGCTTTCATAATAATTTGGTAATTGTCTCACTTAGCTAATGCAGTTCATGGATTCTCATAATGGATAATTGGGTTTACCAAATTATTTAGAAATGATCGAATATGATTTAACTATGCAGCTCATGGTTTCTCATAATGGATAGTTTGGTATACCAGATTATGGAGAAATTTTGACTTGGAATATGTTGATTTTCACTATAATTTGGTAATTGGCTCACTGTGCTAATGCCGTCTATTTTTTCTCACAATGGATAATCCAATATACCAAATTAATGAGCAGTTAAATAATAAGCATTATCAAATTATTTTTAATTAAAACACCTTTAAACCTTATAGTAATCATGACAATAAAGATAATTTGGTAATAGTATGGTTTAATTTGGTAATCATGGAATAATTTGGTAATTCCATGCACCCGGTTTCGTCACTTAAATTGTTCCAAAAAGAAACCGATCGGAATGTAAAACTATTCAGTCTAATGTTGAGATGACACTTCTTGGTTTTGAACTTTAAATAATGACCTCTCAGATCATCCTGAGCCAAGGAAAACATATTGTCCCACTTCAATTGGTCCAAGTTGTGTAATGATTTGTAAATCTCAAGACTCTTCTTGAATGCGGCAATATCAGGTTGCTTTATGATTGTTTCTGGTAGGCTGTTTCAAAGTATCACTGTATAAGGAAAAAAAGAATATCTAAAGTAGGAAGCATTTGTGTGGATCTGTCTAAAAGATTTTTTGTGCATATGTCGGGTGATCCTAACTGGTCTCTCAAGATAAGTTGGTCGCACTTCCAGTGTCATGGATATGTTGCATACCCTTGATTGGAGACGATTAGACTTGCGACGGATCGATCAGCGACTGACTATGTTTCACAACATCTTAAATGAGAGAGTAGCAATCCCACTCCCAAATTACATTGTTCCACCCACAAGACCTCTCAGAAACTCTCACTCTCTAGCACTCCAGCAGCTCCAAATAACCAGTGTTTTGTATGCTGTTTCTCTGATCTTCTTATTTTTGGTCTGGATGTTTCTGTGGAGAAAACCTAAAGTTTTATTTGCATTAGATGTTATATTGTCAATATGCTTGTTCCAGGAAAGATCATCAGATATAGTAACTCCTAGGTATTTGGCATTGTCCACAGTCTCTAGCACTTGTCCGTGTAGCCTGTAATCAAAAGAAATCTTTTTCTTCTTTTTAGTAATATTTAGGACAATGCATTTGCTAGGGTTGAACTCCATTTCCCATTTTTTCTCCCACTGCATTAGCTTGTCTAGATCTTCTTGCAGGGTGATACAGTCTTGCTTGTTATCTATAGCTAAGTAAACGGCAGTGTCATCTGCAAACAAACAAACTTGGGAGGTGATAGTGTTGGGAAGGTCATTAATATATAAGAGAAACAGAAGAGGGCCAAGCACCGATCCCTGAGGTACTCCTGACGTGACTGGTACTTCAGATGAGCATCCACCTTCTAAGACTACTTTCTGTGTTCTGCCTATAAGAAAAGATTTAATCCACAAAAGGGTAGCATTGTTAACTCCATGTTCCTGCAATTTATACAAAAGTTTAAGGTGGCTAACTTTATCAAAAGCCTTGCTGAAGTCTAACAAAACTAGATCAGTTTGTTTTCCTTCAGTAAGGTTTCTGGCAAGATGGTCGGTCAGTTGCAGTAGCTGTGTTTCACATGAGCGCCGTTCTCTGAAGCCATGTTGTAAATCATACAGAAAATTATTTTTGTCAAAATGTTTAGTTAGATTTGATGCTACAATATGTTCAAGAACTTTACACAATATACATGTTAAGAATATAGGCCTGTAATTTGCAGGATCTTCTTTGTTTCCTTTCTTAAAGAGTGGTGTCACATTTGCCTTCGTCCATACCTGGGGGAGGGTGCCTGTATCTAGGGATTTCTGAAAGAGAATTTGCAATATAGGAGAAATTTGATAACATAAGTTTTTATGCCCCCGATAGGGAGGCATCATAAATTTGACCCGTCCGTCCGTCTGTCCGTCCGTCTGTCCGTCCGTCCGTCATTCCGTCCAAAAACTTTAACATTGGCCATAACTTCCTTATTACTATCAAAGCGGTGTCGGGGGCATTGTCATCTTACAGTGACAGCTCTTGTTTAGTACTAAAAGTTTGAGGTTGTCAGGTCCTGCTGCTTTGTCTGGTTTCAGGTTGGATATTAGCTTTTGTACTCCACCAGTGCAGATGGTAATGTCTGCCATGACTGGATATTTACTGAAAGAGGAGGAAAACATATTTTGGCTTATGGATGAAAGGCAGGACTGAGCCAGAGAAATTGGTGTCATTGGAGTAAAGACTGATTGAAACTGTCGATTTAATATATCTGCTTTTTCTGTGTTGTCTGATTTGATGGTACCTGAAATTTTATCGAGAACGGGGGCTACTCCTGCTGCGTCTTGCTTGGCATTTTTTATTAGACTGAAAAGTTTCTTATTGTTAAATCTTGTGGCTTTCTCCTTGTTTTCAGTGTTTCCATCAAGGCCTAAAATATATTCAATATAGTTATTGTAAGAGACTTTTATTTGTTTCTTGATGTTTCTTTTCAGAGCCAGGAATGCAGTTTTCATCTTGTTGTTTCCATCTTTCTTTAATCTAAAATAAACTTGATCCCTTTTTCTAATTAGACGTTTTATAGGCTGTGTAATCCAAGGAAGTGATCTCTTATTCCCTAGTCTTTTGGTTGGAACAAATTTCTTGATACCTGTGGAGATTGCATCTGAAAAACTTAGCCAAATTTCTTCAACAGATTTAGATTGATGATCTTTTAATATTTCATGCTTAATTTGGTCCATATAGATTTTGAAACTACTCCAGTCAGCTTTTTTTGTAGAGATGAAACTGTCTCGGCTGTTGTTTGGTTACCTGTGGCTTTGTATCTGCAAGAAAAGAGACAATACTATGATCTGATATACCTGGGAGACATTTTACATTTTTAATTAAGGTGTGATTTGAGGTTAAGAAGAGGTCAAGTGTATTTTCTCCTCTGGTGCTTTCTGTTACCATCTGCGTGAGGTTGAAATCTGAAAGCAAATCACTAAATTCTTCATACAGGTTGTTACTTTATGTCCAAAGTAAAAAGTTGGATTCAGCAATTTGGGAGCTATATGGGACTGGCTCCAATTGGGGCTAAAGGGGGGGAGGTGTAAAGTAGTAAACAGTTAGTAGAATCATGACCAGGTTGGCAGTTGCCTGGTAAGCTCAGTTTTTGTTTGTTTGTTTGAAAGGGTTTTACGTTGCTTTCAACAATTTCACAGATTTATCGCGGCGGCCAGAGCACCTAACAATGGGTTCCTGGTATTTCTTTCACCTGTACTACCATTACACCCTTTCCTAGCCTCCGAGTGCTATCTCACAGGTTTACGATTATCTACCCATTGGTGAGAGACAAACGTCAGAAAGGATATTTGCCGCCACTGGGGATCGAACCCACGACTTCCAGATTGGAAGTCTTATGCCTTACCAACTGCGCTATGTTGGCGGCTTGGTTATCTCAGTTGGTAGAGCATCGGTACTACTGTTAAGGGGTTGTTTGAGTCCTATGTCATGCACATTTTTACGCCATGATTAACTTTAGTATTTATTTTTTGAAATACGATCTTAAAAAAACTTCTCTGGTTTAAAAGAAAAAATCAAGCGGTTGACCTAAAATATGAAATGGACCATCCCTCGAAATCGGAAATGGGGCGAAATGGACCTTCTCACACCAAAATGGACTTTTATATATGCAAACAAGAGTTGTCCGCGGACAACGTAGCTCGCCCAAACAGCTGCTTGTCACAAACAGCGCTTGACCAAAGACCGAAGTTCAAAGTGGTTTCTTTCAATGTTAAAGTCCATGATCTATTATATATCTGTTTGAGTAGTAATTAAGAAATATAAAAACTTTTTTGTTTTAATTGCATGTATAAGGTTAGGGTAAAGTGAAAGCCTACAAGCAGATGAGGTTACCAATGGAATTTCTTTGTATCAAACATGAAGTTTTTCTTTCAAATTTTTCTAAGTCCACAAAAGGTCAAGATCAAGGTCAAATTGTGAAGGACCTTAGTCTCTGTAGAAGCCTATCACCTAGTGAGTATGTGTATGAAGTAATGATGTCCCTAGGTTAAAGCATTTAGAAAATATAAGCAAGGTTAAACTTTTTCAGTTTAAGTTTTTCCAAGTCCATAAAAGGAAAGCCTTTCATCTGGTGACTTTGTATATGAAGTAATGATGTCCCTAGGTTAAAGCATTCAGAAAATATAAGCAAGGTTATGTTTTTGGTAAAAGAATTTCGGTTAAAGTATATCGAAGTTCATAAAAGGTCAAGGTCAAATTATCAAGGACCTTGATCTCTCACCAAAGCCTATCACCTAATGAGTATGTATCTGAAGGAATGATGTCCCTATGTTAAAGCATTCAGAAAATATAAGCAAGGTTAAAGTTTTTGGTTAAAGTTTTCAGTTAAAGTTTTTCTAAGTCCACAAATGGTAAAGGTCAAGGTCAAATTGTGAAGGACCTTGGTCTCTGGTGAAAGCGTATCACCTGGTGAGTATATATATGAAGCTATGATATCCCTAGGTTAGAGCATTAAAAAAATATATGCAAGGTGAAAGTTTTTGGTTAAAGTTTTTTGGTTTAAGTTTTTCTAAGTCCACAAAGGGTCAAATCAAGGTCAAATTGTCAAGGACCTTTGTCTATGGTGAAAGCCTATCACCTAATGAGTGTGCATATGAATTAATGATGTCTCTAGTTAAAAGTTACAGAAATTATAAGCAAGGTTAAAGTGTTTTTGGTTAAAGTTTTTGGTTAAAGTTTTTTTTAAAAGGGTCAAGGTCACAGTCTAAAGGTCATTTCGACATGGATGTTGGTCTCAAATGAAAGCCTGTGCCCTAATGAGTGTTTCTGTAAAAAATAAAGCCTCTAGGATAAATATTGATAGAAATAAAAAACTTTAACCTAATGCGGACGCCGATGCTGACATCGACGCCGACATCTGAGGGTATGAGCTAAAAAAGCAATGAAATGATAGTAAATGGTTGTTTGTCTCAAATGATATTATCTAATGTCTTAATGGTGATCTTATTCAAATTGTAGTTGTCATGATTTAAACTTTTAGATTTAAGACCAATGAGATATAATAATCTAAGAATTCTTTTGCAAATAAAACCAGTCCGTTTCGCGGCCGACAACCTGTCCCATTTCGTCTTATAAGTCAAAGTAGAATGGTGAAAAAAGACATAAAAAACTCTTTAATTACAATACTACCTTGTAAAATTATATCAAAACATTCATTAGATTCCTATATGATGGTATTTTAACTTTACAATATCTGAATATTGACCTTCAAGGTTTGATAAAAGTCAATTTCGCCGACAGAAGGTCCATTTCGCCCCATTTCGTGCTTGGTGGTCCATTTTGTATTATAGGTCAACCCAAAATCAAATGGTAAAGACTTAAGATCATAATGCACATAATTACAGGCTGTTCTTATTCTAAATATCCTACCAATGCTGGGATATTCCAGGTTCAGCAAGACAAGCATTAAGACATGTTCATTTTTTGATAATGAAGATATTAACAACAGCTGGTCTAAATTCTCTTATTTCAACACCAAAACTTTTGGGCTTTAAGAAATGTCTATTGACATACCCAATCTATTTTCATTAAAGCTTTTTGGTGGATTATGGAAAAATAAAGGTAGATTATCACTTGATAAACTCACCACCTCACCAGTGAAATTATTAAAATCCTATAACCTGCTTTTTTTCAATTCACCCTATCTGACGTTTTTTAATCAGTGCACAGTTGGTTACGTCATCATAAACGTAGCATAGCAGTCACATTCAAATTGACATACTTTTGGAAAATTTGTACTAAAATTTTCATATTATGTCTAATCTTTTTTTCATTGAAAAAATAGATATTTTTTTTGTTTTGCAAGTAAGATTGATTTATATTTCATTTCATAAACAACAAAAGTTATATTTTCACTTGTGGCAGAGCCACAAGTGAAAATATAGTTCTTTTTGTTCACTCAATGAAATATAAGGCGATCTTTATTTGTATATTTGTTTCAGATGGTGATGACCAACAGAAGATCAGGTTTCAGACAGAGTTGGAATTTGTTCAATGTTTAGCCAATCCTAATTACCTAAATTGTGAGTAGGCCCTACATGTATCTTATGCAGCATATGAAATAGTAATATTTTGATAGAGGATAATCATTAAGTTTTTCAATGTATTAAGTTTTTCAATGTAAGAAGGATTGATATTTCAATGAGCTAGTAACAAATTTTCATGAGTGGGTATATGAAATATTAATTGATCTCACTTGAAAAACATATAATATAATGAAAAAATGAGCAAAAATGTGAAAATATTTGGACTAATTTTCTTAAAGTGCATCATTTTGCACAGGATTGCTTTAATGCAACATCAGCAAAGTGCAAAAAGTTCGACCTTAGTCAGTCTACGCAGACTGCCTAGGGTCAACACTTTACACACTACCCAGATGGTCCCTTTTCCCATGATAGGTCATAAATAGTAAATTGAAGGGGTTAAGCAAAGCCTTATGAAATGTCTGTAAAATGTGTAGACCCCTCCCCCCACCTTTGAACAGTTTCAAGCACTGACACAGAATAATTTGTCAAAAGGGTGTGGGTTCCACTGAAAATAAAATTTTCCCCAGTGGACTGTCAAAATGTCACAACTACAGCTAGAACAAAGCCAATGTCAAGTTTTAATTCTTCGAGGCAAAAGAATCATCCCAAATACATGTATTGGGAATGCCTTTTTGATATGAACTAATATTGTTTCTTCATGCTTTATTTCAGTTTTAGCTCAAAGAGGGTATTTTAAAGAGAGCTGTTTCACCAACTATCTGAAATATCTACAGTATTGGAAGGAACCAAGATATGCCAAATACCTCAAGTAAGATTATACTGTTAGAGAATATTATGTGTGCAAGGTCTTGCTGCCACAGTCATTGCGCAGTTGGTTGCGCTTAAGACTCAAAATCTTTAATCATCAGGGATCGACACAAACACCAGTCCTCTGGTCTAAGACCTGTGGATTTTAGGGAGGACTGGTAAATGTTACCATGGTCACATCAGGCCTGTACTAAATGGCAGTTCTTAGTATTTCAAATCTGTCCAGTTTTGAAAAATAATTGCCTTGCCAATACTTATATTTGCATTTCCAAATGGAAATCATTGTAAAAAAAAAAGGAAATTGCTTGTCAAAAGCAATTTCTTCTTTTCCAACAATGTTTTCCTTGCAATTCATTCTTTGAATTGCTAAAAATGTAGGACCTGTTGTTATTATGGGAGGACCTGTAATATTTAGGGCTAACAGGTTCTTTAGGCCAGTGGTAAAAAGTAGTTAGTGTCAAACCCTGATCATAGGGTGTCATTGGGTTCAATCCCTGGTGGCAGCACATGTCTTGTCAAACATTATCTCCCACCAATTGATGAATGATTATAAACCATAAAGGGATAGCAACTTGAGGTTAGGATAAGATGTAATGTACTAGTATGAGAAATACCAGGAATCCATTGTTGTGTGCTCAAGCTGCAGTGATATGACTGAAAAAAATGTTAAAATGATGTTTAAGCCAATTCAAATAAACAATCAATTAAAGAATTGCTTATCTGTTTTTGACATACAAAATGTACCTGTTTTGCCTTACTTATATTTTTAATCGATATCAATTTGTTATCTTTCCTGCTTTTTCAGTTAACTTTTTGAAACAACTTTTTACAATGACATATCTAATTTGACCCTTTTGAAACTGATTTTTTTTTCACAATTTCGATTGGCTTTTAATGTTAAACTCCATTTCTTTGATTTTCTACAGTAGGAACATTTCAGGAAGGAGCTAGTTAACTCGCAATGTGCCAAGTTTATAGGAGTCTTTTGTTATCACTTCAGTCGCTGTGATATGACTGAAATATTGTTTAAAGCTGTGTAAAACCTCATTCAAACAAACAAAAACCCTATAAATATCTATATAAATGACCTACAGAAAGCACATATCTGGGGCCCACAGTATGCATCGAGTGCTTTTGTTTTATATATGTGACCTGTCAGCGAAAAGGGACCATTTGGGTAGTGCCTAAAGTGCTGACCCCAGTCAGACTGTGCGGATTGCGCAGACTGACAAGGGTCGAAACCTTTGCACTTGGCTTACTTTCTGAATCTAGAATGATCAATCTAGCTTCCTGTGAAAGAAATTTTGAATTGAGACCTCTTGTTCACCTATGCTGGACCCAATCTCATTTTCAAATATTAAACTGAGTTCCCAGATTGTCCCTTTTTGTGTAATGGGTCACATATTTATAAAGTAAGAGGTACTGTAATGGAGATAGTATTTCTACCTCAATAGATATGTGGCTTATTGTTTTACCGCTTTTCATGACTGTTTATCTGTCTTTGAAAACTTAACTTGCAAACTAAACATTTTTTCATAATTTCAACACTATTTAAGTTAAATGCTTCCTTTCATCTGACAAGGTCAGTGTTTAACATTATCAAGGTCAAACTTCTAAAAAACATGCTGCTTTGGAGGCATTAGTATTTCATGAATACTTTAATTTTTCATAAGAAGAAATGGATGACTCAGCGTGAAACAGTTGTAACTGCCTATGAACATATAGGCAGTTATAACTGCTTTATGCTGAGCCATCAAAATACTATCAAAGGTTCTTATCCTCCTTTATTGTAGGTATCCTCAGGCACTACATTTCTTGGACTTGCTACAGTATGAACACTTCAGAAAGGAGTTAGTGAACTCACAATGTGCCAAGTTTATAGACGATCAACAGTTACTGCACTGGCAACATTACCAGAGAAAACGTATGCAGCTGCTTAATACACAGGCTGAACAAACAGCGGCCATGAAAGAGTCAAAACCTACTTGAGATAGATAAACATACACTATATAAAATAAAATGCTTCTGAAATATCTCACAATATGTCTGAATTGCCACATGGTCAATTTTTTTACTGTCCACTTCTTTAAACTTAACATTTATTTGTGCAAGAATTTGAAAAATGAGCCTGCACATGACATTTCAAACAATTTTACATGTGCAAGAATTTGACAAATGAGCCTGCACATGACATTTCAAACACTTTCACATGTGCGCGAGGCACAAACATTGAGAAGTTCACACAATCACAAAATGGAATAAGAATATAAGCAGGCCTTGTGAAGGGGGATGTAAACTATCTACAGAATGCATCATGAAGACTGGTCAGACTGTGCAGATGCACAGGCTGGCCTTTATCTGATTTGCACACATGAGGCATTGTTGGAAAAATGAAGCACAAGCTCAAATCATTTTCATATTTTCACTGATCATAGAACAATCCATAAGTATATTAACCCTTTGCTGTTTAATCCCTGCTTTTTACGTGCCTGTGATTTTATGATTGAGAAAACATTGTGAAAAAAGAAGAAATTGCTTCTGACAAGCAGTTTCTTCTTTTTCCACACTGTTTTCTACCCTACTGAATGGTTATTTTTCAAATTAAACCCGTCTGCAAAACCTTTGAATTTGGACAGGTCCCAAATTTTGTAAAACAGGAACGGGTTAAGGGAATATCTTAGTTACTTTTTACACAACTTTGCTTTTGACTCGGAAAATATTACTTGAAAACTTTATGAAATTTTTGAGAGAAAAGAAGAAAATGCTGATGACCAGCATTTTCAGTTTTCCCTCATTGTTTTCTACTCTTTAGCCTTAGACATACAATATATTTTGCTTTATATCTGTTTGCATCAGAACAACTGATATAACCGCCAACAGACCCTATTTTTTATCTGGTAATAAACAACTCTTTCAAGAAATGTTGTATTTCATTACCAACAAGTCAATATCCTTTTTTCAGCTAGGAAGTTTTAGGAGAAAAGCTGTAGCTTCTCTATAATATGTGTTGTCGTTGTTGTGCAAGAACTTCGAGATATTTTGTGATATCTTCCATCTTACTTAACACATTCAATTGAAACTTTGAATACATGCTCACTATCATAAAAGCAACACATTGAATCAAGAGGGAAAACCGTTTATGCATTTTTTACATATTATGCCAGGTATAACTCAGGATCTAGCATCTTACAGACGGGGTTTGCTTGTTAAATAGTCTGTCATGTTTCAGATTTTATCTCATAACTATACGAATATCCATGTGATAACATCCCGTATGATATTTTTTGTGATATTACATAGTTATTTTTAGAACAATGATATAATGTAGTTATTTTTAGAAACTTGCTTTTCAGTTAGAAACATCGATGAAAAGAAGACAAATAGAGGTTATAAGATAAATATAATACATACTTAGTGTATTGTATGAAAAAAATATCTAACTCAGTTGTGAGAATTGACAATTGTCTCGGCAGAGCCTCGACAATTTTGAATTCTCCCAACCTCGTTAGATAATTTTTCCCTATAATACACTAAGTATGTATTATAAAGCATATGGTAAACAGTAAAGAAAAAACATGAAGATGAAGAATTTTTAAAACATTTATTCATATCCAATGTCATAAATTATCAATAAACAATTAATTTGTATAATTTCTACATGGTCAGTTTAAAAAATAAAGTAAAATGTTTGTAAAATATGTCTTCCTCAAATTTTGTTGAACACCTCACTAGTATTTGAAGCCCATGCCTAGAACAATTATTATCAAAGAAGCACATGTATAAGTGAACTTCACTAGAAGAAGTACATAAATAATGAGGTTTATGCTAGTTATACCCCCCTCCCTCCTCCCCAAACTATGTTTGGGGAGTATATAACAGTCAGCATGCAGGTCAGTCTGTCAAAGGGTCAGTCCATTTGTCAGTAGCTTTTTCTTGTCTGTTCAATTTCTCAGTAACTATAAGGCCAGTTACATTGAAACTTTACAGATATGATCAGTATCAGACAGAGATGTGCAAGTGATATTTTGGTCACGATCCATTTACTTTCGACAGAAAGATAGCCTTTTTGATGGAAAATGGCTTTTCATTATTGACAAGCACTTGTAGGGGGTATTAGTCCACTTTGCGACAGTCTAGTCTAAAATTGTTTTTTTCTTAACATATTCCAGTATGGTGGGTCTTCATTTGAATGGGAGACTTGTGTGTTATCTCCCTTGTTTGCTCTGTCGATTAAATCAAAGGTGTTCGAAAATCGTTAACAGTCCTTTTAGAATTTTTCGTTGGATTTGATCCAAAGTTTCTCTGGAGAAGTTACGAGTTTTATTTTCGTGAATACAAAATACTTATTTATGAAATTCGTATTTATGATACAGTTTTGAATCGTAAAGAAGAAATTAAATATTTATTTTACGTCAAATGTATCTCATAAATTGCCCAATATTTGATTTAGAGCTTATCTTTAAATCTTACAGTGCAAAGAAAATAAGGATAAAACCCAAGGTAACCACTGATTTGGACCCTTCCTCCTTTAAGATTTTTCAAGGGAGATAACCAATATCCCTCATTGAACTCAACATGACATTCCAATGAGTATCCACAACACAGGGTTTGTGTATATGTTGTCATAAAAAAGATTTTTGAAATCTGTAATTGTAGCTCTGTTACTCTGTTGTTACTAAATAATGGTTCAAACAAGCATTTGACATAATCCATGATTTGAAAAGTCAATAGATAGTCAATAATATAAACCTTAAATTTTAAGTTGTTAGTGGGTAACCAAACCCTCATAACTTCAGCTTGGAAAAGCTGAAGTTACAAGGTTTTGGTAACCCACTGATGAAATGTTTTCACTTTTGCTAAGCACATTATTTATGTTGGAGTTAAGACAAAGTTATCTTCATGCGTTAACAAAGAATTACCTAGTAATGCCTTCCAACTTTCGAAAGAGCCCAAAATAACACAATTAAACTCGCAAAAGTATGTCACAGTTAGGCCCTGCTAGGTGAATAATAACACAAAATACATGAGCAATGATAAAAAGATCTTCTATAGCAGTCAATTATTGAACAAGCAAGCAAATTGATTCTCTTCAGAAATAGCCTTTGGGCAAAGATATCTTATTGCACATTCTAACACAGATAATTCTACGGAATGTACCATATGATTAATATGACCCTTTAATACCCAAGTTAAATTGTTTCATTGAAAAAAGAAAGGAACAATATTGTAGTACAACATCTATTAGAGTGCTAGTATATTAGCCCTTGTACATTTCCAACAATTTCATGTGCACACGGTACATTGAGCAGTCTGGAAAACTACACAATGCAATTAAAATATTGGCTGAACACTTCAGGGTTCCAATTGAATTTAAATTTGGGGGTGAAAACAGTCATTTTACAGCATACTTGTACCCCCTTTACATGAAACAAAGAAGGCTACTCGCAAAAATTGGGGGTACAAGATTTAAATTGGGGGTGAAAAACCCCCATTTGAGGGGTTTTGGGAACCCTGCACTTGAAGAATGTGTAAGACCTTATCTATATACGAACCACAGACTGTGAAGGATATATAGGCTGGTCAGAGGCTTTATTTGCACACATGTGAACTGGTCATTACACTGAAACAATATCTTATCTTGTAACAAGAGGACCCTGAGGGCCCTAAATCGCTCACCTGATATTTCAAGTAAATTACCATTAAGACTCCATTTCCTATGATATGGCATGAACCTTCCCATTTTCAACAGAGTTCATTCTTGTGACCTGGCAAACATTTTGATCAAGTTTCATGAAGATTGGACTATATTTGTGGCGTTTGGAGCTCTTACGAGAAAATTGTCATTAAGGCCCCTTTTCCCGTGATATGGCAAGTATACTTCCCATTTTCAATAGACTTCATCCTGATGACCTAACAAACATTCTGACCAAGTTTCATGAAAATTGGACCATATTTGTGGCTTCTAGAGTCTAAACAAGAAATTTGTCATTAAGGCCCCTTTTCCCGTGATATGGCACAGATCCTTTCCATTTGAGCAATTTTCATAAGGGACAACCCAAGGAATATTTCTGCCAAGTTTGGTTGATTTTGACCCATAAGTTTAGGAGGAGATGTCGTTTAAAGATATTGTTGACAAAATTGTCTTTAAGGCGCCTTTTTCCGTGATATGGCATGGATCCTTCCCATTTTCATTAGACTTCATCCTCATGACCTAACAAATATTCTGACCAAGTTTCATGACGATTGGACCATATTTGTGGCTTCTAGAGTGTAAACAAGAAATTTGTCATTAAGGACCCTTTTCCTGTGATATGGCACGGATCCTTTCCATTTGAGCAATTTTCATAAGGGACCACCCAAGGAATATTTCTGCCAAGTTTGGTTGATTTTAACCCATAAGTTTAGGAGATGTTGTTTAAAGATATTGTTGACAAAATTGTCATTAAGGCGGCTTTTTCTGTGATATGGCATGGATCCTTCCCATTTTCAATAGACTCCATCCTCATGACCTAACAAACATTCTGACAAAGTTTCATGACGATTGGACCATATTTGTGGCTTCTAGAGTGTAAACAAGAAATTTGTCATTAAGGCCCCTTTTCCCATGATATGGCGCCGATCCTTTCCATTTGAGCAATTTTTAAAAGGGACCACCCAAGGAATATTTCTGCCAAGTTTGGTTGATTTTAACCCATAAGTTTAGGAGGAGATGTCGTTTAAAAATATTGTTGACAAAATTGTCATTAAGGGGGCTTTCTCTGTGAAATGGCACGGATCCTTCCCATTTTCAATAGACTTCATCCTGATGACCTAACAAACATTCTGACCAAGTTTCATGAAGATTGGTCTGTATTTGTGGCTTCTAGAGTGAAAACAAGAAATTTGTCATTAAGGCCCCTTTTCCCGTGATAAGGCACGGATCCTTTCCATTTGAGCAATTTTCATAAGGGACCACCCAAGGAATATTTCTGCCAAGTTTGGTTGATTTTAACCCATAAGTTTAGGAGATGTCGTTAAAAGATATTGTTGACAAAATTGTCATTAAGGCGGCTTTTTCTGTGATATGGCATGGATCCTTCCCATTTTCAATAGACTCCATCCTCATGACCTAACAAACATTCTGACAAAGTTTCATGACGATTGGACCATATTTGTGGCTTCTAGAGTGTAAACAAGAAATTTGTCATTAAGGCCCCTTTTCCCATGATATGGCGCCGATCCTTTCCATTTGAGCAATTTTTATAAGGGACCACCCAAGGAATATTTCTGCCAAGTTTGGTTGATTTTAACCCATAAGTTTAGGAGGAGATGTCGTTTAAAGATATTGTTGACAAAATTGTCATTAAGGGGGCTTTCTCTGTGAAATGGCACGGATCCTTCCCATTTTCAATAGACTTCATCCTGATGACCTAACAAACATTCTGACCAAGTTCATGAAGATTGGTCTGTATTTGTGGCTTCTAGAGTGAAAACAAGAAATTTGTAATTAAGGCCCCTTTTCCCGTGATATGGCACGGATCCTTTCCATTTGAGCAATTTTCATAAGGGACCACCCAAGGAATATTTCTGCCAAGTTTGGTTGATTTTAACCCATAAGTTTAGGAGGAGATGTCATTTAAAGATATTGTTGACAAAATTGTCATTTAGGCGGCTTTTTCTGTGAAATGGCACGGATCCTTCCCATTTTCAATAGACTTCATCCTCATGACCTAACAAACATTCTGACCAAGTTTCATGAAGATTGGACCAAATATTTGGCTTCTAGAGTAAAAACAAGAAATTTCCACCCAAGGAATATTTCTGCCAAGTTTGGTTGATTTTAACCCATAAGTTTAGGAGATGTTGTTTAAAGATATTGTTGACAAAATTGTCATTAAGGCGGCTTTTTCTGTTAAATGGCACGGATCCTTCCCATTTTCAATAGACTCCATCCTCATGACCTAACAAACATTCTGACCAAGTTTCATGACGATTGGACCATATTTGTGGCTTCTAGAGTGAAAACAAGAAATTTGTCATTAAGGCCCCTTTTCCCGTGATATGGCACTGATCCTTTCCATTTGAGCAATTTTCATAAGGGACCACCCAAGGAATATTTCTGCCAAGTTTGGTTGATTTTAACCCATAAGTTTAGGAGGAGATGTCGTTTAAAGATATTGTTGACAAAATTGTCATTAAGGCGGCTTTTTCTGTGAAATGGCACGGATCCTTCCCATTTTCAATAGACTCCATCCTCATGACCTAACAAACATTCTGACCAAGTTTCATGACAATTGGACCATATTTGTGGCTTCTAGAGTGAAAACAAGAAATTTGTCATTAAGGCCCCTTTTCCCGTGATATGGCACGGATCCTTTCCATTTGAGCAATTTTCATAAGGGACCACCCAAGGAATATTTCTGCCAAGTTTGGTTGATTTTGACCCATAAGTTTAGGAGGAGATGTCGTTTAAAGAAAAAGTTGACGCCGTGATGGACAGACGGACGCCGGACAACGATCGATCACAATAGCTCCCTTGAGCACTTCGTGCTCAGGTGAGCTAACAAAATAAGTACCCCTGTAAACACAATGTTGATTTTAAAAAAAAAGGCTTAATATTAAGGGTTTTTTTCATCATTGGGTTTGAGACATTTTCTGTATAGCTATAGGAAAGCAGAAATTTTTTATTGAGGTATAAACACAAAAATTTCAGCCAGATGAAATGCATGAACATTGTAAGGTACTACTTAAACAAAATTTCTGTACTAAAGAGTCATCATGTGTTAATTCCAAGCCAATTTGATTTGTTTTAGGCATTCTTGAGATGAAAAATAAGAAAGTCCTTCAATAAACACAAATCTATTGAAACAAAATCATCATTACCCATTTCCTGTGAATGCCCTGGATTAAACATCCCTGCTGTTTTATACTTAAGTAAATATTGTGGAAAAAGAAGAAATTGCTTGTAACAAGCAATTTCTTCTTTTACCTCAATACTTCTCTAAGAAATATGATTATTTCTTTTACAATTACACCCACTTTTTATTATTGCCTACAATCTCTTTCAATTTCATCCAGTCTAAAATTTCATAAAGATGGGAAAGGGTGATGGGGAATGTTAGTAATCAATATTATCCCGTATTTTTAATCAATTATCACAGAATGTACTTATTCTTAATTCACAAACATACATTATAATTTTGATTTTCTCAAAGAACCAACAATTGGTTTATCCACAAATTCTCTCCACCAATCAGCTCTCTCCAAGGCTTTATCTCCCTGTAACATTGTGGCATATAGATTCTTGTATATCTGAAAGTAACATAAAATCCAGTTTAAACCTCCTTGTGCTTATCATGGCATAATTCTGATGTACTCAAAGCTTTGGTGGATAGTGTAGACTAAGATAGGCCTTCATTTACATGCAGTCTGATCTTATCCTACACTGCCTGCTTTCTACTTTAAAATTATTGCAGGTAAACTACTTTGCAAAAGTGGACCTGGCTTAATCAAAAGAAGTTACAGATGATTATCGTAGGTTTACAAATTGAAGGCAAATGGTGTAGAGCCAAAAAGATTTTGACTATTAATTTTGACTGACCTTCGAATGAGACACCTTAAACTGAAAACATTTCAAATTGTGTCATTTTGCATTCAAATCAATAAATAGATGTTGAATCTAAGTTCTGTACAATTTAAATACTCAACATTGACTGGTGACATTGGCATTAGAGCTATTGTGTTCAATGATAAATGGTTTGGTAATGGGGATTAAGTGAGAAAGATTATTTTGACATTTACATGTACTTGTTTATTTGAGTTATGTACTTTTGGACAAACTCAATTTGAACATTTGACAGTGTACCAATCTCAAAATTTATTTTAATGACACATTTAGTGCTTTTGGAGAAAGAATTTACAAAATCATTTTGAAATTAATGTGTAAGCCACAATTACTTATAACAGTTTTGGACTAACTAATTCAAACATATTATGAAGTTGTTAAATGGATTTATATATGCTTGATTGAATCTAAAATGTCCCTTCAATTTCTTACCTCTCCGTCTGATTTACCAATGGGAGAGTTGAGTATAAAATCAGGGGGAGATAACACATCAGCTAGAGCTACAGCATCATCCTTAACCTCTCCACACAGCTCTAGAATCGCCTCCTGTATCAGGGTTGGGGCCTCTGGTCCAGATATATAACCGCCTGAAATACAGTAATGAATTATTAACTTAACTATAAATGTGTCATAGCCACAGATGCCCCCCACAAATATTCATTGTGATTTACCCAAATAGACTTTTCAGATGGCACTAGTTTTATTCAAGGGGAACTAGTGTGCAAAATTATTTTTGTATTCCGATAAAAATTGAAGAAATATAGGATATTGAATGAGTGGTCATGGAATACCAAATTTATTGAACAAGTCACCTTCAAACAGATAAAAAACAACAACATTGCACTAGTTTTCTTGAAGGAGAACTACTGTGAAAAATTATTCTTGAAATCTGATGATGATTGTAGAAATATAGGATATTGAATAAGTGGTCATGGAATACCTAAATTATTAAACGAGTCATCTATAAAAAGATAAAAACAAGGTTTTAATCTGTTTATAGTTGACGAGTTTAATAAATTCTGTATTTTATGATCACAAATTTCATATTCTATTTATTAAATGACCTGAATTTTTGCAAAAAAATTGTCAAACTGAAGTCACAACTGACCAGTTTCATCATATGACATATGTGACCTTGACTTATGGAGTTTCCAAACAAACTCTTCCTATGATACTAGTGCCCAAGGGGTCTGGAAATACGGATTTTCTCCACTTGTCCCTGGACAAGTAAAGTGTGATTTTCTACTTGTCCATGATCAAAATGAACTTTTCTGCAAAAAGAGGATAGATGAATATTGAGAAAAAATTGTCTTCAATGAAAAAAATGCTGGAGCCCAGCATTTTCTTCATTAAAAACAAAAGTTTTCTACCCTTTGATACAAATATCAGGCTAAATAATTTCTTAGATCGTTTTTTGTACCATTCCACGATTAGCTCTGGTATTTACTTGTCCACAAGTAGCCTTGAAAAATGTACTTGTCGACAGGTAGAAAAGCCTGTGTCAGACAAGCCTGGCATGGGAATTCCACACCCCTGTGTTCATCAAGGAGAATAACTGTTTTAATTCTAAAATCCAGGTCAGAAGGACTCAAGTAATGTCAATTTTTTCTGTTTGTGCATCCTTCTTTCCATAAACTTGCAATATAGTCAATAATTTTCAACCAATTTGCTTCAAACTTGCCCAGAATGATTATAACAATATAAGTATTGTTCATATCAAAACGGGCCAGATCTGACAAGCATCACAGGAAAAACGGCTTACAAAAAATTTATATGCTTATCCTCATTTTGACACCATTGGATCAGGTGACCGATGCTCTAACTGCTGAACTATCGAGGCAGTTTATGATTATTGTAACATCATAAGAATTGTTCTTTTCAGACACTGGAGCGGGCTGGCAAGTACATGTTAAACATGAAAAAGCGACTTTAAAGGATTTTCTCTCCCTTACCTTCGCTAAATTTTGAGAGATGGCTTTTTCTCAATTTTTTTACAATTATCATGTGATGATATATGTTAAAGAGACCTATCATAGTCATAGGCTTTCCAATTGAGTTATTTTAAAGTACCAAAATAGCTCATGGGCCTCTTGTTATCATTCACATAACAGGATTTTTTATTGCTTGTATAATTATCTTGCATATTCCAGGGTACAAATTAAATATCTGTCAAAACATATTAAAGAAATTTGAAATTGTCTTTTGTTTTACCTTGATACAAATTGGTCAGGTGTTTTTCTAATCTCCACAACCCAAAGAGTGAACACAGTTTTGTAAGAACATTTTTGATTGGTTGTGAGGCCATTTCTCCATCTTTTCCCTCCTCTATCATTGTCCAAAATCGGTCAATCACTGTATGCTAAAAAAATTAAATTCCAAAATTTTACCAACATGTGATGTAAAAATACCACATGTTTAAGTATCATATACAAAAAGTTGTCAGATCTACTTGATCAATACTCGATTCATATGAAAAGAAAAAGGCAAACATATCGATAGGCAAACAGTTTTATCTTATAACTATACAAAAATCTGTGTGATAACATCCCATATGATATTGTTACAGATATCACATGGATATTTTTAGAACAATGATATAATGCGGTTATTTCAGAAACTTGCATTTCAGTAAGAAACATCAAAGAAAACTAGGCAAATAGAGGTTATAAGATAAATATAATACATACTTAGTGTATTGTATAAAAAAAATATCTAACTTGCTTGTGGGAGTTGACAATTGTCTTGACAGAGCCTCGACAATTATCAATTCCCCCAACCTTGTTAGATTTTTTTTTCATGCAAAAACACTTAGTATGTATAATGTATAACTAGTGTTTAGGTTGTAGGCAGCTACAACTGTTTTACCCAAAACTATCTATTGCCAGAGCTCATTCCTTCAATACAGATTCAGTTTACTTTGATATGACCTGGTTTTTGGCGCAATATTCATAATAATTATCATTTAAATACTGTGTATAGGTGCTTTTTGTTACCCATTCTTCTAATATTTTCACCAGTTTCATGATTTTAAGCTATTCTTTACTGCTTTTAGGTGGATTATTGAGAAATAACCGTAGAATATGATTTGACTCATCATCTACACCCTTAACAACAAAAGCTCATAGCTCACTCATAACTCTGCCTCTCATGAAAATGTAACTTTTGTTCACTCAGTGGATATAATAATTGATCTTACACTAAAACAAACAATTAACCTCCATTTCTTTACAAAAAGTGAAATGATTTAGTCATGACAGACTTTTAAGATGCAGATAACATATTTGAGTCTGTGCGTGACATTTCCAACAATTTCAAAGTTGTGCAAAATAAAGGCTCTGGCTAGCCTGTGCATTTGCACAGTCTGACCAGAAACTTTAATTTGAACTTTGTATATGTTTAGGGTCTCAAAGTGGTTTAAGACTGGGAGGCAATCTACTAATTATTGTGGACGTGAAGGCTATCAAATGTTGTCTGTTAACGTTCATGCAAAATTGTTGGAAATGTCACGCACGGGCTTACTCGTGAACTTTCTGGGGTTAAAGGACCATCAGTAAATTTGACCCTTTTCAGCCTGCACCGTCTGACAAGGATTGTTACCTTTTGAATTTTCTAGATTATCTAAAGGAAGAGCTATGTTTGTTGAAAGACAAGCAGATGACAGAGGAATGCATGTGAATACGTCACCTTTCTCTATATTCAAAACTCACATAATTATTGACATACAAATGAATGCTTTTTATGTGATCCAGCACGTGGCTAAGGATCATATTTGAAAATTAGTTTGGATATTGAAAAGGTCAACCAGAGGTCACATAGCCAAAGAATATACAGTCAATCTTGTTCGAGCGAGGGTGGCAAAATTTAACAAAAATTAGACAGTGGCGAACAAATCCAAACTGAGCTCAATGGGCTGACATCTCAATATTTGATAAGAATTATCCATTTTTTATCAGTGATGGTAATCAACATCCCATGTAGACAGGTATATGTGTGAATATGGTATATCTCAAAATGGCAGAATGGCAAAATTTCAAAATATTAGGGGTATTTTGGTGAGCTTAATTTTTCGCTGACTAGCAAGGGTGGCAAAACTGGCAAAAAAATAGACTGTTGCAAACAAATCCTCAAAGTACAGTTTATAAATTCCTACCTCAATATAAGCTATAGCAAGAGTCCTACAGAAGTAGACCTGACTGTTATTTCTGGCAGTAAAACCATCTTTTCCACCAGATAGTTGTTTACCCAGACGATCTGCACTGTCTACCAACAATCTTACCACCAACCATTTATAGGCATCCAGTATTACTGTAATATGTGAAAAAAAAAGATGAATTAGATAGAGGATAATCGTTTGTTTCAGTGTAAGGTCAATTTATATTTCATTGAGTGAACAACAAAAACCATATTTTCACGAGTGAAAATATAGCCTTTGTTGTTCACGAAATGAAATATAAATCGATCTTACGCGAAAAACAAACGATTATTCTATTTCTTTAATGCAAAAATGAGACAAAATGCGAAATTTCTAAGACATATATTCATAAAGCGCGTCATCTTGTGCGTGACTGCTATGCAACATTTATTGTGACGTCACTTATTTCACCCCGCATAGATGACGTCATATAGGATGAAATGCACAAATGCAGAGTATAAGTTTTTGATAATTTCACTGCTTTTGCGGTGAGATTATCAAGTGATAATCTACCGCTATTTCTCGATAAACCACCAAAAAGCAATAAAGAATGTCTTGTATTTCTTACTGTTATAAACTGACATTATTAATTTAAACTGATTTATAAAATTTTACCAAAAATATAAGCCAAAACTTGTAATTTGCATCAATATATACTATAATATATATATGTGATCTATCATTCAAAAAGAGACCATCTTGGTAGTGCATTCAGACTGCGCTGATTACGCAGGCTGACTGGGGTGGACACTTTTCAAATTTGGCTGATTTTATGAATCCTGAATGATCATTCTACCTTCTGTAGAAGAATATAAGAATTTGACATCTGGTTGACTTGTGCTTTTTCTTTTTTCTTTTCAATTGTCTATCTTACAGAGTTCCCAAATTGCCCCTTTTTGCATGATGGGTTACAAATCTAAATCAACAAGAGCATACTCTCCCTGATAAGTCCTTGATTCCAGCTTCCTCCAATGGTTACTCTACCCCTGGGGCCCATTTTACTAAGGTCCTTTCGAAAAAAATGATCGTAAGTTGAAATCACAAATCATACCTGGGTTTTTTTTATCATTTTTAGATTCTGCCTTGCACTATCTCATTGGAATCATCTTTAGAAGACGATTCCAATGAGATGATGCATGGCAGAATTCCATATTTAGCTACTTCTGTAGAAGCAATTTTAATTTTCAATTTTCGCAAAAAATTAATGTAGGATGTTTAGTAAAACAGGCCCCTGGTGACCAAATAGAGATGATTTACTAATTTTTTAGCTCACATTAAAACTTTGTCAGGGCTGCTGCTAGTGTTTCAAATTAGGGAGTCATTGCCCTTTAACCATTAAAGTCTGGGGATCAAAATAGATTACATAGGGGACAAGAGAATAGAAAAAGAGTCAATTGACATTTTCTTGTAAAAATATGGTAAAAGCAATTGATTTGTAAAATTTTAGATAGTATATAGGATGCATCAAAAAGTTTTGACCCTTAGAAATTTCTTTTGATGAGGTCACAATGACCCCCTTTGGAGAAATTTCAAAGGGTCAAAATAAGATAAGGTGAGATTTTTGAGGGTCAAAACCCTGGTTTAAGGGTAAAACCCAAGCCCTGCTTTGTGATTATATGGTCTTTAAGTTGAGGGGGCATATTGGCCAAAATAGGATATTTTAAGTCTTTCTTTGTCAAACATGGAATTCTACTTAACCCTTGTCATGCTAGACCCAAGGATATTTCTGATTTGGGAGGCAGTATAGACAAAGATCAGCCTGCACTCATGTGCAGTCTGATCTTAGTCTGTACCACCTCAATTTCTCTTTTAAACCAGAGAAGTTTAGAAATTAAAATTTCAAAATGAATTAAGACCCATAATTAGTAAATCCAGTGATTTAAGCACTATGATTATAATGCAAATTTTGCAAAGATTTTTCATTCTGTATGACAAGGGATAAGATCTCACCAGATGGATGTTTACAGTCCTGGACTGTCCTTGCCCCAAACTTGCTGGTTAAGATAGTTTTCATGTTGTCCAAGAAGTCTATGCTGTGTACTGGACTTTCTATCGTAATACCTAGATATGATGAAATAGAACTCTTTATTTAGATAGTATAGTACAGTCAAAACTGTCAATAGCGGCCACCCACGGGACATGACAAAATCGACCGCATACGGGAGTTGGCCGCTTAACAGAAAATACGCCCCCCCCCCCCCCCCCCCCCACCGCCGGCGACCGCCGAGACGAACAACATTTGGTTAGTATCATAACTCCATCGCATGGCACACCGAAAATTCAGTATTCGTGTCAAAAAGATTCCATTCAAAATCGGCGATAGGAGACCAATATATTTAAATATTTCTTGAATGTATTTGCGATGTTTTGGTCATTCACGATCAATATGTTCTCACCTGGAGAATGTAAACAGAGTATGTATCCGAATTGCATTTTGCCACAGGGACCAGAAAAGAATTAAATAAACTCCATGTAAGAAAGATGATGTTTAATACTTTGACACCGATAATATTCCCGATTACTTAAGATACATGTATATTATTATTCATTAGAAAAAGTGACAATTTCGAGTTCATTCCATGTAAGTATGAATGCGCTGGAGATACGACGTTTTTAGTGTTCATAGTTTTCATAGAAGCGAGAAGCGGGTTCCTGTGGATTTGGCGGCAATTTGTTTCACGTGCCCGGAGTGTAAACAAAGTCGGGTTTTCCGGTATGCTTGACGACGTTAGTCGACGTCATTTGGAAAATCCCCAGACATTTACGACAAGCGGCGATTATTCCGCGGAATCAACCGATACTAAACAAAAATACGGCAATTTTATCAATCTGTTATTTATTTTTCCATCTGTGTATCATTAAATTTTCCAAGGGGACACGATTTTAGATGCAAAGAAAAGAAAAAACAAAACGTTATTTTTTTTGACAAAAAGAAATTTTAAAAATACTTCCGGAGCCGACGAAGGTAAATCTCCTCCGAGATCAATCCGTCAAAAAAGCCTTTCGATAGTTCGGACAAACAGCAATGTTTAATAGGCTTACTTATTGGAATATTGATAATCGGCTACCGTTATAAATCAACTAATTATGCGGGTCGCTCAGGCAACACAAATTAGTAGACTTGTTGATTAGGTAAGCGTCACGGTAAATGCACACGATAATCCAAACGCGTTATCGATTTTTCGTTAATCAGCGAGTCACCTGTCTTAATTTGATGACCGCTTAAGGGGATATACAATGAGTGCAATCCAGACAATTAAAGGTGACCGCCGGCCACATACGACAGATTGTCGCTATTCACAGTAACTTTAGAGAGTAAATTTGCGCGGGCGGACCTGAGCTGGCTGCATACGGCAGTTTGGCCGCTATTTTCAGGTGACCGCTCGCACAGTTTTGACTGTACCTAAAATATTGAACTGTACAACTCTCTATCAACCCTAGTTAATAAGCAGACTTTTGACAGGTCAGCCCAAGACTATTGTAAGCGCCTATAAATGTGACCTGTCACGCGAAAAGGAACCATTCAGTAACTTGGTGAAATAGATAATTGAAAAAGAGATTAGTTCTAGAACAGGCGAGCCAGAGGTTGCATTTCAAAAGTTCTTCCACAGGAAGGTAGATTAATTATTCTAGATTCAGAAAACTAGTAAAAGTGTGAAAAGTGTCGACCCTAGTCATTCTGCGCTGATTGCGTAGAATGACTAGGATTGACACTTTGCCCACTTCCTTTTTCGCGTGATGGGTCACAAATATAAAGGCATTTATGATAGTTTTGCACTAGCAGCTCGATTTGAAACGGCTAATGGGATTGAATAACAAATTTTATCGTTATGATAACTTAACCTTATAACAAAACTTTATGTTTGTCAAGTTGTGGAGTTTATACCCACAATTAAGGCCCCTGAAGCAAAGACAAATTACAAGCTTTGTATTTGAAATCTAGTTTAGGGTTTTTTAACCTTGACACTAATTCGGTGGTACTTTTGCACAAAAGTAGATATTGAATTGAATTTGTCTTAAATCAATTTACACTTTTTTTTTAAAAAATAGAAGTATAAAACATACATGAAAGATTCCGGGTTAATTTTTATTTTATTTAATAAAGGAAAGGAAAAGGAAAATTTCTTATTCTAGTACAGGTAATAGCCCCTTCTTGTCCGACCATTTAACTAGTTAAGATACAAAATATTCTTTTAAAGAAGTTCAATGAATAATTGATGATTGCATCATTTACCTCTCAATCAAATTATCCAATAAAAGTGGCTCTGTTTTTCTTCAAAAAAAAAATGAAGAAAACAAATCAGCTTAAATAGAATCAGCCATAAACTCACAATGAGTAGTTTACCTTGTTTCTGTTTTGCCTCCAGGAAGGAGAGTAAATAATTACTGGTCTGTTGAAGAATGACATTGTTATCTCCTTCATATGTACAGTTTGGGTCATTATCATTTCTCAACTCTCCAAATCTGTTTACTGAATACAGAAATAACAAAGATCTGGTTATTCCTGCTTTGGCAGGAGCTATAGACAAACATCATCCTGCACATATGTGCAGTCTGATGTTAGTCCACACCACCTGTCCTGTTCTTCACTTTCAAACCAGAATGGTCAACACATTTAGTTTTTCAAATAAAAATTGACCTACAGTTGGTACTTTCAGTGCTTCATGCCCTTTGATTTTGATGAAAATTTTTAGCCAAAATTTATTCAGCATGATAAGGGTTAAACTGTTGTCTCCTTCATATGCAAAATTAGAATCATTGTCATTTTTAACCCTCCAAATCTGTTACATGAATACAAAAAAGGATAAAGATCAAGTTATATTCAATAGCTGACTTTTTCAAATGAACAATTAGGAAAATTGTCATTTCTTAACTCTCGAAATCTGTTTACTGAACACAGAAATAATATATGTGACCTGTCACACGATAAGGGACCATCTGAGTAGTGCGTAAAGTGTCAACCCTAGTCAGATTGCGCAAATTGCGCAGACTTACTAGGGTGAAAACTTTTCACACTTTGCTTATTTTGTAAATCTAGAATGACTTACATACATGCCAGTGAAAAGTTTTTGAAATATGATATCTGGTTGACATAAGCTAGAGCAAATCTTTTTTTTTCAAAAAATCGTTTTACAGAGTTCCCAGATAGACCCTTGGGGTCACATGCATCAAATTCTTTCATACTGTTGTTCACTTCATAATTATAGCTAGGGTCAATTCCATTAATCACTTTGTGACTTATTACAAAAGAGTTCTGTTTCAATATCTTTTAAATTGATATACAAAAACAAATTTAGATGATATATTTAGAATGCAGCAATAATCACACACACAACATATTGTAACATTTTTCAAGCTCTTTTGCTTAATGCACATAGATACCGTATTTTCTCTAATAATAGTGCCCTCACTAGTAGTAGCAACCCTACATTTTTTACTGAGAAAACCACTTCAAATGCCAAAATGTTAGGAACTTTTTGAGACTTCTTCTCTTATTTGAGATGAGTTTCTTCTAAACAAATATTCATATGAAATTCACTTCAAATTAAAGGGTAAAGGGCCTAAAAGACAAAAGTTCAATGATTTTTTTTTTGATCAGAAAATGCATACAAAATACAAGCTCCCTACCATGTCATGTATAGTTCCCGGGAGTGTTTATAAGGAGAAATACGGTAGTTACCTCTGAAGTATCCATGTCCCCCACAGGCCTCCCTACATTCCTGAATGGCGTCTCTGGCTAACCAACTTGATAAGGCCTTACTGGCACAGGACATTGCATGAAGTTCTCTACCTAATTGAGCCTGTATCACAATTACAAGTAGATGATATTGAATGAAAGGTCATGAGATACCAACCTTATTAAAAATGTCATTTTACCTATAAATAGATGAAACTGGGACCTTTTTTAATTTTTTAAGGTGATGAGTTTAATGTGTTCTTTGTTTGATTGACACAAATTCAATACTCTATTTATATTATGTTCCCAATGGTTGCATTAAATCGACAAACAGGGGTCGACACTAACACCAGTCCTTGGGCCCGAGACCTGTGGATTTTAGGGAAGGAAGACTGGTAGAAGTAACAATGCTGTAGGTCCTTCAGGCCTGTTTTTGATGGTAGTGCTTATCATTTCAAATCTATCGTGTTTTGAAAAATAATTGCCTTTCCAAAACTTATACCTTAGACTTACCTGGTAATCACTTTTATCCCCAGCCAAATTCCCCACTCTAATGGCCACAAAGTCCATAAATATTGACACATGAAAATGTTCCATCACATAGGAGGCTGCCAAATATGGTAATAATCTCCATTGCTGTAAAATAAAAATTCTGACATACAAAAGTGTTTGATAGCGTAGGAAAAAGGGATGAAGAGAGTATTCCTTGATTTCATTGAGGTATGAAACTAAAACCTTATCACACTGTATGAGTACGCAAAGCTGATTTATACTGCCATGCAGAAAAAATGAAAAATATGCTGAATAGTCTGAAATTGAAGGTGTTAGAAAATAAAATCCTGGGTCCAAATTTTGCTCTGTTTCAAAAGTTTTTACCGTTGTCATGCTGAAGAAAATCCAGCATGTTTGTAAGTATGTAGCTAGTTTAAAAGGGTTTCTATTACAAATTTTGCCTTTTATTTTTGAATCACTCAGGTGTCAAACCATCTTGAGAGTCTCTACAAATATTAAGGCCCTCTAAAATGTAAATTTATTATGAAACATTTTCTTTTTCAATTTGATGTGTCCATGATTAAAGTCTGGTGGAGGAGGATTTATATGCTAAAGGTTAAATCTGAGATCTGCCTGAGAATTTTGTTTCCCAAATAACTGCTCTCCCTGCTGGACTTTATTCATGGACAAATCAACGTCTGATCTCGCTATCTGCGCATGGTGCATATAATCAACACTTTCAAAACTAATATATTTTCTAAAACTGTCATGATTTTTCAACCTTCTAATCTGCTTTCTGTTTGATCTCTGATGCATCAGATTTCCTTTTTAAATATTTACTAAAAAGAGTTCCCAGATAGACCCTTTTCGTGTGGCGGGCCAGGCATGTGTTTTACGCTATCGTGTTGTAACTCTTTATAATATACCTGTAACTGATACTCAATTACAGGAATCTCCTCCCCATCTTTAGGTCCAAACTGACGTCTAACAGCTGAGTATCTCGTGGCGATACATACTGCCATCTTTAGGTTACATGTACACATACCAGTGATCCCTACACGGCCCCCAGATAGGGCCCCTAATGATGCACCAAACCTCTTATTGGGGTCCTAAAGGAAAACATAATCCAAAGATATTAATAACCTATATGCAGAGCTTGTGCTAGCTTTACAAATTCAGATGTATCGACCCCTTGACTGATAATTTCTTAAAGCCAAACCTATTACATGAGTGGATCTTACAAATTATAATGAAATGATGATTGATCACTTTATTTATCTACGTCATATCCATAAATATCTAATCATAATAAATCATTATCAACATTAACTGGCCGTTTGTTTTGAAATCCAACTAAAAAAATGCAAAACCTTAACTTCATCACCTTGCAGCTATCTAATTACTCTTAAGTGGCACATCTAATCATGAACGATTGTGCCAAGTTTTCGTGAAATCCATCAGTTAATGTATGAGCTTTCAAGGGTCCAGATAAGAGGGGGTAAAGCGATTCTAAAATCATTATTTTCAAGTGAAACCCTATGTTGAGGGTACTCAATTGAATAATCTCTATGAGACATTTCAAATGAATACCAACTACTGGGCTTTCTCTGGGGGTCGCCATTGTTGCCAAATGCGAAAATGAAATGAATTTGTCGATAAAAAAATCAAATTGGCAAAATGACTGGCGAGAAAAAAAATCTGAATTTTGCCAATCAGGGATTATTGATTTTGTCATAGGCTGAGAGGATATTGTGTCACGAGTGACTGTCAATTAATTGAGGCAAAAGGCATGTGTGTCAACTACTAACCTTTTGGCTACCCATAACACTTCTGTGATTTTTTACAACAAAATACTTGCCAATTATATGTTAATTGACATCTAAATACGACCCCCCTGGACGATGAACTATATAAAAGGAACATAAGATTTTATCAAGCACAGTTTTTTAGAAGAAAAATGACTCTAAATTTGGCTCTTAAAATCCAAATTTGGCTCCAATTTTTTTTATTTGGCAAAAGTGTTGGCGAAAAGAAATTTTAGTCCAGAGAAGGCCCTGCAACAATATAGGGTTTAAATAAGGAATAATAAAATATTTGAATTTGAAAACCAAAATACCCCCTTTATCTGTAACTCCGAGTTATGCCTTTGCCTCCCACTAATGGGTCTATAAATTGTAGACCTATGTGGGATAGTAGCTGGAAGCTAGGAAAGGATGTAATGGTAGAACTGGTTTGGGCTATACACGGAATCCATTGCTAGGTGCTCCAGCTGCCACAATATAGCTAGACGATTGTTGAAAGTAGCATTTAAACCCCATTCAAACAAACAAACAATGAATTCTGATGGGCAGACTATCAGAATAAAGGTAGGTATATCTCATAGCAAACTGGCTTGACAAAAAGTGACTCTTTTAATACAATACATATTGAGTGTATTGTATGATAAAAAATATCTTACAAGGTTTGGGGAATTGATAATTGTCAAGACAATTATCTATTCCAACAACCTAGTTAGATATCTTTTTCATACAATAAACTAAATTCGTATTTATTTATCTTATAATTTTGTTAGCCTTGTTTTCTACGATGGTTCTAACATGTTTCTAAGCGCATTATGTCATTGTTCTAAAAATATCCATGTGATGTTATAAAAAAAATCATGTGGGGTGTTATCACACAGATATTTGTATAGTTATAAGATGAAATATCATTAAACTTGAATTATTAACACACCACATTTAAAATTAAGAATTCAATTGAACTACTTTGTTGACCCGGCTTGTGCCGTTTCAGGAAAAATTTTTGCTCTACACAAGACTTTTGAAGATAGTTATAGATTAAGATAAACTTGCATTGATGTGCAGTCTGATATAAGCCACACTGTGTGCTTGGTACTTATCATGGTGGAAAAACTTGATTCAGATTGATTGAAATCTTGCAAAAACTGCCAATTTATTCGACAGAAAATTTGAATTCAGCATGGTAAGGGTGTGGCATTTATTATACCTTATATGGAGTGACATATTTTCCATCTGGTGTTACATTCCCAGTTTTGTTCAGAAGGTTTTCTCTTGGTATTCTGTACTTGTTGAAGGCTAAAAATCTAGATATAAAAGAAAGAGAAAACATAATTTTTTAAATGTAAAATATACAAATAGTCCTACAGCATTTACCAATTCTTTACCGAGTTTATTCATTTCAATGTTATTTTCCTTTTGTTAGAAATTGTTTAATTCATATGAATGCTATATTTTCGAGAAAAAAAGTTTCTACATGATATTTTTCCAGGAATAATCCCTCATTATTTTATTTCAAATGTAATAAGTTTTATTCATAAATCCAAAATAGATGTAATATTATAGTTGTGCTGCCTGCTTAATTACAGAACCTAATGAAAGAGATTTTTTTTCATCTTTACAATTCGACCTCAGTCAGAGCTACAGATTGAATTATTTCACTAATCATAGCCTTAACCCAATGATGTTGGTACTCATTTGAATCGTTTCAAATGAGTACCCACAACATGGAGTTTCATTGAGGAATAAAGATTTTGGACTGATTTTACCCCCTCTTATCTAAACATCTCTTAAATGTCGAATCTTCCATCTTGTGATTTAACCCTTATCCTGCATCTAAACATCTATGCATTATTTGAATTTTGACAAATTGACAATATTTGGTACATTTCGGCCGGTCTTATTCCAAATTTTCCAACAATCAGTAAGTAGAAAGCAGACAGTGTAGGCTAAGATCAGATTTCTCATTTGTGAAAGCTGACCTTAATTTATATTTTTATGACAAAATTTTGTCTTATTACTTTAAACAGCAGGATAGGGGTTAATAAAGTATGCTTAAGGGAAAGTCATAGAACTCAACACATTGCTAGGTCTAAAATTCAACTCAAGTCCAACTAAAGAGTGGTTGCAGACATTAATTTTTAACTCACTGGCTAGAAGACATTACAGAAGGGCTCATGTTTAACCCTTAAACCAGGGTTTTGACCCTCACAAACCTGAAATAATCCTATCCTGATTATAAAATGTTTCAGTCAAAGAGATCAAATTGACCCTCTAATTGGTCAGTATTGCATCTTGATACTGCTGCACATAATAATGTATTAAGAATACATTCTACCCTTCATATCTTTACAAAACATTCATATTCCATATGAATCTGTTATAAAAAGAGAATTATATGAAGGAGAAAATTTAATAAGTCAATCAACAGATCTAATAAAAGGTAAATTTTTATCAACCTCTTTTATTGATTTGACCCTTTCAATAGCAGTTAAGGGGTCAATGGCTCCTGAATTTTAGAAGCAAGCACAAGCCCTATTACAGGAAAGTGAAACAAGTGACTTCTGTCATTCCACAAGGTTTTCAAAAGTTTGTCAGTTAAAGGGTTGAAATAAAATGGTTACATGTAATAAAATTTAGTTTTGTATACCCATTGTCTAATCCATTTTGACCCAATTTTTCTCCCTGATCTCCCAGTAGTAGTCCTGGCATTGTTTGTAAATTATCATCTCTAATCCTCACGATGAAGGAGTGTAATCCATGTCTGGTACCGTCAGCAGTATACAGCTGGGCATACACTATAGCATGAGTAGCACTTTTACCCATGTTACCTGACCAAATCTTTGTGGCTTCGAAATCTGGTGTGTTTAACACAAATTCCTGTTGATTATATAGAGGATAATCGTTTGTTTCAGTGTAAGATCGATTTATATGGCAGAGCCACGAGTGAAAATATAGCTTTTGTTGTTCACAGGATGAAATATTAATTGATCTTACATGAAAAACAAACAATTATTCTGTTTCTTTAATGCAAAAATGAGACAAAATGTGAAATTTCTAGGACAACTTTTCGTAAAGCACGTCATTTTGCATGTGATTGCTATGCAACATTCATTTTGACGTCACTTATTTTGCCCCGCATAGATGACGTCAGACAGGGTTAAATGCACAAAAGCGGGATATAAAATTTTGATAATTTCACTGCTTTTGCGGTGAGATTATCAAGTGATAATTTACCATTATTTCTCGATAAACCACCGAAGAGCATTAAAGAAGAAAAGAAATTTATTTTGATGGGCCAGTGCAACAGTATTGTAAGTACCTATATAACTATAGACACTTACAATAGTGTTGCGCCAACACCTCAATTAGTGAAATAGTAAGGCCGCTGAAAGAGCAAATGTTTCATTGTCAGGTAAGCTTTACATTAACAGATGCATAATTATGAGAGGTGCCAATTTGAGTACAAAAACTTGGATGATTCAGTTACCAAAAATGAAAGTTGCATGGTTATCATTAGTCTAAGACTATTTTTTATCTAGCAAGCATCCAAGTTTAATACATGTAGTCAATGAGGTCATTTATTTGACAAATAAATACATATTTTTACAGTTATTATTCTATCAATATTTTCAAGAGTTACAAAAGGTAGATTTAATGCTGCTCAAATAGGCTCAAGTTTCTGACAAACACAACTTCTAGCTCTAGTTGCTTATAAATTAGCCTGTGTATGATATTTTCAACAAAGCAAATGTTGGGTAGCATTGACAACGACACAATGCAATAATAATATTTGCTGACTACTGGATTAAGACCTTATCTATTTATATAGCGCATAGTGAAGATTCTACAGCGCATAGTGACGCTTCTGGGCAGCCTGTGCAGCCACAAAGGCTGGCCAGAAGCTTTGCTTTGCGCACATTTGAAATTGTTGGAAATTTCATGCACAGGCTCAAATGATAATAGCTACAATAAAAAAAACCTGAGTAGAAGGGTCATATGTAGCTGTGGTTCTCATGGCTTTTGTGTTGCTCCCATGGCTTAGTTCTGTCAGGGCAAAACATCCAAAATTCTGAAATTTAGAACAATAACAGCCCTTTCAAACAATAAGTTAGAGGTGTCAATGCTTTATCCATTAAATGTGTATCACATCACCATGATAAAGAACCGGTCCTTTCATAAAAATAAAGTTTTAATGAGAAAACCTTCAATTACACATAACATGCAATTACTTGAGATTTTGCAATTAACTACAATTCATTACATTTACTTTTTTAATCATCACATCACTGTCAAGGGTAGTGATTTAAAGATGAAAATTAATGACCATGCTATATGGATAAGCTGTTGAAGTGAAGAGCTTCTAACAGGTTTTGCCCATACGAGATGCAAAAATAAGTAGCCAGAACCCTCAAAATTATGTGATGTTAGTCCCTTAGACTCTCTGGAGCTTGAAACAGTCTTCAAATCTTTCCTGAAGTTGAGCCCAAATATTGATAAACCTCCAAAATATGTTCTGATTGTTAGTTCTTAAAGTAATGCAGTTTTTGCTTACAGGAAACAAAATACATTATTTCTTTTTTTTTCATTAATGATAACATCAATCTGATTTCTGACTGTGTTAGGTGCAATATTTAACTCCCAACTTTTGATAACTACCAGCTTCTTATGGTTAAAAGACTCCTGTAACAAAAACAACATGTGCTCCCAACTTTTGATAACAACCAGCTTCTTATGGTTTAAAGACTCCTGTAACAAAAACAAAAGGTGATGGCAGCCCTTTACATATATGGGTTTGTTTTTAAACAGGGAAAATAAGCTCAATATCTTAAATCATTTATCAAAAACTTCCTAGTTATGTAATTATTCTTTTCCCTGATAAGGCCCTTCCAGGGCTTACTCTGGGTCAAAATTTCTTCTAGCCAACAATTTAACCAACTGAATTTATTCAGCCAATTTGCGGAACTTTTAGCCAATTTGACCTATAGTCAGAAAATGGGCCGGAATAACATATAAGGAATCTTACTTTTTTAAGTTTATTTATTTATATATTATAAAATATGTATATCAAATAGCAAATTCAAAGCAGTAGCACACACAAGTTTCAACTTTGTAATAACAAATACATTTCAGCACGAGAAAAAAAACATTTTTGATACTGTACATTTATACATTTGTTTACTTTAAAAGGTTGTTTTATTCTACTTTTTGAAGACAGAATTGAAGAAATTTGATGTTTTACTTCAGTATTCTCCTAAACTTCTTTTCAGCCCAGACCTCAAAAGCTCTCTTAAAATCAAATTTGTGTGGGTCAGGGCCATTTATGGACAGACTCATAAGATTTTCCAAATTTTGTGGGTTGATAGTGTTTTTATCAGATTTTGTTTGCTGAACCCACATTCACAATCAGCAGTAGAAACTGGTGCAATGATCAATCTTTGAGCAAGTTCACAACAAGCTGGAAAGGTCTCCTTGTTTCTTAATGCCAAGTTAGGGCATGTTTTATGTCAACCACAGACCAAATACTCAAAAAATTTATCAATATCAGTAGAAATATCAGTCTTTTAGTAGGGGATTGAAAAAATTTGTGAGGGGTGTCAAATGGCTGTGTCTTCCCTGTCCGAAAATCTAGCCATTAATCTTTTAATCAATTAACGTAATCCACCTTTAATTTCCATTGCCCAACAAATCTCGGCTAATTACCCAATTAAAGGATGATAAAGCACTAAACCAATAAATCAAACTGTTAAATCAACGTTTAAACTAAATCCGGACTGCATAGTAAACAATCAGTATGCTGTCTGCTAATGTCGTGTTTTCCGAGAAAGGTTATCTTCACACTGTAAAAGTTTATGTAACGGCTGAGTGAACACTATTAAAGCTGCTCTTTCACAGATTTTAATAAAAAAAAAATGGAAAACTTGTTCTTAGATTTGGAAATATGTGTATTTTTAGACGATTCAGAATGGTTCAAGGGCAATGGAGCTAATACTAACATATTTCAATAATTTTGTAACTTATTTCTTCGAAGCGACAAGATAAGTTAGGAATCCAGTCTATAAATTTCCAGTCTATAAATTTTAAAACCCTTCTTTTCCGTGAATAATCTTTCATTTTGCTTGCAATGATATGAGGTTAAAAGCTGTCAAATACTTTGACCTTTATCTTTGATTGAATAAGACAAACATGTGGAATTCCCATGCGTAAATATTTTGCTTGAAATTGAAAAATGTTTTTAAGGCGTTAGGAGTTGCTTTATTTTTCAGAAAGATTTTCGCTAAATTCAAGAATATCAGTCTTTCTTTCCATGCATTACCAGATTGAATCTTATTATTTCAAAGCCTTCAACATGATGAGGTTGTTACTTCCAATTTATTTTACGAAAATTTTCAAAAAACATATTTTCCCGATCTGTGAAATAGCAGCTTTAATGTGTATTACTATTTGTCTCGCTGGACAGCTGTTTAAACTGATTTAATCCTTTAATCAGCATTTTCGCCAATTGGATTTTTCTTAAGCCAATTTTTTAAAATTTTCACCATTGGTTAAATTGGCTTATGACAGCGTAGCCCCTGCCCTTAAAATTTAGGGTCTAGAATCTAGATAACATGAGTACTACTACTCTAAAATAGTCATTTCTAAATAAAATCTTACCTCAAACTGTTTATTTTTCTCAACAAACTCATTATGGCGTTTTGACCCTGAAGACATGATTGTACCACCGAACATCTAAAAAGTAAACAATGGGTGAACATTGAGAAGGCATCTTTTAACCTCTGAAACAATGTCAAAGAAATCATTGGAAATATGTACTGGTATTAAACAGTTCATGTAACACTATATCAATAAGCCTTATTTTTTTTTTATTATTATAAGGTAAGGTATATAATAGTATACAATGGATGTGGAAATACACATTTTCTCCACTTGTCCCTGGACAACTAAAAGATCATTTTCAGGATCAAAATGAACTTGTCTCTTAAATAGAAAATAGATTTTTTTTTCAAAATGCAATGTTTCTTAAAGAGGAAAATGCTGGAACGCTGTGTTTCCTTCATTGAAAATAATGGTTTTCAATTTTTAATACAAACATTTGGCTAATTATTAATCTCTTATGTCTTTTTAGTGCCATTCAAATATTTGTGCTGGTATCTTACTTGTCCTTTGACAAGTGGCCATGAAAATATACTTGTCCACAGGTAGAAAAGCATATGTCAGACACGGGTACTCCACACCCTTGATACATGTAGAGAAAATTTTCAAATTGACTTTCTTTTCCTATAACAGTAAACTAAAAAAACCAGTAAATTACTCTTTACTTATTTCACATGGGAATTTACATAGCTAGATGACAAATTTTATATATGACAGTCTTTAATTTCTTGATAATAGCATCCATGCAGCAGCATGCTTGAAACTTACAATAACCATTAATGAAAGAGGCACCATTTTGACCCTATCTACTCAGACACAAAGTTATGAACAATTGAGCAGTTTAATCTGGATCTTCAACATTAGCTTTTCACTAAGCCTCATTTAAATTAGAGGAATAACCATGACGAAAGTTTCAATTTATCTCTCTAAAAATGTTTAGAACAGTAATTTTGGGAGTCTAAAACCATAAGGCATTTAAGGCAAAAAATAATTGATTACCACATAGAAAAAAAACATAGATATTTATCTACAATATAGTGTAACTTTGAAGCTTATGAACTCTATAACTCTATGTTTCTACTAGAATATGGTTCACATTGTAGAAAATAACATTTAAATATGCACGAGACATTGTCACAATGATAAAGAGAAATACTGGTACCTCAATATTAAGATTATATTTTGCACTCATTGACCAGTCATACATTCCAAGACAGTTTGTCAGCATCTGATGTTTGAGGGGATTTCCAAAGAGTTCCATGTCTGTCAGGAAGTCATATTCAAACAGTCTCTTTGCACGCCTGTAGGTCATCTCTCTTTGTTTCTCCAATGACTCTGTTCTCAAACTCTTTGCAAACAAAGGATCTCTGGCAAATGAAGTCCATATTTTGTCCTAGAAAATATGAAAAATATAAGAGCTATCAATTTTGAAATGAATCATTTCTGTAGGGTGTACTTAATGCTAGAGTCACATAATAACCTGTAACACTAACACATCTCCATTTCTGCTTTTCATCAGGCAATTAGTATAAAAACAGCCTCAGTCAGACGCCAGCAATAGCAGGACAAAATACTTTTTTGCAGTCAGAAACATAAGAAACATTGATATGACAATCATCTATTAATTGACCAGCAAATCCAATACAGCAGAATTTGTATGATGGAAAAAAATGAACACCAATTGACATGCCAACTTTAAGTTATCCACTTGTTGCCAACTTCTAACAGAAGTGAAAAAGTCATAAAAAGATAAAGAATATGTTTGCAATGTGTACAAAAATAGGCCGCCACCTGGCCAATGGTAAGTCAAAAACAATGAAATTGTCAGCAATTAGTCATTGATGCAATACCAACTTCCACAAATCTAAAAGCGCTCATAGGCAGATCTAATGTCTAAATTAAATATGTATGTTATCAACCATTGAAAATCCCACTGTTCAATCAACCGTTAAACTCAATGATTGCCATAAATTTAGGATTAATTAGGCAATAGTTTTGTTTAATTTGGTAATCATTGAATAATTTGGTAATTCCATGGACCGCTGATTCACTGGTCATTTGTCAACTTTTTATTGAATAGCTGATTTCATTCAAAGAACACAAAATTTTATGGATTTAAAATGCAATTCATAAATCCTGCATAATGATTCTTTGAACAAAGATAATATCTTAAGCTTTTCTGCCCTTCTTTGACCCTTGATTGGAAATAAAGTAATGCCATCGTCAATAAATGTCTCCCACCTTGAATCTTAAAATTTCTTCTCCATCCAGAAACATCCTCATTTCCCTCCAGTCAAACGATGCCTTTTTCCTATATGGGTCTAACGGTCCAGATGGGAAGTCCTTCATGATCTCTAGACTGTTAAGATCTGTCATCTCTTCACTCTCAGTGCCTGGTACAACAACTGCAGGGTCCAACCCAGATTTTGATGCGTTTTGAAACTGCAATCGCGGTTTCTTTTCTGCCATAATGGTCCGTCAGTATAATGTATTCTTATCGCTTTAACAATGGATGTCGAGGCTTATATGATCAAAACTTTATCAACCGCATTAAATGGTCGTTATCAGCATTTTTGTATAAATAAAGTTCAAAGTTTACATAGAATTTGACAACCGGAAGTTGATACCGATATATGCCTTCGTTACTGGAGAGCATTTAAAACAAGGTGGCACTCCGCTCAGTAATACCACTGTGTTTACAGCACCGTCGATAAATGTATACATGCTCGGAATGCATTGAGAAAGCACGTTGATATACTGCCGCCAGATTTGGATTAAAATCTTTATTCACGAACCAATATCGCCAAAGTCAAACTATTTAACTTCAGAAAATAAAAGAAACATTATCAATTATAATAAAACAAAATAATTTAACATAAGTTGTGTCCATCAAAATTGTGCGTTCTGATTGGCTAAAAAGTAAGTTTTATTCCCAAATGAATACAATTTTGAGTAAGCAGCTGTTTTGTAAGCTTCCACAAAAAAGTAATCTCGTGAGAAATCTCTTTCTTAACTGACAAATTTTAACATTTTTCTTCATGATATTGAAATCACAAGATATGAAGATAATATTTGTTGACTTCATAGAGAAATGCAACTTAAAATCTTAATCACATTCATATATGAGTCCACTGCGTGTATTCATACAATGTTTTTTTTCATACCTCGATGAAATCAACAAATACTCTCTTCAGCTCTTATTAGAATGTTGTCGCAATAACTCTGTTATAATGCGACTTACCTGGTTTATATGGTTTTTCTGACAGTCACTGTTTGATTACCCGATATTTTGTATTCTTTGAAATCATTTAACCAGTTTCTACACATTCTTTTAATTTGCGTCTCTTATTAAGCCTTGGGATTTTCCGAAAACGAAATTTCATCATGATAGTCACGGGTTAAAAATCTCCGGTAGGCTAAGATTTCCAAGAACTATTGGCGTTTATAAAAAAAAAATCTACAGATCATAAAAAATGGAATTCAGACTGATTCTGAATTTTGGCAGCTAGTCCCGGAAGTATGATTTGTATGGTTACAAAGAATAATGGTCAAGAACAACGTTATTCGGATTCAAACAAATACCGGAAAGGGAACTCAGTCTCTGCCAGTATTAACCCTTTCCTTTTTTACAAAATTTTGGAACTGTCCAAATTCAAAGGTTTTGCAGACGAAATTTAAAGTGGATTTAATTTGAAAAATAACCATTCAGTAGGGTAGAAAATAGTGTGGAAAAAGAAGAAATTGCTTGTCAGAAGCAATTTCTTCTTTTTTTCACAATATTTTCTCAATCATAAAATCGATGCCGGGCACGTAAAAAGCAGGGATTAAACAGCAAAGGGTTAATAAGATAGTCTCGGGACACTGTAATTTCTCATGGAAATTTTAATTCCAGCATCTGTATCTTCGTCAAAAGTCATTAATCCTGACCGAAACTCGATTTGTTTGTGTAACCCAGTATTGTGAGATAAAAAAAATCAGCTAGATGTCTGCCTAGACAAGGGGAAACGATTTCTTACAAAGTATTGTTTTCTTTTATAATATGCTTGGTGAAACTGTTATGCCGTGGTGTTTGTGTATCCGATTTACATATTTGTGACCCATCACACAAAAAAGACTATCAGGGACTCCATAAAATGAATATTTGAAAAAAAGGTCAATTCTATTGAAGGTCAACCGAACCTGGTATCACAATTTTTCCGTGAATAGAGAATCATTATTCCTGATATCAATCTTCCAAATGCAAAAAGTTTGGACCAATAGTCAGCCTGCGCAATCGGCACAGTTGGGCTATGGCCAGTATTTTACGCCCTACCCAGTTGGTTCCTTTTCGTCTGACAGGACAAATTTATTTTCTCTCAGTTAATTACCGCTACCATGAGTTTTTCGAATCAATACGGTATCACCGGCTAAGCTTCTCTCAGACGTAACGGCAAAAGTTGACGGTCACTACTGTAACAAATGACGTCCGTACACATATAACGTAAAATTGGTGATTTTCGAGTAAAATGCGACGAAAAGCGATACAAAAAGTTTACATTCAGTCACTCATTTGTAAAATACACAATAAAATGCAATCTAGTCAAAGTAAAAATGATTACAAGTTACAGAAATATGATTTATATCACTTTCAATATACAATCAATTTGCGAGAGCAGTACGACGGACACTATTGAAAGCAAAATCCGAACCGAAGGTAAACTGAATTAGATTTGAATTAAAATCATAAAAGTTTCCAATTAAACAAATGTGTTAAAATTTATTAAGGTTGAATGGATGGAAATTAAACTTTTACACAAGATTTTGACTGGTTCTGTGAACGAGAACTATTTTAGACAATACTTATATATTGACCTGACGTTCAAACGTCGAAAAAACGCTACAGTGGGACAATTTTAAGACGCGCTTTACGATCTATATTTCCGTTAGTTAAAGAGATATTGGCGAATGCTTTTATATTTGCGGAATATATTCTGGACGTATTTTGAATATGAATTTAAATTAAGAATATGTGGATGTTTTGTAATAAAAAATGTGAATCAAAAATTTCACCGGTGTTTTTATGACGTTTTTACGCAAAGTGAGACAATTGTAAGACTGAGAAAACTCAATAATAACCTCATTAGATCAAGACGAATTTCGACAAAAACTTAATTGCATAAATTCGAGGTCAGGTGTATTTCAAATATAATTTCTTATTAATCTAGTCCGAAGAAAACCAGAATTAATGCCATTTGAAAAAAATGACTATTGAAAATACGACGTTTTTTAGCAATCTGACGCTACTGACATTTTTCTTTCGTGGTTGTTATCTTTTGTTTGGACTATCAAATTATAAGCGTAAGACTTGCATAATATTCCCTTTGGCCTAATTCACGGAGAATGGCTAATTTTTGTGCCTCTAGCGCCATTATTCTTTTGATATTACATTTTTAGTGAAACGATCTAGTGTTTTTTGTTACATCTGACGGCTTCATTTCCGGTGTATATTTTTGGTTCTTTTGACTATTATAATACTTTTCTTTGGTGTACAATCAATTTCAGATAAATTGGAATAATCCATTTTCAAAGATCTTTAATTTGATACTAAATTTATATGTGTGAATGCATATTAGTAGCGAATATAATTATTTTAAATGTTTACGTATCGCCTATTTTACCGTGACCGGCAACTTTTGCCGTTACGTCTCAGACTGTCTGAGTAAAAAGGGACTTTAGCAGTACACCGAAAATTATATCCGTCCACCAGTATTATGATTTTCTCTGTAAACCCTCCAAAAAATTAGAGGGTTATACAGATGTTCCTTTCGTAAATGAAGTGAAACAGTTGGAGCCTTTATGGAGTTGTATTCAAATATACTTATCTCCAAAAGAAACGTCCACTAAAATAAATTAAAATAACTAAAAGCCTTGATACTAATTTTCTTTTTTCTTTACTTCTATTGGTAGAATAATCAGTTAGCCATATTTAAGGGATGGAATCAAAATGCTACGCCTCGCTTGACAAGACGTTCAAAAAAGTTCACAATGATACAAATTATGAATAAGAGTATCCATTTTGCACCTGAGGTATACTGCAATACCCTCACAATAGATCCATATTAAAAAGCTTTGCATTTGTTCGACAGATCTTTCATAACCTATTCACTGCATGATTGGAGAGTAGGTAGGGTAAGCCTTCATCCTGTGATCGTGGTGAAAACCCGCCTGTAAGGAAGGAAGGAGGAAAGGAAGGAATGAATGAATGAAGGAAGGAAGGAAGGAAGGAATGAATGAATGTAGGAAGGAAGGAAGGAAGGAAGGATGGATGGATGGATGGATGGATGGATGGATGGATGGATGGATGGATGGATGGATGGATGGATGGATGGATGGATGGATGGATGGATGGATGGATGGATGGATGGATGGATGGATGGATGGATGGATGGATGGATGGATGGATGGATGGATGGATGGAAGGAAGGAAGGAAGGAAGGAATGAAAGAAGGAAAGAGGAAAAAAGGAAAGAAGGAAGGAAGGAAGGAAGGAAGGAAGGAAGGAAGGAAGGAAGGAAGGAAAGAAGGAAGGAAGGAAGGAAGGAAGGAAGGAAGGAAGGAAGGAAGGAAGGAAGGAAGGAAGGAAGGAAGGAAGGAAGGAAGGAAGGAAGGAAGGAAGGAAGGAAGGAAGGAAGGAAGGAAGGAAGGAAGGAAGGAAGGAAGGAAGGAAGGAAGGAAGGAAGGAAGGAAGGAAGGAAGGAAGGAAGGAAGGAAGGAAGGAAGGAAGGAAGGAAGGTATTTTTATGGAATTTAGTTCAACAAATGAATTTATGAACACCCAGCCTCATGGGTCTAAAAGTCACTTCGATCATTTAAATAAATTGAAAATATACGTGGTCTGGAATTGATGATATCATTAAAGACGGACTGAGACATTCGCTATACCAATAATCTGTCTGATTGGTGTGTGTGTGTGTATTTTCCGTTTATCGTCGCTTTCGTAGCACATGCCCATGTGAGCGACGCCCCAAGAAGACGGTTACTTGTTACGGAGGAAAGTGCTTATAGCAAATAAGCATGGCAGCATTCTTGGAAAATTACCGACATGCTGTCATGTCATATTTGAAATCTGTTTTCTTTTTTTTGGGAGAGAACCTAGACCTGGAGTATATATGTTTCAAATGTGGTGCCTTTACGCCAACGTTTACGGATTTTCGTAATCTGTATTGCTAAAAGCTAATTAGCATGGCGGTCATCTTGAAAAATGGCCGCCATGCTGTCTTGCTATACTGGATACCGTGGTTTTCTGAAAAGGTTTGACCTGGACTATATCTGTGCCAAATTTGGTGTTTGAATCACAAGTAAAAGATTTTTCAATTAACGGCTCGGACCATAACAAAGGCTTTTGAGAAATCAAGTATGTATATGTTAGTATTTTTGTCCAGGCCAGAGATGAGCTTGTGAAAGAGTGTAAGTAGTTGGGGTTCACAGCTACAATGTTTGCAGGCAGTCAGTTTTGTGTTTGTCTAGGTGTCTAATGACATTGCTGGTCTCTATGTGTTCCTGGGTGTTGTAAAAGAGACTGATGAGAGAGACTGGTCGGAAGTTTAATGCCTTTTCTTCAGTGCTTTTCGGTGGTTAATCGAGAAATAACAATAGATTATCACTTGATAATCTCACCGCAAAAGCAGTGAAATTATTAAACACTTATACGCTGCTTTTGTGCATTTCACCCTGACTGACGTCATCTATGCGGGGCGAAATAAGTGACGTCACAATAAACGTTGCATCGCAATCACGTGCAAAAGGACGAGCTTTGCGAAAATATGCCCTAGAAATTCCAAATTTTGTCTCATTTTTGCAATAAAGAAATAGAATAATTGTTATATATATATATATATATATATATATATATATATATATATATATATATATATATATATATATATATATATATATCGTGGCTCCAACACTCGTGAAAATATAGCTTTCGTTGATCACTCAATGAATATGAATCGATCTTACACTGAAAGAAACGATTATCCTCTTTGTATTTCTCCTCTTTTTGAATATTGTAATCACATAAGCTGGTCGTTAGGGCGCCGAAATGAAGCCTTGCTGCAATATGGGGGTCAGGAATGGTGCAATCTCAGTGGCTAGTTCCTTATAGATTATAGCAAAAAGTGAGTCAGGTCCTGACGCTCTGCTTTGTTTAAGCTTGAGAAGTAGCTTCTTCACACCTTCTTTGGTTACTATGATTTCTGGCATTAGGAGGGGGGGGGGGGGGGTACCATCATGTGTCGGTATACTGCTCCCATCTTCTTTGGTCATGTTGACTCACATTGAAATTTATACGCACTCAGAAGGCGACAACTAAAGAATATGTAGGATAATGGCAATGCGTGTGGACCGTGAAAAAAGATGAATGTCCTCCTTACGCTCCCCTTTTCTATGATTTGAGCGTTCGTGAAAGATTAAAACATGGTAACTACAGCTTGAATAAGCTGTAGTTTCGATGTTATGGTCATTCATCAACGACATTTTTCGAAAGGGGAATTATTTCTGTTACGCACTAACGTAATGTGCGTAATGGTAGTGACGCCCTTGATTCAAATTGTCTGATTATGATGACTACTTTTTCCTGTGGTTCTGGATGGAGTCTCATATTCCCGCTTGTGTCCTTGCGTATAGACCTGATAAAAGACAATCTGGAACCATTTCTGTTATTGTGGGTGTTCTTGACCTGGGCTACCTTCATCTATTACATGTATATGGTCAACAAACTTCCAGTTCTGCCTTCTGCCTTGAGTTCCTCGTAACATGAGATATCATGAGATGGGATACTTGTATTTCTTCAGCGGCGGACCCAGGGGCCAGTCTCATCAAAACATTTAAGTCGCAATTTTGTCCTACCTATGACTTACCGTACCGGTATATGAAGGACAAAAATCACGTATCACCAATTTACCAATACCCATGTAATGTGATCGTTGTTGTTACTGTTTCTAAAGTCATCAGTAGGACAAAACTACGTCTTAAATGTCTTGATGAAACTAGCCCCAGGATTTCTGTAAAGGGGATTCGAACACACAGAAGGGGGTTCGCTCAGTTACAAGTTTTATCGACAAATTTAACCCTTATCCTGCTGATTCATTTTTTTTGTTTTCTAGAACTAGCTGGATATATCACCGTCACGGGTAACACGACGTTCTTTGTCATTCCAGAACTGAAGTTATACTTTTGAAATGATCAGACTAGACCTAAAAGACGTTGATGTCCCTTATTTTTTTAATGGAGATTGTGATAATCTTTATTCTCGTGAACATGAACAAGGTTCTCGTCCATTAATTATAAACTGTATTCACAGTTTGGAATTTCATAGACCCCTACATTATCAGAGACATATATATACATGTTATTCTATGTCTCTGATTATATCATAGGCGTATCTAGGACTTTGAAATTTATACGCACTCAGAAGGCGTCAATGAAAGAATATTTAGAATAAAGGCGATATGAGGACTGTGACAAAAGTTGAATTCCCTCCGTCCCTTCCCGTTTTATGATTTGAGTGTTGATGAATTATCAAAACATCGTAACTACAGCTTAAATAAGCTGTAGTTTCGATGTTATGATCATTCATCAGTGATATTTTTCAACAGAGGATTATTTCTTTTACGCAATTGCATTAACTGCGTAATGGGAGTAACGCCCTTGTGATATGAATTAAGTGTGAGTATCACATTTTATATTTCATACGAAAATAGGCAACACCGTGTACGATTGGCGGGAATCTCAAACGCCCTTTCCTTTAGCGCATGCGTGAAAACTGAACGGACATGAAAATTTGGAGAGAGAAAGAAAAACAATTCTAAATCAGCGGAATATCAAGTAGTATTGCTGCCATCTATCTTTTTTATGGTGTTTATCATATATTTTATATATCGATGTACTCTGTAACGTTTGTCCGCGATCCAATTCAAGCTGTCAGCCGTCGTTAAATATGGGTCTTTGGCGGGGTCTCCAGTGTTCACAATCCGAAAGTAAGTAAATGAGTTTGAATCGTATGTATTTATTAGCTAGCCTGATCACGAGGTGGGCTTTTGTGATCGATCAATATCCGTCCACAATTTTGGCAAAAAAGCCTCTTTACTGGTGCAGAGGCAGGGCGGCAGAGCAGACTATCATTCAAAAAAAAAATCATTGGTTTGATTCCCGAAGGTGGCACTCCTTCTTTCTGACTAATTGTCTTCCACCAATCAGTGGAATAATGGTAGACCTATGTGGAAAAGCAGCTAGGGGGCAAGGAACGGATGTAATGGTTGCACTGGTGTGAAAAATATCAGTAATCCATTTTTGAGTGCTCAGGCCACAGCAATGAAATAAAGACTGTTGAAAGTTGTGTAAAACCGCAATCATACAAACAAGCAAACGATTTTAAAGAAACCATCTCCCAAGCTGGCATTAGATTTCAACCAAACTTTTCAGAAATGATCCAAGTCCTTTCACAGAATTGCCATGACAACAGAAAATCTCCCAGATCATAATGGCTAGAGCTCATAGACTGATGATAGTTAGTATGAAGCATTGCCTAATGCTTGTCTACCGAATGGTTCGATTTGTGACAGCCGCACTCATTCTTTCGGACTATTTGTCTCGCACCATTTGGTTGAAAATCATAGACCTATGTGAGATAGCAGCTGGAGCCTAGGAAAGGATGTGATGCTGGAACACCTAACATTGGTTTCCTGGTATTTCTCTAACCATTTGTTGTGGAATCTGCACTTGCCTGTTATACTGGAGTTTGGCAGAATATTATAGATAAATGGAAAGAATCCCTGGTTTCACTTAGAAAAACAGTAGGCCAAGCATCACAGGAAAAAGGGCCAAATGAAAATATAACTAAGAAAATCCTCATTTTAAGGCTCTAAATCCACAGTTTTTCATCCAATCATCTTCAAACTTGCTTAGAATGACTGTACCAGCACTACTATGGTTCATTATGAAAATGGGCCTTATCACAAGAAGCATCACAGGAAAAGGGGCTGAATGAAAATTTGGACAAGAAAATCCTCATTAACACTGAAAGTTCACAGTTTTCAACTGATTCTCTTCAAACTTGCTCAGAATGATTGTAATATCTCAAAGATGGTTCCTTTTGATATGGTCTGATTGTATACTGTGTCATAGTCATGATTAACGAAAAAGCGATAACCCCTTGGAATTATTGTATGCATCACACTTACCTAATAAACATGTCTACTAATTTGTGATGTCTGAGCGACTAGCATATTTTGATTGATTACAGTAGCAGATAATCAAAATTCCAATTAATAAGTCTATTAAACCTTATAATTGCTGTCTCTCCGAACTATTGAAAGATCTTTTGACGGATTGGACTCGGAGGGGAATTCCCTCTGTCAGCTCCCGAAGTATTTATTTTTTTATCAGAATAACCGTTATGTTTTTTTCCTCAAAAATGCTTCCTCTTGGGAAAATTATATGACACGCAGATGAAAAATAAATATCAAATTAATAAAATTGCCGTGTTTTTGTTTAGCATCAGTTAATTCCGTTGGATAATTGCAGCTTGTGAAAAATGTCTGGAGATTTTCAAAATGACGTCAGCTAACATCCTCAAGGATGCTGGAAAACCCATTTACCATTTATATCCAGGGCACATGAAACAAATTGCCTCCAATTCCACAGGAACCTGCTTCTATGAAAACCATAATTACTACAAACATATCTCCAGTGCATTTATACTTTTATGAAATGAACTCGAAAATATCACTTTTTAGCTCACCTGAGCATATCGTGCTCAAGGTGAGCCTTTGTGATCATTGGATGTCCGTAGTGTGTCGTGTGTTGTCGTCCGGCATTCCGCGTCAACCATTTTAGTGTTTACACTCTAATGGCCACAAATATGGCCCAATCTTCATGAAACTTGGTCAGAATGTTGGCCAGGTCACAAAAATGAACCCTATTGAAAATGGGAAGGATCAGTGCCATATCATTGGAAAAGGGGCCTTAATGACAATTGTCTTATTTACACTCTAGAGGCCACAAATATGGCCCAATCTTTATGAAATTTGGTCATAAGGTTGGCCAAGCCACAAGGATGATCCCTATTAAAATAGGGAAGGATCTGTGCCATGTCATGGGAAAAGGGGCCTTAATGACAATTTTCTTGTTTACACTCTAGAGGCCACAAATATGGCCCAATCTTTATGAAATTTGGTCAGATGGTTGGCCAAGCCACAAGGATGATCCCTATCGAAATTGGGAAGGATCTGTGCCATATCATGGGAAAAGGGGCCTTATTGACAATTTTTTTGTTCACACTCTAGAGACCACAAATATGGCCCAATCTTCATGAAACTTAGAATGTTGGGCAGGTCACAAGGATGAACCCTTTTGAAAATGGGAAGGATTCGTGCCATATCACAGGAAAAGGGGCCTTAATGACAATATTCTTGTTTACACTGTAGAGGCCACAAATAAGGCCCAATCTTTATGAATTTTATCTAGAGGTCCCGGGTTCGATCCCCGACGGCGGCACTCATTCTTTCCCACTATTTGTCTCTCACCAATGGGTTGATAATCATAGACCTATGTGAGATAGTAGCTGGGGGCTAGGAAAGGATGTGGTGGTTGTACTGCTGAGAGAAATACCAGGAAACCACTGTTAGGTGCTCCAGAGTCTGTGATATAACTGAAAAAATGTTGAAAGCAGCGTTAAACTCCATTCAATCAATCAATCATGAAATTTGGTCAGAAAGTTGGCAAAGCCACAAGGATGATTCCTAATGAAAATGGGAAGGATCTGTGCCATATCACAGGAAAAGGGGCCTTAATGACATTTTTTTTGCTTACACTCTATAGAGACCACAAATATTGCACAATCTTCATGAAATTTTGTCAGAATGTTGGCCAGGTCACAAAGATGAACCCTATCGAAATTGGGAAGGATCTGTGCCATATCATGGGAAAAGGGGCCTTATTGACAATTTTTTTGTTCACACTCTAGAGACCACAAATATGGCCCAATCTTCATGAAACTTAGAATGTTGGGCAGGTCACAAGGATGAACCCTTTTGAAAATGGGAAGGATTCGTGCCATATCACAGGAAAAGGGGCCTTAATGACAATATTCTTGTTTACACTGTAGAGGCCACAAATAAGGCCCAATCTTTATGAATTTTATCTAGAGGTCCCGGGTTCGATCCCCGACGGCGGCACTCATTCTTTCCCACTATTTGTCTCTCACCAATGGGTTGATAATCATAGACCTATGTGAGATAGTAGCTGGGGGCTAGGAAAGGATGTGGTGGTTGTACTGGTGAGAGAAATACCAGGAAACCACTGTTAGGTGCTCCAGAGTCTGTGATATAACTGAAAAAATGTTGAAAGCAGCGTTAAACTCCATTCAATCAATCAATCATGAAATTTGGTCAGAAAGTTGGCAAAGCCACAAGGATGATTCCTAATGAAAATGGGAAGGATCTGTGCCATATCACAGGAAAAGGGGCCTTAATGACATTTTTTTTGCTTACACTCTATAGAGACCACAAATATTGCACAATCTTCATGAAATTTTGTCAGAATGTTGGCCAGGTCACAAAGATGAACCCTATTGAAAATGGGAAGGATCCGTGCCATATCATTGGAAAAGGGGCCTTAATGACAATTTTCTTGTTTACGCTCTAGTAGCCACAAATACAATTCAATTTTCATGAAACATGGTCAGAATAATGGCTAGGTAACAAGGATGAACCCTATTTAAAATTGGAAAGATCCATGTCATATCTCAGGGGCCTAAATGACTATTTTCTTTTTAGAGGCCTTAAATATTGCCCAATCTTTATGAAACTTGGTCAGAATGTTGGCCAGGTCACAAAGATGAACCCTATTGAAAATGGGAAGGATCCGTGCCATATCATTGGAAAAGGGGCATTAATGACAATTTTCTTGTTTACGCTGTAGAAGCCACAAATACAATTCAATTTCTATGAAACATGATCAGAATAATGGCTAGGTCACAAGGATGAACCCTATTTAAAATTGGAAAGATCCATGTCATATCACGGGAAAAGGGGCCTAAATGACTATTTTCTTTTTAGAGGCCACAAATATTGCCCAATCTTTATGAAACTTGGTCAGAATGTTGGCCAGGTCACATGAAACTTGTTTAGAAAAGGATAGAAATTTATGCAGCGATCATAGAAATAGAGTAATGTTTTTCTTTGAAAAATTTAATGATCAATTAATGGTCTTTCAAGTATTTAATTTTGCTAAGGGAGAAGTCAGAGACAAAGGTGAGCAATATAGGACCATCATGGTCCTCTTGTTCTAATGAATTATCATATAATTTAAGTAATCAGGAATATTATCTGTGTCAAAATCTTGTTCATCATCTTTCTCACATGGACTTAATTAATTCTTTTCTGGTCCCTGTGACAAAATGCAACTCGTTTATATACTCTGAATACATTTCCCTGGTGAGAACACATATTGATAGTGAATGATAAAACCATCGTAAATACCGCTATTCTAGAAATATTTACATCGTTTTGGTCTCCTATTGCTGAGTTTGATATAGAGTCTTCTTAATACGAATGCAACATAGCCTATTTGGCGTGACATCTGATGGAGTATGATATTAGCTAATTGTTGTTTGTCTCCATGGCCGCCGGCGAGGAGGGGTTTCCGTTTAGCGACCAACTCCCGTATGTGGCCGATTTTGTCTTGTCCCATTGAATGTTCCTTATCAAGTGACCATGCGCATTTCATGGAGGTTTGGTTAAAATATTTTGTGTCATAGACAAAGGGGCTCTATGTCATATTTATTGTTTACACAACTTCTCCTTCTTTTATAGATATAGTTTCAAGATTTTTTATGCCCCCGATAGGGAGGCATCATAAATTTGACTTGTCCGTCTGTCCGTCCGTCCGTCCGTCATTCCGTCCAAAAACTTTAACATTGGCCATAACTTCTAAATCAAAGCGGTGTCGGGGGCATTGTCATCTTACAGTGACAGCTCTTGTTTCTTGATTTATCTCTAACAGCACTATCAAGATATAAGCTTTTTCAAGAGTCAGTAGAGCAGTCTTAGGCTCCTTTTGTATGTTAATATAAATAAATAGAGTTTGTTGTGATAAACTATTCAGACACTTTATTGAAAAAGGTCAATGGCTTATTTACGAGGAAAATTATATTCCTATCAGTTATTGATGTACATGTTTTTGACAACCAATTGGGCATACTGTATTTGCCCGATATATTCGGATGGCTAATTATTATTTTTTTTCCAAATATTTACATAAATATTTGCCTCAATGTCCGAAAATTTTTGGTCTTTTCATAATTTCATGGTGAAAATTGATCTTTAGTATTTGTAGAGGCTCAAAAACAATATTAAAGAATATACGGGCAGAGCTAGGAATAAGGTAAAATGCCAAAAAATGCGTCAAATATATGCTTTCATCATTTATGCGGAGCTAGGAAGAAGGTACAGTCCCGATGAATGCATCAAAAATATATGTTTACCTCATCTAAAAAACTATAAAAAGATAATCCTGAACGAAAAATCCGGAGCAGTGATGAAAAAAATCTTATATTCCTCTTTACACAGATTCACTAAAACAATGCCAAATTCAAGTTACACAGAAAAATTCAAGTTACGCATAGAATCAGTTCTACGCAAATGAGTTTGGGGATGACGCAATAATTCACGGGTTTTAATTCAACCATTTTATTTTCTATTTTCAGATAACAAGTCCAAGGCCCAATTGAATTCCGATCACAGTCAAAAAAAAAAAATAAAAAAAAAAAGATAGAAAAAACTTTGTTTATTATAGTTATTCTCTTATCATCGCAATTCTTTTTCAGCTTGGCTCCAAACCAGCAAAAACAAACCCTCGTCCAGCTTATTAAATATCAGAGCTCAAGTTTAATTTAACTGGAGTTACGTTATTTTTGTCGCCGATCGACATTCATAAACGAGTAGACGAGGAGTGACTGAAATATTGGAGGTATGGTTACCGAAAGCTGTAATAAGGATATTTTGCTCATAGATCGACTATTATGAAATGAATAATATTAGGAGTTTTAGTAGTTATGATATTTCGGTAGTGAAAGGCAGGTGTTCAAAATATTGAAAAATGAATAACTATAGATTTTCATTGGTGGGCGAATGAAAGCGCATAACTGCATCTTAACAAGTCCCCCCTCCCTTCCTCTCTCTCTCTCTCCCTCTCTCTATTTCTATTGTTTTCCTTGGGATAATAAATAATCTTCCGATCTTAAGAGACAGTTCTCTACCGACATAATATTTTCATTGTGCTGCCTTGAACCTTTTAGCTCACCTAAGCTGAGCACGAAGTGCTCAAGGGAGCTATTGTGATCTATCAATGTCCGGCTTCCTTCAGTCTGTCTGTCCGTCTTGACGTCAACAATTTCTTTAAACGACATCTCCTCCTAAACTTCTGACTCAAAATCAACCAAACGTGGCAGAAATATTCCTTGGGGAGTCCCTTGTAAAAATTGCTTAAATGGAAAGGATCCGTGCCATTTCACAGGAAAAGGGGCCTTAATGACAAATTTCTTGTTTACTCTTTAGAAGCCACAAATTTGGTCCAATCTTTATGGAACTTTGTCAGAATGTTTGTTAGGTCATGAGGATCAACTCTATTGTAAATGGGAAGGATCTGTGTCATATCACAGGAAAAGGGGCCATAATGACAATTTTGTCAACTATTTCTTTAAACAACATCTCCTCCTAACCTTCTGACTCAAAATCAACCAAAGGTGGCAGAAATATTCCTTGGGGAGTCCCTTGTAAAAATTGCTTAAATGGAAAGGATCTGTGCCATTTCACAGGAAAAGGGGCCTTAATGACAAATTTCTTGTTTACTCTCTAGAAGCCACAAATTTGGTCCAATCTTCATGAAACTTTGTCAGAATGTTTGTTAGGTCATGAGGATCAACTCTATTGTACATGGGAAGGATCTGTGTCATATCACAGGAAAAGGGGCCTTATGACAATTTTGTCAAAAATTTCTTTAAAGGACATCTCCTAACTTTTGTGTCAAAATCAATCAAACTTGGCAGAAAATTCCTTTGGGGGTCCCTTGTAAAAATTGCCAAAATGGAAAGGATCCATGTCATATCACGGGAAAAGGGGCCTTAATGACAAATTTCTTGTTAACACTCTAGAAGTCACAAATGTGGTCCAATTTTCATGAAACTTTGTCAGAATGTTTGTTCGGTCATGAGGATCAACTCTATTGAAAATGGGAAGGATCTGTGCCATATCATTGGAAAAGGGGCCTTAATGACAATTTTGTCAATTTATTTAAATGACATCTCCGCTGAAACTTTTGTGTCAAAATCAATCAAACTTGGTAGAAATATTCCTCGGGTGGTCCCTTGTAAAATTGCTAAAATGGAAAGATTTATGCCTTATCATGGGAAAAGGGGCCTTAATGACAATTGTCTTGTTTACACTCTAGTGGCCACAAATATCGCCCAATCTTCATGAAACTTGGTCAGAATGTTTGTCAGGTCTCAAGGATGAATCCTATTGAAAATGGAAAGGATCTGTGCCATATCACGGGAAAAGGGGCCATAATGACAATTTTTCATGTCATGAAACTTGGTCAGAATGTTTGTTAGGTCATGAGGATGAACTCTTTTGTAAATGGTGAGGATCTGTGGCATTTCACGTGAAAAGAGGCCTTAATGATAATTTTCTTGTAACAGCTCCATACACCACAAATATGGTCCAATCTTCATGGTCAAAATGTTTGCCATGTCACAAGAATTATCTCTGTTGAAAATGGGAAGGATTCATGCCATATCACAGGAAAAGGAGTCCTAATGATAATTTACTTGAAATAATTTATGGCCACAAAATTATATGGCTCAAACTTTGTGAAACTTGGTTTTATGTAGAAATTATCTTCTTTGACATCTGCCTTTTTAATTTATTTGATGTCCATGTTTAGGTGAGCGATTTAGGACCATCATCGTCCTCTTGTTTTCTGACCGGGTATTGTTGCCATTAGGCCTATATTGTCATTATTGTAACGACAAGATTGAAAATTAAAAAAGCCTACCAACCCGCATTTCTTGTTTGATCTATTCCTAAAGCTTTACCAATGCATCGCAAGTCAATTTATATGTCACGTATGCAGTCGACAAAAGATCGCTATGCATAAACCCATATCTCCCGATACAGATAGCTAATAATTAAACCTTTTATGTAGCGAATATTACAAATAACATTATTTGGTGTGATTAGCCATGCGGCTATCAAATTAACAAGGGTTATCAGATGTCAATTAATGGATTACACCTTACGGGGATTATCGGCTATACTGTAAATTGAACAAATGGTAAGCATGTATACTTTGCCTTTCAACTCGATTCATACAGCGTAAATTCGTGTTCGAAAACTAAGGAATGGACAATTCCACTTGTGGGATTTTAGGGGAATAAAAAATGAATTCTTTTTGAAAATAATTAATGGTGTCTGAATTTTTTGGGTGTCCGAATACTTCGGATAAATACGGTAGACATGTTACTTAGCCAAATTCTGCTGAAAATAGCTTAATTGAAAAGTCTACAATGTCTTAAAATATTAAATACTATAGAAAATCATTAGAAAGAAATGCTTATGATAAGGTTCAGGAAAGTTTATTTACAGTCGGAGTGAATTTTTTTTTTTTTAAGATGAAAAGGTTTGCAAATCTGAAGCATTTGATAAATTGAGAAAACAGGTCATAATCCTATGAAAGACCAGTGGTGACTTCTTGAATTCACAGTACACACTTCAAACATCATCTTTGGAGTTGTTCATAAATCACAGTTCACACTTCAATTTTCTTACTTCAAAGTTCACACTTCTGACTGCTAATTTAACATTTCACAGTTCTCAATTCAGACTTCACATTACACAGTTCTGACTTCAAACTTCACAGTTCACGCTTGTGACCTCCAACTTCACAGTCCACCCTTCACACATCTAACTTCACACTTCTATCTTCACACTTTAAAGTTCACACTTTCAACTTCACAGTTCACACTTGTTACTTCCAACTTCACAGTCCACCCTACACACATAACTTCACACTCTTACTTCACATTTCTAACTTCACACGACAATCTTCGCACTTAACCTCACATTTCTATCTTCATATTTCAAAGTTCACACTTCAAACTTCACACTTCCAACTTCCAACTTCACAATTAATCCTTCTAATTTCACACTTCAGCTTAACAATTCTGTTTTCAAACTTAACAGTCCACACTTCTTACATCAGGCTTCTAACTTCTAACTTCAAAGTTTATACTTCCAACTTTTCACTTCACAATTCTGACTTACAGCTTCACATTTCAAAGTTTCTTTTCACTTCAAAGAAAATGTTTAAAGTATGAAGTTTACTGTGTAGATAAAACAAATCGCCACAGGTCTTTCATATAATCTGTAATTGTAGCCAGGTGGGGTTGAGGGGCCCTTTAGTGGTTGATTTACAGCATTGTCACAGTAATGAATGTCATCCATCAACCAAGAAAAATAAAGTTTTCATAATTTCTGCACCTTCATAATTCATCATCAGAACCACTGTCACGCCCTAGTCCATCCAATTCAGCTACAAAGTTCAGCTGGACCTCTTGTTTCATGTGATTGTAGAAAACAAAATTTAAATGGCCTTTTACTTGTGGATGTAATGCTTTGGTTAAGGTTTTAGATGCAACTGTTGTATATATTTTGCTCACTGTCTGTTGTGTGTTGTGTATTGTCTGTCACACATCATAAATTTAAGTGTTTACGCTCTAAGAGACAACATAAATTGTCAAATCTTCATGGAACTTGATCAGAATGTTTGTCAGATCACAAGGATGACCCTATAGAAAATGGGAAGGATATGTGTCATATCATTGGAAAAGGGGCCTAAAAGACATTTTTTATGACAATTCTTTTTTACACTCTACAGGACACAAATATGGTCAAATCTTCACGAAAGTTGGTCAGAATGTTTGTCAGGTCTCAAGGCTGAACCCTATTGAAAATGGGAAGGATCTATACCATATCAGAGATAAAGGAGCCTTAATGACAATTTTCTTGTTTACTTCAAGACATGAAACTTGGTCAGAGTGTTGGCCAGGTCACAAAGATGGCCCCTATTTAAAAATGTTATAGATCCATGCCATATCACTGGAAAAGGGGCCTTTATGAGAATTTTCTTGTTTACACTTTAGAGGCCACAAATTTCAGGGCTTTTTTTCCAAAAATTGGTAAGGGGCCCTAGCATCTAAACCTTATCATATGGTCAAAACAAAGATATTTCAATTGTTATTTCTTTTAAAAAGCTCAATATCTAGGAGTCAGTGCAACACTATTGTAAGTGCCTTTTAATGTATAGGCACTTACAATAGTGTTGCGCTGACCCCTCGTTATGTTTTCTACAATTATAATTAAGATGTTCAGCTTGATTTGTGGCTGAATAATTGGATGGAATAGAGTGTGGCAAGAAATTATGTCAACTCGGTTTTGCTCTGATGGTGGATTAAGTTCCTTACAGTGACTAAGTTGTTAAACTACTACCAAAGGAATTCTAGACCTGAGCTGGTCACAATTATCAATTATGAACTGTTTCATGGCTGTAGCAGACGATTCAACTTCGCAAACCTTTAAGCCTAGCAAACAATTTGTTTCACCCAGACCTTAGGTAGACTATGCATAGCCTTATCATAATCATTCCCTCTGAATGATTTACTGGAGCATTTACCATTTGAAGACACTGTGGACTTACAAATTAAGCTGATTTCGGCTAGATTCTAAGTTACATTGCTTATGTGAGTTTTGTTGTTAAAAATTGTGTACATCAAAAACTGACAGGAATATATTCCTTGTTAATGAGGCGATTCCCGTTTAGTGCTATTTTCAATTCCCAGACTCCAATTTAAAAGTTTAAAACCCAATGCCTGTATAGTTTTATACTACTTCAAACTAAGATGCTTTTCTAATCAATCATTAAAGATAGCAGAGATCGACTTGTTCATAAATCAAAAGAATAATTGATTCATCTTCCCCAAGTTCTTATTAATCAAGTAAGGAAAACAAAGCCTGGTAACCCGCCCAGGGTTTTACCGAGCTTTTCGAAATTAGGGGTCCCAAGGACTCAACCTTAAAAATATTAGGGGTCCCCGTCCTTATTTCAGGGGTCCCAACGAGACAAGTTGAGAAATTTAAATTTCAAACAATGGAACATTGTGATGAGTGATATAAAAAGTAATTTTATCATTTCCTCAAAATTCAATATTTCCATAATTCCATTTATACATCAGTTAGAGTGCTTGTCCTAATCTCTTAAGGACTTTAGAATATCACTTTGTTCCAGTGTGATTTTAGATTTTTGTAATGATTCAGTTGACTGGACATTATGAGTAATATTAAAGATCAATCAGTGAGCGGATCTGATGTAGGAACGATGCAGTATCGCAAAACATACAGTTATTTTCATAAGGCAACGTAACCAGTGGTTGATTTTTTTCAGCCTGAATTAAGTAGATCTAAGTGTTATTTTTTGGATGTTGTGGTGTTTTACATACTCGACGAGGACCAGAGCTCATTTCGAGGGGAAAAATTGCTACATCTCGGTCATTAGCTTTTTAACAAAGTTAGATGACTAAATTGCTCACTAAAACACAAAATCCCTTTAACGTAAGGGTATACGACGGTCTCAGTAAGCGACGTATCAATTTTGTGTACAAGGAAGATTGACGAACAATCCGAATGAATTAAAAAAAGGCCCGATTCGATTTTTCAATCGAACAAAAATCTACCCTTTTAAATAAGTTTACTAAAGCTCTTTAATGGTTCATAAACAATTCTTGTGGGTTTTTTTTTTTTTGTTGATATATCATAAGACAAAGTAATAGTTACTAATAGACTTTAAAATAATAGAATGCGATCTCAAATTGCCTGAGTACAAACAAGATCGTTCTCGGGCCGAGATGACCATGATTACCTGAACATTCCGTCCTCGAAAAGACAAAACAAGCGCACCGGTGTCGTAAACGATATCTCTTCGATAAAATTGTGATGTTTGAATTTTTCCCCGATAAAGATTCATTTGCGTATTTTAAACCGTTTCCAAGTCATTTAGAGCCCTTTACCTGAAACTATTTTTGTGCGTCCCGTGGACTCGTGTTGCAAATAAACGTGCGTACAGACTGAATTTTTTGCGTATATGGACGCAGAAATCTGCGTCCCGTAAAACCCTGCCCGCCATTTTCTGTGAAAGGTTTTGTAATGTAAATCAATCAGATACCAGCCTAATTCAAGCGTGAAGCATTTGATAAAATGAAACCCTTGACCCTTTTCACACAACTTTTGCTTTCACTCTTTCACTTTTTGAATCTCCGTTTGCATGCGTCGGGTAGATCAATTTTGAAATTGGGAATTCAAACTGATTTGGGGGAAATTTTCTTGCCACAGTTGATAAAAAAAAGAGGCTTTTTGCGTTTGGGAAGTCACCAAAGATTGGTCTCAGGTAAAGAAGGAAAAAAAGCCCTGAATATGGCTCACTTTTTATGACATGAAACTTTGTCAGATTATTGGTCAGTTCACATGGAATAACCCTATTGAAAATTGGAAGGATCAATGTCATATCACGGGAAAAGGGCCATAATGATAACTTTCTTGTGTACATTCTAGAGGCTATATTAATTGCCCAATCTTCATGAAAATCGTTCAGAATATTGGCCAGGTCACAAGGATTTAACCTTTTGGAAATTGGAAGAATCCATTTGATATCACAGGAAAAATGGGGCCTTCAAGACAATTTTCTTGTTTCCACTCTAGGAGCCACAATTCTGATACAATCTTCATAAAATTTGGTCAGAATGTATATCTAGTGAAAAAAGGATAATTCCTATTGAAAAATGTATTGTCCTATGAGAAAATACAAGAAAGAGCGCATTTATTCTCTTCATCCATTCTAGGTTTTATTTTCTGAGTATTTTTGGTATGTTTTTCTTGTCAAAGGATGAATCTCTTCATGAAACTTGTGTAGAAAAGGCTAGAAACTTATGCAGGGATCATAGGAAGAGAATGATGTCTTTCTTTGAAATATGTAATGGTCATTTAATGATCTTAAAAGAATAAAATTTTGCTAAGGGATGAGTTAGAGACGTAGGTGAGCAGTATAGGACCATCATGGTCCATTTGTTAGGTGCTCTAGCTGCTGCCATGTAACTGAAAGATTGTTGAAAGTGATGCAAAACCCAATTCAAATAAACAAAGCTGCAGAATTACTTTAATTTCTATACTCCTGCAAAACAAGTGTTTTGGGGGGTACACCGGAATCAGCCTCTCTGTTGGTCTGTCAGTATGTCCATCCCTCTACAAATACCACCAATTTTATGTCGCCAATTCCTCCTACAGTTTTGATCTAAACTAATGAATCTCTATACAAACATTGATTACAATATGAAGTTTTGAAAGACCCAATTTTGGAGTGTTAACTCCCAAGGGCTGAAGAATTATCTGCCCTTGACTTTACATTCCACTTGCAAAAAAAAGCTAGTGGAACTTGATTCGTCAAGTTAAATAATTATCTACTTGTGAAAAAGAACAGCACTATTCAAAGAAAATACAAAAAAAATATTTTTTAATCATTGATTTAATTGTGTAAGTTTACTGTAAACACTCTAAAATGCTCAGGCCCTCAACTTCTAACAAGCAAGGCTCTCTTTGGGATTTTAAATAAAAAAAATAAATGAATGAAAAATTGGTATTGTAGAACCGAAGTTAAAATAAAGCCTTTAAGAGCAAAATATTCATAATTGATTTATTGAATACCTAAACATATAAACCATTTTGAAATAAACTTTCCATGAATTGACTATTGAAAAAGTGAAAAAAAAGCACTATTAAACTTTTTCTGAAAATGTTATCAACCAATGTAAAGTAAATTGCACAGATCTGCATTATAACATAATTATTCCATTTTATACAGTAAGATCATGTATCTAAAAATGTTTTATAGCTCCATTGGCCGAAGGCTAGCGAGCTGTTGTCATGGCGGTGTGTCCATTCTGCATCTGTGCATAAGCTTTTCTGTCAACATCTCCTAAACCTATAGACCTATGCGAGATAGCAACTGGAGGCTAGGAAAGGATGTGATGGTGGTACTGGTGGGGAAATGCCAGAAATCTATTGTTTTGTGCTCAAGTTGCGGCGATATAACTGGAAAAATGTTGAAAGCAGTGTTAAACATCATACAATCAATCAATCTCCTCCTAAAGCGATGAGCGGATTTTGAAGAAACTAAGCTGAAGTTTTCTATGGGTAACCCTCTTCAATTTTGGATTGGCCCTCAAACATGTTATTTAGCCAAATTCTGCTGAAAATAGCTAAATTGAAAAGCCTACAATGTCTTAGAATATTAAATACTATAGAAAATCAAAATGGGTCATAATCTTAAAAAAGACCAGTGGTGACTTCTTAAATTAACAGTTCACACTTCAAACATCATCTATGAGGTTATTCATAATTCACATTTTACACTTCAGACTTCAATTTTCACACTTCAAAGTTCTCACTTCCGACTGCTTATATAACCCTGGTCATGCTGAATAAATTTTGGCTTAAAATTTTTATCAAAATCAAAGGGAAAAAGTACTGAAAGTACTAATTGTAGGTCAATTTTAATTTTGAAAAACTAAATCCATTGATAATTCTGGTTCAAAAGTGAGAAACAGGTGGTGTAGACAAATATCAGACTGCGCTTAAGTGAAGCCTAATGTTTGTCTATAGCTCCGACTAAATCAGGAATATTCCGGGTTCAGCATGACAAGGGTTAACTTTTCACAGTTCTTACTTTAGACTTCACAGTACACACTTCTGACTTCACAGTCCACCCTTCACACATAACTTAACACTCTTACTTCACATTTCTAACTTCACATGTCTATATCCACACTTAACTTCACATATTTATCTTCATACTTCAAAGTTCACACTTTCAACTTAATACATATGACATCCAACTTTACAATTCACCCTTCTAATTTCACACTTCAGATTTACACTTCTGACTCCCAACTTAACAGCTCACACTTCAAACTTCATACTTCTGACTTCCATCTTCACGGTTCGTCTGTCTTATGTCTTACTTCCCATTTCCAACTTCACACTACACATTTCACAGTTCAATCTTCACAGTTCACACTTTTGACTTCCAACTTTACAGTTCACCCTTCTAAAATCCTTCTTCTAACTTCATAGTTCACACTTACAACTTTACAGCCGCCGTCATAGCGCAGTTGGTAGCGTGTCGGACTGTCAATCAAGAGGTGCCTTGTTTAATCCCTGATGGCAGCTCTCATTCTTTCAGACTATTTGTCTTTCAACAGTAGGTTGGTAATTGTAGACCTATGTGAGGTAGTAGTTGGAGTCAAGGAAAGGATGTGATGGTTGTACAGGTGAGAGAAATGCCAGGAAACCATTGTTAGGTGCTCAAGCCGCTGTAATATAACTGAAAAAATGTTGAAAGCGGCGTTAAACTCTATTCAATCAATCAATCCAACTTTACACTTCCAACTTTTCACTTCACAATTCTGACTTTCAACTTTACAGTTCACTTCAAAGTTTACACTATCAACTTTTCACTTCACAATTCTGACTTCCAGCTTCACATTTCAAAGTTTGTTTTCACTTCAAAGATAATATGTTTAAAGTATGAAGTTTACAGTGTAGATAAAAGAAGTCACCACAGGTCTTTCATATAATCTATAATTGTAACCAGGTGGGGTTGAGGGGCCCTTTAGTGGTTGATTTACAGCATTGTCACAGTAATGAATGTCATCCATCAACCAAGAAAAATCAAGTTTTCATAATTTCTGCACCTTCATAATTCTTCATCAGAACTACTGTCTTACCCTAGTCCATCCAATTCAGCCACAAAGCTAAGCTGGACCTCTTGATTCATGTGATTGTAGAAAGCAAAATAGCCCTTTACTTGTGAATGTAAGGCATTGGTTAAGGTTTTACATGCAACTGTTGTATATTTTTAGCTCACTGTCTATTGTCTGTTGTGCCATGTCACACATCATAAATTTAAGTGTTTGCACTCTAGAGACCACAAAACTGTCCAATCTTCATGGTACTTGGTCAGAATGTTTTTCAGATCACATAGGTGAACCCTTACAAAAATGGGAAGGATCTGCATCATATCATAGGAAAAGGGGCCTTAAAGACATTTTTATTCCCCCATATCGAGAGATCAGGGGCATATTGTTTAACTCATGTCCGTCAGTCTGTCTGTCTGTCCGTCCGTCTGTCCGTCTGCCCATCTGTCTGTCTGAAAACTTAACCCGAAAACTTGACCTTTGCCTTATCGAGAGATCGCTGTTACGGGGCATTCATGTTTCACAAACACTTCTTGTTTTAATGACAATTTTTTGTTTACACTCTACAGGCAATAAATATCGTCAAGTCTTCACGAAAATATGTCAGAATGTCTGTCAGGTCCCAAGGTGACATGGAAGGATCCATACCATATCAGAGAAAAGGGGCCTCATTAACAATTTTCTTGTTTACACTCTAGAGGCAACAAATAAGACCAAATCTTCATTATAATTGGACAGAATGATGGCCATGTCACAAGGATGAACCCTATTGTAAATGAAGAATCCATGCCATTTCACAGGAAAAGTGGCCTTAAGGACAACTCTTTTGTTTACACTCTGGAGGCAAGAAAATGGCACAATCTTCAGAACATGAAACTTGGTCAGAGTATTGGCTAGGTCACAAGGATGGCATCTAATGAAAATTGGATACATCCATGTCATATCACTGGAAAAGGGGCCATAATATGAACTTTCTTGTTTACACTCTAGAGGCCACAAATATGTCCGAATCTTCATGAAACTTGGTCAGAATATTGGTCAGTTCATATGGAATGACCCTATCAAAAATTGGAAGGATCCATGTCATATCACTGGAAAAGGACCTAAATGATAAGTTTCTTCTGTACATTCTATGTTAATATATTATATTTGCCCAATTTTCATGAAACCTGGTCAGAATATTGGCCAGGTCACAAGAATAAACACTTTTGAAATTGGGAAGGATCTTTTTGATATCACTGGAAAATGGGGCCTTAATGACAATTTTCTTTTTTCCACTCTAGGAGCCACAATTCTGATACAATCTTCATAAAATTTTGTCAGAATGTATATCTAGTAAAAAAGGATAATCCCTATTGAAAAATGTATTGTCCTATTGGAAAATATAAGAAAATGGGCCTTTTTCTCTTCATCCATTCTAGGTGTTATCTTTTGGATATTTTGGTATGTTTTTCTTGTCAAAGGATGAATCTCTTCATGAAACTAGTTTAGAAAAGGCTAGAAAATAATGCAAGGATCAAAGGAAAAGAAAAATGTCTTTCTTTGTTATATTTTATGGTCATTTTATGATCTTTAAAGATTTTAATTTTGCTAAGGGAGGAGTTAGAGAAATAGGTAAGTGGTATAGGACCATCATGATCCTTTTGTTAGGTGCTCTAGCTGCTGCCATGTAACTGAAAGAATGTTGAAAGTGGCGCAAAACCAAATTCAAATAAACAAAGCTGCAGAATAACTTCAATTTCTATACTCCTGCAAAACATGTGCTTTTGGGGATACACTGGAATCAGCCTCTCAGTTGGTCTGTCAATGTATCTGTCTGTACAAATACTACTAATTTTATGTCTCCAATTCCTCCTACAGTTTTGATCTAAACTAATGAAACTCTTTACAAACATTGATAACAATATGAAGTTTTGTAGCTCCCACTGGCTGAAGAATTATCTGCCCTTGACTTTACATTCTACTTGCCAAAAAAAACTAGTAGAACTTGATTCCATAAGCTAAATGATAATCTACTTTTGAAAAAAACGGCACCATTCAAAAAAAATACAATAAATTATTTTTGAATCATTGATTAAATTGTGTAAGTTTACTGTAAACACTCTAAAATGCTCAGGCCCTCAACTTATAACAAGCAAGGCTCTCACTGGATTTTTAAATAAAAAAATATAAAGGAATGAAAAATAGGTTTTGTAGAACAGAAGTTAGAATAAAACTTTAAAGAGCAAAATTTTCATATTTGATTTATTGAATACCTAAACATATAAACAATTTAAAAATAAACTTTCCATGAATTGACTATTGAAAAAGTGAAAAAAAGCACTATGAAACTTTTTCTGAAAATGTTATCAACCAATGTAAAGTACATTGCACAGACCTGCATTATTACATAATTATTCCATTTTATACAGTAAAACTATCTACCTAAAAATGTTTTATAGCTCCATTGGCCCAAGGCTAGCGAGCTATTGTCATGGCGGTGTGTCCGTTCTGCATCTGTGCATAAGCTTTTCTGTCAACATCTCCTAAACCTATAGACCTATGTGAGATAGCAGCTGGAGGCTAGGAAAGGATGTGATGGTGGTATTGGTGGGAGAAATACCAGAAATCTATTGTTTGGTGCTCAAGCTGCCGCGATATAACTGTAAAAAATGTTGAAAGCAGTGTTAAACATCATACAATCGGTCAATCAATCAATCTCCACCTAAGCCGGTGGGCAGATTTTGAAGAAACTTAGCAGAAGTGTTCCTTGGGTGACCCTCTTCTAAAGTTGTTCAAAAAATTTGGATTGGCCCTCAAACATGTTATTTAGCCAAATTCTGCTGAAAGTAGCTTAATTGAAAAGCCTACAATGTCATAGAATATTAAATACTATAGAAAATCCAAATGGGTTATTATCTAATGAAAGACCAGTGGTGACTTCCTAAAATTAATAGTTCACACTTCAAACATGGGGCCGCCGTCATAGCACAGTTGGTAGTGCGTCCGACTGTCAGGTCCCGGGTTCAATCCTCAACAGCGGCACTCATTCTTTCCGACTATTTGTCTCTCAGCAATGGGTTTATAATCCTAGACCTATGTGAGATAGCAGCTGGAGGCTAGGAAAGGATGTGGTGGTTGTACTGGTGAGAGAAATACCAGGAAACCGTTGTTAGGTGCACCAGCCGCTGGGATGTAACTGAAATAATGTTGAAAGCGGCGTAAAACTCCATTTAATCAATCAATCACACTTCAAACATTATCTTTGAGGTTGTTCATAATTCACATTTCTCACTTCAGTTTCAATTTTCACACTTCAAAGTTCACACTTCCCACTGCTAATTTAGCCCTTGTCATGCTGAATAAATTTTGGCTTAAAATTTTCATCAAAATCAAAGGGCAAAAAGTACTGAAAGTACTAATTGTGGCTCAATTTTAATTTAAACTAAATCTATTGATAATTCTGGTTTAAAAGTGAGAAACAGGTGGTGTAGAAAAACATCAGACTGCACATATCTGTAGTCTGATGTTTGTCTATAGCTTCGTCCAAACCAGGAACATTCTGGGTTAAGCATGACAAGGGTTAACATTTCACAGTTCTTTTTTTAGACTTCACAGTACACACTTCTGACTTCACACTCCCGACTTCACAGTTTACACTTGCAACATCGAACTTCACAGTCCACGCTTCTCACTTCTAACTTCACATTTCTATCTTCACACTTAACTTCACATTTCTTCAGTTCAATCTTCACAGTTCACACTTTTGACTTCCAACTTTACAGTTCACCCTTCTAAAATCCTTCTTTTAACTTCAAAGTTCACAGAACTTTACAGCCTCCGTCATAGCTCAGTTGGTAGCGAGTCGGACTGTCAATCTAGAGGTCCTGGGTTCAATCCCTGACGGTGGCACTCATTCTTTCTGACTATTTATCTCTCAACAATGGATTGATAATCGTAGACCTATGTGACCTATGACCTATGTGAGATAGCAGCTGGAGGTTAGGAAAGGATGTGATGGTTGTACTGGTAAGAGAAATACCAGGAAACCATTGCTCCAGCGGCCACAATATAACTGAAAAATTGTTGAAAGCGGCATTTTACTCCATTCAACCGATCAATCCAACTTTACACTTTTAACTTTTCACTTCACAATTCTGACTTTCAACTTGACAGTTCACCCTTCTAACATCCTACTAGCTGCCACCATAGCGCAGTTGGTTAGGCATAAGACTTCCAATCTGGAAGTCGTGGGTTCCATCCCCGGTGGTGGCATTTATCCTTTCCGACCTTTGTCTCTCACCAATTGGTAGATAATCGTAAACCTATGTGAGATAGCATTCAAAGACTAGGAAAGGGTGTAATGGTTGTACATGTGAAAGAAATACCAGGAATCAATTGTTAGGTGCTCTGGCCGCCACAATATAACTGCAAAATTGTTGAAAGCGGCATAAAACCCATTCCTACAATTAAAACAAATCTAACATCACACTTCTAACTGCTTACTTCAAAGTTTACACTATCAACTTTTCACTTCACAATTCTAACTTCCAGCTTCACACTTCAAAGTTTGTTTTCACTTCAAAGATAATATGTTTAAAGTATGAAGTTTGCAGTGTAGATAAAAGAAGTCACCACAGGTCTTCATATAATCTATAATTGTAACCAGGTGGGGTTGAGGGGCCCTTTAGTGGTTGATTTACAGCATTGTCACAGTAATGAATGTCATCCATCAACCAAGAAAAATCAAGTTTTCATAATTTCTGCACCTTCATAATTCTTCATCAGAACTACTGTCACACCCTAGTCCATCCAATTCAGCCACAAAGCTAAGCTGGACCGCTTGATTCATGTGATTGTAGAAAGCAAAATAGCCCTTTACTTGTGAATTTAAGGCATTGGTTAAGGTTTTACATGCAACTGTTGTATATTTTTAGCTCACTGTCTATTGTCTGTTGTGCCATGTCACACATCATAAATTTAAGTGTTTATTTTCTAGAGACCTGGTCCAATCTTCATGGTACTTAGTCAGAATGTTTTTCAGATCACAGGTGAACCCTATCGAAATTAGGAACAATCTGCATATCGTGGGAAAAGGGGCCTAAAAGACAATTTTTTAATGACATTTTTTTGTTTACACTCTACAGGCCACAAATTTGGTCAAATCTTCATGAAACTATGTCATAATGTCTGTCAGGTCCCAAGGCTGAACCCTATAGAACATGGGAAGGATTGATTCCATATCAGAGAAAAGGGGCCTTATTAACTTTTTTCTTGTTTACACTGTAAGGCCACAAATAAGACCAAATCTTCATTAAAATTGGACAGAATGATGGCCATGTCACAAGGATGAACCCTTTTGAAAAAGGGAAGAATCCATGTCATATCACATGAAAAGTGGCCTTAAGGACAACTTTTTTGTTTACACTCTGGAGGCCAGAAATATGACCCAATCTTCAGGACATGAAACTTGGTCAGACTGTTGGCTAGGTCACAAGGATGGCATCTATTGAAAATTGGATAGGTCCATGTCATATCACCGGTAAAGGGGCCATAATAAGAACTTTCTTGTTTACACTGTAGAGGCCACAAATATGTCCGAATCTTAATGAAACTTGGTCAGAATATTGGTCAGATCATATGGAATAACCCTGTTAAATATTGGAAGGATCCATATTATATCACTGGAAAAGGACCTAAATGATTACTTTCTTATGTACATTAGCCGCGGCACTAGCGCAGATGGTAGTGCGCCGGACTTCTAATCCAGGGGTCTATATTCGCACGGGTTCGATCCTCGGCCGCGGCACTTATCCTTTCTGACATTTGTCTTCCTCCAATGGGTAGATAATTGTAAACCAATGTGGAATAGCAACTGGAAGCTAGGAAAGAGATGTGGTGGTAGTACTGGCATGAGAAATACCAGGAATCCATCGTTAGGTGCTCCAGTCGTCGCGATATAACTGAGAGATTGTTGAACGCGACGTAAAACCCCAATTCAAATCAAATTCTTCTGTACATTCTATGTTTATCTATTAATTGCCCAATTTTCATGAAATTTGGTCAGAATATTGGCCAGGTCACAAGGATAAACCTTTCTGCAATTCGGAAGGATCCATTTGTCTTTCTTTGAAATATTTTATGGTCATTTTATGATCTTTAAAGAATTTAATTTTGCTAAGGGAGGAGTAAGAGAAATTCGTGATTGGTATAGGACCATCATGATCCTTTTGTTAGGTGCTCTAGCTGCTGCCATGTAACTGAAAATTGTTGAAAGTGGCGCAAAACCCAATTAAAAAAAACAAAGTTGTGGAATTACTTCAATTTCTATACTGCAAAACAAGTGCTTTTGGGGGATACACTGGATCAGCCTCTCAGTCGGTCTGACAATGTGTCTGTCTGTCTGTACAAATACTACTTATTTCATGTCTCCAATTCCTCCTACAGTTTTGATCTAAACTAATGAAACTGTATACAAACATTGATTACAAAATGAACTTTTGTAACTCCCACTTGCTGAAGAATTATCTGCCCTTGACTTTATATTCTATTTGCCAAAAATAGGCTATTAGAACTTGATTCCATAAGCTAAATGATAATCTACTTTTGAAAAAAAAGCGGCACCATTCAAGAAAATACAATGAATTATTTTTGAATCATTTATTAAAATGTGTAAGTTTACTGTAAACACTCTAAAATGCTCAGGCCCTCAACTTATAACAAGCAAGGCTCTCACTGGGATTTTAAATAAAAAAATATAAAGGAATGAAAAATAGGTTTTGTAGAACAGAAGTTGGAATAAAACTTTTAAGAGCAAAATATTCATAATTGATTTATTGAATACCTAAACATATAAACCATTTAGAAATAAACTTTCCATGAATTGACTATTGAAAAAGTGAAAAAAAGCACTATTAAACTTTTTCTGAAAATGTTATCAACCAATGTAAAGTAAATTGCACAGATCTGCATTATAACATAATTATTCCATTTTATACAGTAAGATCATGTATCTAAAAATGTTTCATAGCTCCATTGGCCGAAGGCTATCGAGCTATTGTAATGGCGGTGTGTCCATTCTGCATCTGTGCATAAGCTTTTCTGTCAACATCTCCTAAACCCTTAGACCTATGCGAGATAGCAGCTGGAGGCTAGGAAAGGATGTGATGGTGGTACTGGTGGGGAAATGCCAGAAATCTATTGTTTTGTGCTCAAGTCGCGGCGATATAACTGGAAAAATGTTGAAAGCAGTGTTAAACATCATACAATCAATCAATCTCCTCCTAAAGCGATGAGCGGATTTTGAAGAAACTAAACAGAAGTGTTTCTTGGGTGACCCTCTTCAATTTGGATTGGCCCTGAAACACGTTATTTAGCCAAATTCTGCTGAAAATAGCTTATTTGAAAAGCCTACAATGTCTTAGAATATTAAATACTATAGAAAATCAAAATGGGTCATAATCTTATGAAAGACCAGTGGTGACTTCTTAAATTAACAGTTCACACTTCAAACATCATCTATGAGGTTATTCATAATTCACATTTTACACTTCAGACTTCAATTTTCACACTTCAAAGTTCTCACTTCCGACTGCTTATATAACCCTGGTCATGCTGAATAAATTTTGGCTTAAAATTTTTATCAAAATCAAAGGGAAAAAGTACTGAAAGTACTAACTGTAGGTCAATTTTAATTTGAAAAACTAAATCCATTGATAATTCTGGGTCAAAAGTGAGAAACAGGTGGTGTAGACAAACATCAGACTGCGCTTAAGTGAAGCCTAATGTTTGTCTATAGCTCCGACTAAATCAGGAATATTCCGGGTTCAGCATGATAAGTGTTAACTTTTCACAGTTCTTTTTTTAGACTTCACAGTACACACTTCTGACTTCACACTCCCGACTTCACAGTTTACACTTGCAACATCGAACTTCACAGTCCACGCTTCTAAATTCACATGTATCTTCACACTTCCAAGTTAACACTTTCAACTTCACAGTCCACCCTTCACACATAACTTAACACTCTTACTTCACATTTCTAACTTCACATGTCTATATCCACACTTAACTTCACATATTTATCTTCATACTTCAAAGTTTACACTTTCAACTTAATACATATGACATCCAACTTTACAATTCACCCTTCTAATTTCACACTTCAAACTTCATACTTCTGACTTCCATCTTCACAGTTCGTCTGTCTTATGTCTTACTTCCCATTTCCAACTTCACACTACACATTTCACAGTTCAATCTTCACAGTTCACACTTTTGACTTCCAACTTTACAGTTCACCCTTCTAAAATCCTTCTTCTCACTTCATAGTTCACACTTACAACTTTACAGCCGCCGTCATAGCGCAGTTGGTAGCGTGTCGGACTGTCAATCTAGAGGTGCATTGTTTAATCCCTAACGGGAGCTCTCATTCTTTCAGACTATTTGTCTCTCAACAATAGGTTGATAATTGTAGACCTATGTGAGATAGTAGTTGGAGTCAAGGAAAGGATGTGATGGTTGTACAGGTGAGAGAAATACCAGGAAACCATTGTTAGGTGCTCAAGCCGCTGCAATATAACTGAAAAAATGTTGAAAGCGGCGTTAAACTCTATTCAATCAATCAATATAACTTTACACTTCCAACTTTTCACTTCACAATTCTGACTTTCAACTTGACAGTTCACCCTTCTAACATCACACTTCTAACTTTTAACTTCAAAGTTTACACTATCAACTTTTCACTTCACAATTCTGACTTCCAGCTTCACATTTCAAAGTTTGTTTTCACTTCGAAGATAATATGTTGAAAGTATGAAGTTTACAGTGTAGATAAAAGAAGTCACCACAGGTCTTTCACATAATCTATAATTGTAGCCAGGTGGGGTTGAGGGGCCCTTTAGTGGTTGATTTACAGCATTGTCACAGTAATGAACGTAATCTATCAACCAAGAAAAATCAAGTTTTTATAATTTCTGCACTTTCACAATTCTTCATAAGAACCACTGTCACGCCCTAGTCTATCCAATTCAGCCACAGTCAAGCCAGACCTCTTGATTCATTTGATCCCCGGTGGCGGCTAATATCCTTTCCGACGTTTGTCTTTCACCAATGGGTAGATAATCGTAAACCTATGTGAAATAGCAGTCGGAGGCTAGGAAAGGGTGTAATGGTAGTACAGGTGAAAGAAATACCAGGAATCCATTGTTAGGTGCTCCGGCCGCCGCGATATAACTGAAATAATGTTGAAAGCGGCGTAAAACCCCATTCAATCAATCAATTGATTCATTTGATTGTAGAAAACTAAATAGCCCTTTACTTGTGAATGTGAAGCTTTGGTTAAGGTTTTACATGCAACTGTTGTATATTTTTAGCTCACTGTCTATTGTCCATTGTGCAATGTCACACATCATAAATTTAAGTGTTTGCACTCTAGAGACCACAAAAATTGTCCAATCTTCATGGTACTTGGTCAGAATGGTTTTCAGATCACATAGGTGAACTCTAACGAAAATGGGAAGGATCTGCATCATATCATAGGAAAAGGGGCCTAAAACACATTTTTATTCCCCCATATCGAGAGATCGGGGGCATATTGTTTAACTCATGTCCGTCAGTCTGTCTGTCTGTCCGTCCGTCCATCCCTCTGTCTAAAAACTTAACCCGAAAACTTGACCTTTGCCTTATCGAGAGATCGCTGTTACGGGGGCATTCGTGTTTCACAAACACTTCTTGTTTTAATGACAATTTTTTTGTTTACACTCTACAGGCAACAAATATCGTCAAATCTTCACGAAAATATGTCAGAATGTCTGTCAGGTCCCAAGGTGACATGGAAGGATCCATACCATATCAGAGAAAAGGGGCCTCATTAAGAATTTTCTTGTTGACACTCTAGAGGCAACAAATAAGACCAAATCTTCATTAAAATTGGACAGAGTGAAGGCCATGTCACAAGGATGAACCCTTTTGAAAACAGGAAGAATCCATGTCATATCGCATGAAAAGTGGCCTGAAGGACAACTCTTTTGTTTTCATTCTGGAGGTCAGAAATATTGCCAAATCTTTAAGACATGAAACTTGGTCAGTGTGTTGGCCAGGTCACAAGGATGGCCCCTAGTGACAATGGGAAGGATCCATGCAATTTCACATGAAAAGGGACCTTAATGAGAACTTTGTTTACACTCATGTAGCCACAAATATTGTCCAGTCTTAATGAAACTTGGTCAGAATATTGGTCACACAAATATAGCCTAATCTTCATGAAACTTGGTCAGAATGTTGGTGAAGTCACAAGGATGGACCCTATTGAAAATGGTAAAGATCCATGCTATATCACGAGCAAAGGTACCTTGATGACAATTTTCTTGTTCAAACGCAAGAGGCATCAAATAAAAATTGGTCAGAATGATGGCCATGTCACAAGGATGAACCTTTTGTAAATGAAGAATCCATGCCATTTCTAAGGAAAAGTGGCCTTAAGGACAACTCTTTTGTTTACACTCTAGAGGCCACAAATATGTCCGAATCTTCATGAAACTTGGTCAGAATATTGGTCAGTTCATATGGAATGACCCTATCAAAAATTGGAAAGATCCATGTCATATCACTGGAAAAGGACCTAAATGATAACTTTCTTCTGTACATTCTATGTTAATATATTAATTGCCCAATTTTCATGAAACTTAGTCAGAATCACAAGGTCACAAGAATAAACACTTTTGAAATTGGGAAGGATCCATTTGATATCACTGGAAAATGGGGCCTTAATGACAATTTTCTTGTTTCCACTCTAGGAGCCACAATTCTGATACAATCTTCATTAAATTTGGTCAGAATGTATATCTAGTAAAAAAGGATAATCCCTATTGAAAAATGTATTGTCCTATTGGAAAATATAAGAAAATGGGCCTTTTTTCTCTTCATCCATTCTAGGTGTTATCTTTTGGATATTTTGGTATGTTTTTCTTGTCAAAGGATGAATCTCTTCATGAAACTAGTTTAGAAAAGGCTAGAAAATAATGCAAGGATCAAAGGAATAGAAAAATGTCTTTCTTTGAAATATTTTATGGTCATTTAATGATCTTAAAAGAATTTAATTTTGCTAAGGGATGAGTTAGAGACGTAGGTGAGTGGTATAGGACCATCATGATCCTTTTGTTAGGTGCTCTAGCTGCTGCCATGTAACTGAAAGATTGTTGAAAGTGATGCAAAACCCAATTCAAATAAACAAAGCTGCAGAATTACTTCAATTTCTATACTCCTGCAAAACAAGTGCTTTTGGGGATACACTGGAATCAGCCTCTCAGTTGGTCTGTCAATGTATCTGTCTGTCTGTACAAATTCTACTAATTTTATGTCTCCAATTCCTCCTACACTTTTGATCTAAACTAATGAAACTCTAAACAAACATTGATAACAATATGAAGTTTTGTAGCTCCCACTGGCTGAAGAATTATCTGCCCTTGACTTTACATTCTACTTGCCAAAAATAGGCTATTAGAACTTGATTCCATAAGCTAAATGATAATCTACTTTTGAAAAAAACGGCACAATTCAAAGAAAATACAATAAATTATTTTTGAATCATTGATTAAATTGTGTAAGTTTACTGTAAACACTCTAAAATGCTCAGGCCCTCAACTTATAACAAGCAAGGCTCTCACTAGATTTTTAAATGAAAAATATAAAGGAATGAAAAATAGGTTTTGTAGAACAGAAGTTAGAATAAATCCTTTAAGAGCAAAATTTTCATAATTGATTTATTGAATACCTAAACATATAAACCATTTTAAAATAAAATTTCCATGAATTGACTATTGAAAAAGTGAAAAAAAGCACTATGAAACTTTTTCTGAAAATGTTATCAACCAATGTAAAGTACATTGCACAGACCTGCATTATTACATAATTATTCCATTTTATACAGTAAAATTATCTACCTAAAAATGATTTATAGCTCCATTGGCCGAAGGCTAGCGAGCTATTGTCATGGCGGTGTGTCCGTTCTACATCTGTGCATAAGCTTTTCTGTCAACATCTCCTAAACCTATAGACCTATCTGAGATAGCAGCTGAAGGCTGGGAAAGGATGTGATGGTGGTACTGGTGGGAGAAATACCAGAAATCTATTGTTTGGTGCTCAAGCTTCCGCGATATAACTGGAAAAAATGTTGAAAGCAGTGTTAAACATCATACAATCAATCAATCAATCTCCTCCTAAACCAATGGGCAGATTTTGAAGAAACTTAGCAGAAGTGTTCCTTGGGTGACCCTCTTCTAAAGTTGCAGGATTTTAAGGGATGCAGGTTTTGCGAGTGTGAGACTCCCAAATAGGCAGCCTGGACCCTCAAAACTATCTAATATGAGTCCTTTGGACCCTCTAGGGATCAACATCAGAATAGAATTGAAGACTGTTTTAAACAATCTTCAATTCCTTCCTGAAGTTGATAGACAAGTAATTATAAGTATCCAACAATTTCTTAACTTTAAAACAGGGAATAGCTTTAAAGGCACAGGAAAACTAGATCATTGCTCTGAAATAAGTAGTCTTTATCTAAAACAGGGACTCCCAAACCGAATGAAAGGAACCCTAAAACCCCAATGGTTGAGTCCTTTGGACCCCGTTTTCTTGATGTCAGACTAAAACCCTGAGTTGTTCAAAAAATTTGGATTGGCCCTCAAACATGTTATTTAGCCAAATTCTGCTGAAAACAGCTTAATTGAAAAGCTTACAATGTCATAGAATATGAAATACTATAGAAAATCAAAACGGTTCATAATCTAATGAAAGACCCGTGGTGACTTCCTGAAATTAACAGGGCACACTTCAAACATTGGGCTGCCGTCATAGCACATTTGGTGGCGCGTCCTACTGTCAATCTAGAGGTCCCGGGTTCGATCCCCAAGGGCGGCACTCATTCTTTCTGACTATTTGTCTCTCACCAATGGGTTGATAATCGTAGACCTATGTGAGATAGCAGCTGAAGGCTAGGAAAGGATGTGGTGGTTGTACTGGTGAGAGAAATACCAGGAAACCATTGTTAGGTGCTCCAGCCGCAGCGATATAACTGAAATAATGTTGAAAGCAGCGTAAAACTCCATTCAATCAATCAATCACACTTCAAACATTATCTTTGAGGTTGTTCATAATTCACATTTCACACTTCAGTTTCAATTTTCACACTTCAAAGTTCACACTTCCGACTGCTAATTTAGCCCTTGTCATGCTGAATAAATTTTTGATTAAAATTTTCATCAAAATCAAAGGGCAAAAAAGTACTGAAAGTACTAATTGTAGGTAAATTTTTATTTGAAAAACTAAATCTATTGATAATTCTGGTTTAAAAGTGAGAAACAGGTGGTGTAGACAAACATCAGACTGCGCTTAAGTGAAGCCTGATGTTTGTCTATAGCTCCGACTAAATCAGGAATATTCCGGGTTCAGCATGACAAGGGTTAACATTTCACAGTTCTTACTTCAGACTTCACAGTACACACCTGACTTCACACTCCCAACTTCACAGTTCACGCTTCTCACTTCTAACTTCACACTTCAGACTTCACAGTACACACTTTCAATTTCACAGTTCACATTTCCAACTTCACAGTTCACACTTGCCACCTCTGACTTCACAGTCCACCCTTCACACTTCCAACTCTATACTTCAATCTTCACACTTCAAAGTTTACTCTTTCAACTTCACAGTTCACACTTTTGACTTCCAACTTCACAGTCCACCGTACACACAACTTCACAATCTTACTTCACACTTCTAACTTCACATCTCTATCTTCACACTTAACTTCACATTTCCATCTTCATACTTCAACTTTCAACTTCACAATTCTGACACCAAACTTCACAATTCACCCTTCTAATTTCACACTTCAGCTTAACACTTCTGACTCCCAACTTGACAGCTCAGACTTAAAACTTCATACTTCTGACTAACATCTTAACGGTTTGTCTGTCTTACTTCCCATTTCCAACTTCACACTACACATTTCACAGTTCAATCTTCACAGTTCACACTTTTGATTTCCAACTTTATAGTTCACCCTTCTAAAATCCTTCTTCTAGCTTCAAAGTTCACACAACTTTACAGCTGCCGTCATAGCGCAGTTGGTAGCGTGTCGGACTGTCATTCTAGAGGTCCTGGGTTCAATCCCCGACGGTGCCACTCATTCTTTCCGATTGTTTGTCTCTCAACAATGGTTGATAATCATAGACCTATGTGAGATAGCAGCTGGAGGCTAGGAAAGGATGTGATGGTTGTACTGGTAAGAGAAATACCGGGAAACCATTGCTCCAGCCGCCACAATATAACTGAAAAATTGTTGAAAGCGGCATTTTACTCCATTCAACCAATCAATCCAACTTTACACTTCCAATTTTTCACTACACAATTCTGACTTTCAACTTGACAGTTCACCCTTCTAACATCACACTAGCTGCCACCATAGCGCAGTTGGTTAGGCATAAGACTTCCAATCTGGAAGTCGTGGGTTCCATCCCCGGTAGCCGCGGCAATAGCGCAGTTGGTAGCTCGCCAGACTTCTAATACAGGGGTCTATATTCGCACAGATTCGATCCCCGGCCGCCGCTCTTATCCTTTCCGACATTTGTCTTCCACCTATTGGTAGATAATCGTAAACCTATGTGGAATAGCAACTGGAGGCTAGGAAAGGGATGTGGTGGTAGTACTGGTGTGAGAAATACCAGGAATCCATCGTTAGGTGCTCCAGTCGTCGCGATATAACTGCAAGATGTTGAAAGCGACGTTAAACCCCAATTCAAATCAAATCAAATCAAATCCATCCCCGGTGGTGGCAATTATCCTTTCCGACCTTTGTCTCTCACCAATGGGTAGATAATTGTAAACCTATGTGAGATAGCATTCAAAGGCTAGGAAAGGGTGTAATGGTTGTACAGGTGAAAGAAATACCAGGAATCCATTGTTAGGTGCTCTGGCCACCACAATATAACTGCAAAATTGTTGAAAGCGGCGTAAAACCCATTCCTACAATTAAAACAAATCTAACATCACATTTCTAACTGTTTACTTCAAAGTTTACACTATCAACTTTTCACTTCACAATTCTAACTTCCAGCTTCACACTTCAAAGTTTGTTTTCACTTCGAAGATAATATGTTTTAAGTATTAAGTTTGCAGTGTAGATAAAAGAAGTCAGCACAGGTCTTCATAAAATCTATAATTGTAACCAGGTGGGGTTGAGGGGCCCTTTAGTGGTTGATTTACAGCATTGTCACAGTAATGAATGTCATCCATCAACCAAGAAAAATCAAGTTTTCATAATTTCTGCACCTTCATAATTCTTCATCAGAACTACTGTCACACCCTAGTCCATCCAATTCAGCCACAAAGCTAAGCTGAACCTCTTGATTCATGTGATTGTAGAAAGCAAAATAGCCCTTTACTTGTGAATGTAAGGCATTGGTTAAGGTTTTACATGCAACTGTTGCATATTTTTAGTTCACTGTCTATTGTCTGTTGTAGTTCGCGGGTTCGATCCCCGACGGCGGCACTCATTCTTTCCGACTACTTGTCTCTCACCAATGGGTTGATAATCGTAGACCTATGTGAGATAGCGGCTGGAGGCTAGGAAAGAATGTGGTGGTTGTACTGGTGATAGAAATACCAGGAAACCATTGTTAGGTGCTCCAGCCGCCGCGATATAACTGAAATAATGTTGAAAGCGGCGTTAAACTCCATTCAATCAATCAATTGTCTGTTGTACCATGTCACACATCATAAATTTAAGTGTTTATACTCTAGAGACCACAAAAATGGTCCAATCTTCATGATGTTTTTCAGATCACATAGATGAACCCTATCGAAAATAGGAACAATCTGCATATCATGGGAAAAGGGGCCCAAAAGACAATTTTTTAATGACATTTTTTTTGTTTACACTCTACAGGCCAGAAATATGGTCTAATCTTCATGAAACTATGTCAGAATGTCTGTCAGGTCCCAAGGCTGAACCCTATAGAACATGGGAAGGATTGATTCCATATCAGAGAAAAGGGCCTTATTAACAATTTTCTTGTTTACACTGTAAGGCCACAAATAAGACCAAATCTTCATTAAAATTGGACAGAATGATGGCCATGTCACAAGGATGAATCCGTTTGAAAAGGGAAGAATCCATGTCATATCACATGAAAAGTGGCCTTAAGGACACAGGGCTCTCACTAGGGTTTTGAAAGTAGGATTCCAGGAATCCAACTTCAGAAAAAGTTGGATTCCACACAAAAAAGTTGGATTCTGTCATTATGAGGATGGATTTTTTACCGTGCAAAACTATGATATTGAAACTACAATTTATTAACCCTTTACCACACAATCCAATTTTTTATTCACCAGAATGGTTATCTAAAGGAAAACATTGGTTGAAAAGAAGGAATTGCTTGTAAAAAACATTTTCTTCTTTTATCCCAATGCTTTTTACATGTTTTTATTCATTTTTGGAGATGGGCTCAGTAGATGACAAAACTTTTCCCAGTTCAGTTTAAAACCATTAACTTTTACAGAAGAAGTATAAAAATGTTATTATATTTATTTAGACTTTAAAAAATCTCAACATATACCGGTAAGTCTATGCCATGATTCTCTTTGCAGATGTTGTCAATTGAGAGGAAAAAGTTCAGAATTGATATTCATTAAAAAAGATTGTATGTTTGAATTGCATTGGTTATCTCTTTTTCTCTTTTGTTTTTTTTTTTTTTTTTTTTAGATTGAAATAATTAAACTTCCCGAACCACCAGTCTTTTGATTTGTGTTCATTTTTTTTTTTACTTCAACACATGTCTGATCAGTAGGCTGATCTGGAGCTTTCAATTTTCAAAATACGTTATCCGACGGAATTACGCACATGGACGGCGCTCCAGAGATTCACCGCTTGTGATAATTCATTTCGTAACTTTCCAGAACATTTCTTTCATTTATTTATTGTTTTTACTCAAATTACCGATTTTACAAAAGTTAAAAAAGATTCGGGACAGTTCAAAGGACACAGGCTAATCATTTACTTGTTACGAATAAATTGGGTCGATTATGTTGTCTTACTATTGCCTTCGTTGGATTTGGGCCCTGCTCGAATTCAATTACCGGTATATAATTAGTGAATCAACTGCTTCAGTCAATATATTAATGGTTCACATGTTTCGTTTATGCATAATCGCAAAAACACATCGCCGGGCAGAGTCTAGATTCCATTCATTAATAGTCAAGCTCCGCCTACAAGGTCTATGAATAACTGATTACGATTGGCTGTTAGCGTCAATTAACGCCGCGCCTACCGCACCCATCTATCGGACTTCAGATATGGCTATTATTGATTTTTCACGCGACAGTTAACTTACGTAAACAATCAAATACATGTTATACACAGCCGAGAGGTTATAAGTCGGGACGCGTACCTTAGAAAAACTTGTCGTCCGGTGGAATCCTTTGATAGGATTTTTTGTCGTCCGCTGAGAAAAGTTGTCGTCTCAGACGACACTACTGTCGTTTCCGAGAGCCCTGGGACAACTCTTTTGTTTTCATTCTGGAGGTCAAAAATATGGCCCAATCTTTAAAACATGAAACTTAGTCAGAGTGTGGGCCAGGTCACAAGGATGGTCCCTTTTGAAAATGGGAAGGATCCATGCCATTTCACATGAAAAGGGACCTTAATGAGAACTTTGTTTTAAACTCTTGTAGCCACAAATATTGCCCAGTCTTAATGAAACTTGGTCAGAATATTGGTCACACAAATATAGCCTAATCTTCATGAAACTTGGTCAGAATGTTGGTGAGGTCACAAGGATGGACCCTATTGAAAATGGTAAAAATCCATGCTATATCACGAGCAAAGGTACCTTGATGACAATTTTCTTGTTTAAACACAAGAGGCCACAAATAAAAATTGGTCAGAATTATTGCTATTTTCAAAAGGATGAACCCTATTGTAAATGAAGAATCCATGCCATTTCACAGGAAAAGTGGCCTTAAGGACAACTCTTGTTTACACTCTGGAGGCCAGAAATATGACACAATCTTAATGCCATGAAACTTGGTCAGTGTTGGCTAGGTCACAAGGATGGCATCTATTGAAAATTGGATAGATCCATGTCATATCACTGGAAAAGGGGCCATAATAAGAACTTTCTTGTTTACACTCCAGAGGCCACAAATATGTCCGAATCTTCATGAAACTTGGTCAGAATATTGGTCAGTTCATATGGAATGACCCTATCAAAAATTGGAAGGATCCATGTCATATCACTGGAAAAGGACCTAAATGATAACTTTCTTCTGTACATTCTATGTTAATATATTAATTGCCCAATTTTCATGAAACTTGGTCAGAATATTGGCCAGGTCACAAGAATAAACACTTTTGAAATTGGGAAGGATCAATTTGATATCACTGGAAAATGGGGCCTTAATGACATTTTCTTGTTTCCACTGTAGGAGCCACAATTCTGATACAATCTTCATAAATTTGGTTAGAATGTATATCTAGTAAAAAAGGATAACCCCTAGAAAATGTATTGTCCTATGAGAAAATACAAAGAAAAATGGGTGGAGGAGGCATATGTTAAGTATCCAAAAATGGCCCTACATGGTAAAATTAATTGGCGGAATTCAACCGTATAGGGATAATGCTTTGGACATGCTCTTTTAGATCCCTTCATTTAATCTGCCTGATCGGGTGCTACAGGCTGTTGAGTCATCAAAAACTGGCCCCACATAGTGAATTATAAAAAAAAAGATTCACTGAAAATACTTGGCAGAATTCAACCAAGTTCACAGGAATGATGCTTGAGAAATATTGTTTCAGATTTCCTAAAACAATTCCTGATCTGAATGATATCTTGGGCTGTCAAAACAACCAAAAAAGACCCCATATGGCAAAGTACAAAGAAAAACTTCTCTAAAACTATATTTATTGGGCAGAACTCAGTGCTACTTAAAAGGAATGATGCTTAAGACATGCTCTTTAGTTTCTTACCCTTTATCATGGATTATTATTTGAGCGCCTTGGGTTGTACTCCATCCCTCCATTAGTCCTGCATTGGGTGGGTAACTTGGGTTTAATGGACCGTAATATCATCTAAAAATGTTCCTATATAGTGAAGTTTTAGTAAAAATTAATTTATTGAAACTTCTGGTCAGAATTCAACAAAACTTCACTTAAATGAACCTTAAAATATGCTTTCTTCCTAAAATTATGACTTGCAAAAATTGTGCTTATGAGTTTGCCTAAAATTGTGCCACAGAGCAAAACATATACCGAGCGACTTTAAAAACGCAATACTTAAAATCATCACTAAAATGCAAATATAGGCGAACAGACTCCGACTAAAAATATAAATATTTTGTTACCTAAACAATTCAATTACATGAATGATTCTTGGGTGACCCTTTGTCAGTCTACAAAAAATTATTGTGATCGGATTGAAATGCATATGCATTTTATGGGCGGAGGTCATTTCTCAAAATGTTAGTAGTGGAAACTTTGAAAATCATTTTCTCAGAATGTAACTGATGGATATCAATCAAACATTTTTAGTATGATCCTTGGGTGACCCATTATCATGCAGCCAAAAATTATTGGCATTGGATGAAAAATATGCCTTTTATGGGCAGAGGTCATTTCTCTATAATATGTTAAATAGTGGAAAATTTGAAAATCATTACAACATCAGTAGAACCCAAAATATCTAAAAATTTAGTCAAACTTAGGTTTGCTATTACAAGAATTTCAAGCCTGTGGAGCGACTCAAGCCATTCATGGCTTTCTAGTTCATCATTTTACTTGATTATAAACTTCCACAAATTGCGGCTAAGAAACCAAATGATTGTTACTACAGCTGACGCAAGCTGTTGTTTTGATTTTATAATTTGGCAATCATTTAACAATAGCCATATGGAATGATACATTATTTGAAAGTAATCAATTTCTTCACTTTTTGTCGTAGCACAGTTAGTAGTGAAACAGACTGTCTATCTAGACAGCTTGAGGCCAGGAAAGAATTTAATGGATGTACTGGTCCTCGTCTTCGCTAAAAAATAAACTGTTTCGGATCCTAGAATTGCTTCATTGCAAGAATGAAATGTTCATTTAAAATTTATGCCAGATGGCAAATCTGACTAATTTCAGAATATTGAAACAAATCATACAATACCTGTAATTGTTTTCTTTGATTATAGACATTGCCAAAATATATATCAATTTTTTAAGAAAGATTTACAAAGATTGTTATCATATTTTATACTTAAATTAAATTCATTAATTTGTCTGTATTAAATGAGAACAGAGTAATCAGTCTTTAAGTACCAGATTGTTTGTTAGCTCACCTGAGCACGAAGTGCTCAAGGGAGCTAGTGTGATCGATCGTTATCCGACGTCCGTCTGTCCGTCACGGCGTCAACTTTTTCTTTAAACGACATCTCCCAAACTTATGGGTCAAAATCAACCAATCTTGGCAGAAATATTCCTTGGGTGGTCCCTTATGAAAATTGCTCAAATGGAAAGGATCTGTGTCATATCAGGGGAAAAGGGGCCTTAATGACAAATTTCTTGTTTACACTCTAGAAGCCACAAATATGGTACAATTTTCTTCAAACTAGGTCAGAATGTTTGTTAGGTCATGAGGATGAAGTCTATTGAAAATGGGAAGGATCCGTGCCATATCACGGAAAAAGGGGCCTTAATGACAATTTTTTAACAATTTCTTTAAACGACATCTCCTCCTAAACTTATGGGTCAAAATCAACCTAACTTGGCAGAAATATTCCTTGGGTGGTCCCTTATGAAAATTGCTCAAATGGAAAGGATCCGTGCCATATCACAGGAAAAGGGGCCTTAATGACAAATTTCTTTTTTACACTCTTGAAGCCACAAATATGGTCCAATTTTCATGAAACTTGATCAGAATGTTTGTTAGGTCATGAGGATAAAGTCTATTGAAAATGGGAAGGATCGGTGCCATATCACGTCTTAATGACATTTTTTTTGTTCACTCTCTAGAAGCCACAAATATGATCTAATCATCATGAAACTTTGTCAGAATGTTTGTTAGGTCATGAGGATGAAGTCATTTGAAAATGGGAAGTATCCATGCCATATCACGGGAAAAGGGGCCTTAATGACAATTTTCTCGTAAGAGCTCCAAACGCCACAAATATTGTCCAATCTTCATGAAACTTGATCAAAATGTTTGCCCGGTCACAAGAATGAACTCTGTTGAAAATGGGAAGGTTCATGCCATATCATAGGAAATGGAGTCTTAATGATAATTTACTTGAAATATCAGGTGAGCTATTTAGGGCCCTCAGGGTCCTCTTGTCTTTAGTAGTCACTGTCTGTGACCTGTATATAAGTCAGTTTGTGTACATTTTTCGCAAGAATTTGGGCATGTTTACCCCTCTATCAGAACCTGGAATATTCCTGCTTTGACAGGAGGTATAGACAAAGATCAGCCTGCACATATGTGTAATGTAATTATTAGATATTTCCTGGAGCCGACGAAGGTGGAGCTAGGAATAATGTACTTTCTGAGAATTGGTATTTGGCAGGACAATACAGGGAGGTCTTAGATTGATGGACATTTTATCTTTGAATAAATAGTCTGATAATAAGCCGCTTCAGGGGAGAGAGGAGAATGATATCTTAATGTCATGTTGCAGTGTTTTCGTTTGACCCGGGACCCCGGGTTTTGACGCGCAGAAATTCAAAATGATGCAATTTCAACTCTTGGAAATTTGAGCTGGTGCGTCATTATGACCCTTCAAAAAAAGCAGCTGTGCGTCAAGGGTTAAAAGGAGTGTGTCATATTATTGGAAAATAGTTAATTGGTGGTCTAATACCACCTAGCTTGATTGGCAATTAACACACTCCGGTGATCGGGTATGCATCGGAGATCGTAATTGACATTTTTTTGACACCTGTGAAAATCAGCTAAAACCCCTTTGCTTTACCTCTGTTAACACTAAAATCAACCTATTATTGAATAATTTTACCAAAATTCAAACAGTTTCTGAAAAGTAAGCCAGTAAACACCAAGAATAGGATCTATTGTGAATTGTCATGGGTTTTCGTGGTTGGAATCTTTTTCTTTTAGCGAAAAATAAAAATCTTCAGAACCCTTTACAAGCATTTGCAACTTCAAAACTCTTTCCACTTCATTGTACTTACGAAAAAACAAGCATTTAGTCGGGGGGGGGGGGGGGGGGGGGGGGGGGGAGAGAGGAGTAGACGCATGTTTTGGTCTCATTTTGATGCGTGAGATTTTCATTTTCACTCTTGGAAATTTTGACTCAAGGGTCATTGACTCTTGGCTCTGGATGCTAATGAAAACCCTGTGTTGTATCGCTATTATAATCGGTATTTGTAAAGCTGCAGCGTATAGAATATTTGGAGTTATCATTTATTTATGCATCTATGAAAATCCACTATATAATCCGGTCATCTATATGACTAATTAACGTTATATAACATATGTGCAGTCTGATCTTAGTTCATACCACCTGAATTTCATTTTAAACCAGAAATGTGTAATACAATGCTCTATTAAAATCAATACTCACTCACTTTTGTAACTTCCAGTGCTTTTAGCACTTTGATTTTACTATTATTTTGCAAAGATTTTTATTCAGAATGACAAGGGCTAATCTGCCCCATTGTTCAAATTTAGCCCTGCCTATTGGAAAAATGAATTAGGATTGAAAGCATATAGTGAAAGTTTATTTACAGTATTTATTCTAATAATTGCCCATCCCCCAAAATACTGCCCAAAATCGGCTGTTTTAAGACCGTTTTTCAGAAAAATTTGACAACTCTGATAATTGCCCATCCCCCAATTCGAGAAAAACTCCCAGACAATTTTGATGTAAACTTCCGAATTTTCCAACAAATAGTATAAAATTCTTGCAACACATTCGAGGAATACAAAAAATCACGATGATTTATGGTTTGATGCTTTGGATAAACTAGGATTCATTTACGAGATTTATTGAAGATCGGGGAAAAATGCTTGTGGTCCTTTCAGTTATGTTAGCAATGGTCATGACTGCATAATTAACTCAGATTTTAATAACTTTGCTTCTATGTTATATCTTAAACACTGATTATCAAAAATATTTACAAATCGGATGTCAAAGAAAGATCGCATGCATGATAACAGGTTAGTTGTAGCTACAACATTTTATGTTCGAAACATGGTAACTAATTTTTTATCCAAAATTACGATATTCTTAAGAAACAATTGAATAGAAAGAATATACTGATATTCAATGATTTTTGTTTCAATTTTCCGAAATTTAATCTGATTAGCAATCTGGTCAATGAATGCAAATTGAATTAATATTTTTGTTTCGCAGTGAGATAAAGGACACGGAACAGTTTATTTCACGCAGAGGGTGAACTGGTGATCAAAGATGCCGACGGCTATTTTTGGAAGTGTTTCCAGAGCTAGCACTCGCCTAAGGCTTGTCCAGTATGATGTCAAACCCTTTTAGAATTATTATTTGGCCCTCTCTTTGTGGCTTAGTTAAGGATTTTAAAATTGAGGAAAATGGACTTCTTAATTTTATTTTCGCAACAGGTAGGCGATACAACTACCATATTTTCCTATTAAGGCTTGATTTATTCTGTGTAGTTTTGGGAAAAATATACGAGAAGTGAAGAAACAGGTACAATTGAAATTGTATATTAAAATGCTAGTAATAGCTATGACCGGATGTAGTTACGATCCTTTGTAGTCATGAGAGCGATATGCCATATTTTTGTAATCTTAAGAGAACAAAGAATAAACCAAGTTTCTGAAACTCGAGAATCATTTATTGAACATAAGTATGATTGTCTGGCAAAAGTTTCTTGCTCTATTGAATAGAACTTTAAATCTTAACAAAACTGCAAGGTCCTGGGCATTATTACTTGCCTAAGTCGACAGTGTTTTCAGTCATCATATCAGAAAGGGAATTGTTTCGCAATTTAATGATAAATTAACTTCCAATTTATTTTAGAAATTGTTTTTTGGTAGAATATTAATGCATTCCCCAGAATCCCTTGGTATAATAGTGATGTTATTTAAAGCAGCGTATTGCTCTATTTCTTGAATAAAACGGTGACGATGAACAACCGGCGAGGTCTGAGTAGCGCTATTATTATGCATCTAGGTTCCTCGTAATGGAAATTTATTTGTTTTTTCCAGAAACGTATCATATTGACACTTCTTAGGGACATTGTAGGTCCGCACATAGGAAGTTTGAGTTATTTCCCAACTGAATACCTCTAATAATCACCAACCCCCAACTGCGTCAATCATGACTTCTAATAAACACCCAGGCAATTAATAGAATGAATGCGGTAAGTTTACTTTAGGTAATGACATTAAGTCATTAATTTGGCTATTTCTTTAACATATTGACATCTGTAGCCTAAAACAAACCCCAACCTCCTTCTTGTAGAAATGTGATGATTCTAATTGACCCTAAGGCTGTTTTAGGGCTCATAGGGTAATTTAAATAAATGTGTAAAAAGTTGTAAAATTTAAGGACGATTAGATTGAGGGGCTGTCATAGCACAGTTGGAAGTGTGTTTGACTTTCAATCCAGAGATCCGGGGTACGATCCTCAAAGGATGGCCACCATCATAGCAAAGTTGGTAGCACGTCGGACTTGACGTCTCAGGTTCGATCCCGGATGGCCTCACTCATTCTTTCCTTTTATTTATCTCTCACCAATGGGTTGATAATCGTAAATCTATGAGATAGCAGCTGGAGGCTAGGAAAGGATGTGATGGTTGTACTGGTGAGAGAAATACGGGGACTCCATTGTTAGGTGCTCCAGCCACAGCAATATAACAGAAAAAATTGTTGAAAGCAGTGTTAAACTCCATTCAATCAATCAATCAAAGATCTCCAAAGGCGTCACTCATTCTTTCCAACTATTTTTCTCACCACAATGACCTATATGGGATAGCGGCTGAAGGGTAGGAAAGGATGTTTTTGTAGTACTAGAGTGAGAAATAAGAGGAATTCATTGTTAGGTGTTGCAGCTGCTGCAATAGAACTGAAAGAATGTTTTAAGTGGCATAAAATCCCATTTAAACAAACAATTGAATGGAAATTCATGATATCCAAATATGTGCTTTTAAACTTAATGTCTTTTATAAAGGTAATCTAGGCAAGCTATCAACGATTTCTTCAAATTGGATTGTAAAATCATCTTTTCAACCTGTTTATTGAGACAATTTAAGAAAAAATAACTTAGTAGTTAATATTGGAATTCAAACTTGGAATCTTTTGGGACAAAAAAGGTTTGTTGAATTTATAAGTGAACAAACAAGAGAAATCAAAAATAACAAAATATGATAGCAGGAATTTTTACCAGCACATCAGACTAGTCATTACCTAATTTGCAAGCCAAAAACAGAACTAATAGTTTTTTATCGTCAGGCTAGTGTGAATTTCTTATTTTCTCTGAAACAAATTTTTGGATAAAAAAGATTTTTGTCTGGATTGTTCTATAGATAGACTTTTCTTGGAATTTCTTTCTGAGAGATTGTTGCTCATCGAAAAAGGGGCCCTGTGTGATGCAAACTTTCTTGTTGAACAACTAATTGTTCATTTATAATTGACAGATTTTCATGAAACTTTCACAATTAATTTTTAAACACAGCATCTGTTTAGGTACTTTTTAATTCAATTGTTGAAAGGGGCATAAAACCCCATTCAAACAAACAAACAAACTTTCTAGTTCAAAATGAAATCTGTATCTTGTCGAAAATGAAAATAAATTGGTTATCATTCTGTGTTTACATACTTTTTGATAGCTTAATCTTATAGGTGTCCTAAGGTTATTTTTGACTTTTTCATAAGGTTTTTGGCAAAAAGAAAGAGCAAAATTTAGTGACAAAGTAGATTCTGATGTTAGCCGAGAAGGAGTTCTCACAGCCAGCACACCATTCTAAGCCCTATAAGGCTTCATTATCCTCTGTTGTTGTTTGTTCTTAAGAAATCTATCCTTTTAATTAAGGAATCTGTCCTTTTAATATTTGATCAGGCTATCACCCAGAAATATTTAACGCGGCTGATCAAAGATATATCGTTGCTGTTCTGCTAAAATCTCATAACTACAGCTTGTTTAAGCTGTAGTTAGGAGGTTTTGATAGAAAATCTGTGATATGGAAAATCAGGATTTCATTATACCCAGTGGCTTCGTTTATTGTTTGATTAAATACAACTCATTAAATAATGAATAGAAACTTAATATGAAGGCATGATCAATGAGTTGAAAACAAAAGAGTACTACTTCTGTTACAGGTGCTTGCTAGAACTTTCAGACCAGTATATCAATGTGTCTTGCTGCAAGTATGAGGTAAAGGATAGAAGAACCTTGAGCTATCCAAATGGCTTATAAATGTACTTGTATGAATTGGCAACACTGGCTGGAAACTCTTTCATTCTTGAAATGTTTAGTAGATAGCACACTTATTCAAGCCTTATGGGCATTTTGATCCTTTCAATTTGTTTCTCTTTAAGTTAAAGAAGAATATTTTAACCTTTAAGATAAAGAGGAATATTTTAACTGGGGCGCATGCCCCACTGATATATTGTTGACTTATTTAAGCCACTATATTCAGTGCAGATTGAAAAGGCAAAAATATTGTATCCATTCTATACTCCCTAGTTTGAGTTGTTTGAAAATAAGCTATCCCACATTTTAGGTTTGTTATGTTTGGTTGCCTCATGTATCATACATGTATATATAGAAGTCATAACAGCTCTGTTATATCACCAAAGACGGGCCAAGGCGTGCCAGAAAGGGCGTCGGTTCATTCAGGGATGACATCTGTATGACTTAAAGAGAAGTTGTAAAGTATGATAAATATCATAGGCTTGAAACAAACAAACAAGCATTTCCAAAGAAATTAAAGCTGAAAAATTGCCATAATAATTTTGTCCTTTTGATTTCCTGATATATTTGATTGTTTGATGTTAGGGATGTGCCCAAGAATAGAATCAATGGGGCCAATTAGTCATTAGGAATCTTCTAATGTTCTCAATAAGGAAAGACTTTCTAACCAGTACTATAATCATTTAAGTATAAAAAAGCCTTTTGACTGCTAGGCACTTTTATCTTTACCATGTGCTGACAGTATGACACATTGACATTATGTTTCACTTCTTTTCATTATTTAGGCCGTGACCATAGCGCAGTTGGTTAGGCATAAGACTTCCAATCCGGAAGTCGTGGGTTTGATCCCCGGTGGCGGCAAATATCCTTTCTGACGTTTGTCTCTAACTAATGGGTAGATAATCGTAAACCTATGTGAGATAGCAGTCGGAGGCTAGGAAAGGGTGTAATGGTCAGGTGAAAGAAATACCAGGAATCCATTGTTAGGTGCTCTGGCCGCCACGATATAACTGCGAAATTATTGAAAGCGGCGTAAAAACCATTCAAACAAACTTTTCATTATTTAATGAGTTGCATTTATGAAGCATTAAAGCCACTTGATTATACAAACCTGATTTTATTAATTTCTGATATAATGTTTATTTTGCAGATATTTATTTCGAGGTGATATTCTTGGGTCTGATTTCCTAGAAACAAACAAATGGCAAATGATAGAAGCCTAACCAAGGTCTTTAGAACTCCAGGCTCAGGAGAGTCTTCTTTGTCACTATATTTTGCTTTTATAGCCAATAACCTTATGAAAAGTCAAAAATACTCATAGGACACCTTCGAGTTTGATTCAATGCTCCAAAACAAGGTGACATGAAATGGTACCTGACTTATCTTACTTTTGGATGATAAGACACTACTTACATAGTGTGGTGCTGGATACCATATTTAATGTTATTTTGAGTAAGATAAAATGCTAAGAGATAGTCATAGAAGTCAAACCTTGAACTATTTATGCAGATGCTGTTTTTAGCTCCACTGGCCGAAGGCCATCGAGCTATTGTCATGGCGAAGTGTCTTTCATTTGTCCATCTGTCTGTGCGTGCATAAACTTTTCTTTAAACATCTTCACCTCCCAAATTAATGGGCGGATTTTAACTAAACTTGGTGGAAATGATCATCTGTAGACACTCGTCTTGAATTGTTCATGAAATTTTGATTGACCCCAGATATGGGTGTGGCGGGGGGAGGGGGGGATTTTTTCACTATTAAATCTTTAAAAATATGCTCCTCCCAAATCATTGGGCCAATTCAAATGAAACTTGGCATGAATGTTCCTTGGGTGACCCTTAACTTAACTTATTGAAGAAAATTTTGATTGACCCCTAAATAAGATGTGGCAGGGTGGGGCTTATTTTCACTAAAAAAATCTTTAAAACCATTCTCCTCCCATAACATTGAGCTGAATTTAATGAAACTTGGCATGGATTGTCCTTGGATGACCCTTTACTTTAATTGTTCAAGAAAGTTTGATTGACCCCCAAATGTGGTCAGGGCAGGGCAAAAGTCTTGGGTTATTAAAGCCAGTGTAGCAATACAGACCCCCCCCCCCCCCTTGGCTTCTTGTTTTTATGAAATCTGCCCTTTTTTCAGCACCAGTGGTGCAATAGCAAGGCCTGAGCAGAACAATCTTGTTCTATGCTGATTTCTCCATTCCAAACTGGTAAATTTTTGATAATGTAATCTTGATAAGTGACCTTGACTGATGACATTAAAAACACCATCAAAGCTCTTATACAACCCTTGGGATATATTAGAATCATCTCATTTCTTTAAGAATTGTTTTCTTTTAGAGATCCCTGGTGGCGGCAAATATCCTTTCCGACATTTGTCTCACCAATGGGTAAATAATCGTAAACCTGTGTGAGATAGCAGTCGGAGGCCAGGAAAGGGTGTAATGGTCAGGTGAAAGAAATACCAGGAAACCATTGTTAGGTGCTCCGGCAGCCGCAATATAACTGCAAAATTGTTGAAAGCGGTTTAAAACCCATTCAAACAAACAAAAAAAGTATTCTATTAGAGGCCACAGATGTTAAAAATAAAAGAAATTTAATAGCCAAATTAAACACCATATACAGATTTTCTATGGCTACGAAGTCGCCAATCAAAAACCAAATGTGTTTCATGAATGAATGAGTTTTACTTTCGTAGCATTGATATTGTGATATTATCACTTTCGTCAGAAATTAATCGTGATATATCACGATACTATCACTTATCTGTTCATTTTGTTTTATTTCAATAGATTCTCTCAAAAATGACCTGTTCCCACAATGATTAAGCATTTTCTAAAAAAAGTATACAAGCTTTTCTCTTCTAAGATATTTCATATTCCTTTATGAATACAAAAGGCCCGGCACACAGGCCATTTTGACTTTATTTTTCATTATCTCGAAATTTGAAGCCATGTATGACAAATTTATTCATTCATTTGGACACAATAAAATAAAGTTTGGGTGAGATGACCATCATTGCCGAAGATCTTACTGATTTGTTTAAAGTTTGGATTCTGCGGAAGAAGCTTATGCCAGACAATGATATTAAATTAGCAATTTTTTATCAGAGTACAGATTTCGTGCGAAGAATACTGAAATTATTTGATTAATAATTGTTAATTGAATTATTCCCGCATCTCATGATATTGTTTTATTCTGTTTTTCGAATATCTTAAAGACCCTCATGCAGCTGCTTTGTCAGCAAAAGATTGTAACCAAAGTCAATCCTAGCTCTGGTTTAGACTTTATAGCAATCAATCGATGAGTTATGAAGATCAAAACTAACGAGAAATAGTTCAAGCTTTCGCACCCACTTGATTGAAATTAGATATAAAATTATTCAATATTTATCATCTACATATTTTTGTATTCCTACCTGCCGTGAAAAATAAATAAATCCTGTTTTCCCTAATAAAATCAATCAACAGAGTTGAAAAAAGCATATCAATTTCATTCTCATGATGGAAAGGGTTTGACATCTCGCGTGGGTTTAAAAGCATGCATTGCGTGCCAACTCCAGATCCTGACCCAAAATAGCTGAACACCTGGCGTCGGCACCTTTGATCACCCGTTCTCCCTCTGCGAAAAACCGTTCCTTTGTGCTTTACTTAATTACAAGAATAAACTGTCTATTTTTCGTTGATTTGCCAGATCACCCATCGGACTTAATATTTTTCGTGGATTCTCCTGATAGCCTCTCGGACTTAAATTTCGGGTTATTTGATCTATTTCTCTCTCGCTTTTCTCTCTTTCCCTCTTTTGTGCTTATTAACATAAGAGACCAAGGAAACAATAAAAATTTTGTGTAAGTAAGCTTAGAATATTTTCTATCAAAACTATCGATATCTGAACAAACTATCGCGATAGTTATTGATGTCGGGGAATTGCAATCAATACATCGATATCGTGACTGTCACTATCACAATACATTGACAGGGATTAATCTAGCTCTGCGTCCCGCGTCCTATACGCATTGATTTTTGATAGGACGCAATCATTTAACAAATGTGCGTCCCTTGGGACCCATAAAAATTTACTTGGTTGTCGGGGCGGAGATGGTCCGGTCGTAAAAAAACGCGTCGGTAAACATCGGGAATATATTATTTTTACGGTATATGCTTAAAATGGACACCGTTTCCTTCAAGATGTAACAAGTCATATGATTGGCTTATGCATTAAATGCCTTCACCCTTATCGAATCACAATCGCTGTTATATTGATTACGTCGGCTTGGCTGTTTATCAGTTCTCCGTATGTAAACAAACTCTCCACAGTCTCTGGGCTCGCTTTTGACGAGTAAATTTTAGTATTAAGGCACAAATCTTGAGAAATTTTCCTTAAAACATTTTGGATAGCTTTTCTCTTGCGTCCTTTTGACCTCAAGTTTTTTCGTTGAGTGCAAATGAACTGTCAACTCAACACCGGTCTCGAAATTTGTCAGTGTTTGAGTGTCATTTACGTGTGAAAGACCTGAATAATTTTAATGATCTAAATAATATGCAAATCCAAATCATTGATGAAACATAGTGTCAGATATAATCTGAACACCTAGTTTTAAACTAATTATGATGTTTAATTCACAGAAAACAATACCGCCTATTTCAACATATTGGTTAAAACTGGCTCAATTCAATTGTTAACACTGTGTATTAACAATCTAGTCTTTCCCCTGTTTCAGTTGTTGGTACTTGTATTTAAGAAAAGTTAAGAAAAACCAACTCCAAGGGCCTAAAATCATTAACTAATAAAAACTTGACTCTTGTGCAAGGCAACTAAAGCCTTATTTGCATACTTTTTAGTTAGAAATTAATTTTAAGAGTTTTTTTTATTTAGGATTAAACTTTGGTCCCATTGATTTATTCTGGGACCCATTGATTTCGCCCTGGGACTCATAGTTTTTGCCCTAGGACTCATTGTTTTAGAATTGAGGGGTCCCAGGACTCATAGGGTGAAATTTCTAGATTAATCACTGCATTGACCTATAGATTTATCATTACACACCTAATATACATAGCATTTCAATTAACATGGCTATTATAATTTCTCAGACAGAAGATAAAATTAGTTACAAGAACTGGTTTGGGAGTATTCATAATATAAAGATTTCATTGAAAGCTTATAATTCAAACACCCTGGCAATGAATAAGCTGTTTATTATGCCCCTGTATCGAAAGATCGGGGGCATATTGTTTTACCGTTGTCTGTCTGTCTGTCCGTCTGTCTGTCTGTCTGCAAAAGTTAACCAAAAAAGTAACATTTCCAATATCTTCAAGCCTATTCAAGATACAAGGCTAATTTTTGGCATGATGATAGATCTCGATGATCCGCATCCGCTGGTACCAAAGTCAAGGTCATGTGACAAGGTCAAGGTCATCTGTCAAGGTCAAACTGAAAAAAAATGCTGTGAAGGGGGCATTCATGTTTCACAAACACATCTTGTTTTTGTTTTGTGCCATTTAATTAACTCAAACATCCATATTTATATCTGGACTTTATGTGCTAAGCTAAGTTAAGGGCCAGGGAAATAATCACTTGCCATTCTCTGAAAATACACTGCAACAGTTTCATTTTTTTGCAAGAACTGAACTCAATATTTTGGCATTCAAGACCTGCAAACAAAATTGCCAACAAAGCGTCTTTAAATGTAGACAAATCGCCGAAGGTACCCAACCCCCATTTCGTAAAATTGCAAAAAATTGTTGATTTTGGCAAGGTCAATGCCGGGTATGTAAATCATCTCCTAAAAAGCATTTAATGTTCCAAGGAATCATTGAGTTATTAGGTTCTTTGGCACCTGTTTTTGAGTCACTTTCTGCAACCTCTGTAAGAATTGTAAGAACTGATTGACACTAGCTAGAGCGTGCTCTCTTACCACTACCTGACACCCAAGGATATCCTAGGGTCAATCTTTAGCAACAAGTTACTTGATTGGGCACAACGGTTTATCTGTACCTTTATTGTGCTTCTGTTAAGAGACATGTTGAAAGATTTAGTGTGATATGGAGTCCAAAAAAGACGCTGGTTGATCTGATTTGAACAACAGCCGACCTTGGTTGAGGGCTCACTTATTGCAGGAAACGGGTCTCAGTCTCGCAACTTATGGTGATGATGGTAGCGCTCCTTAGACTGTCTGAAAATGTCACATGGGATATGGATTGGTAATGTTAAGCCCAGAGCTGACGGTAGAGATGGACCCTTCGATCTGTATATCTAGACTGCCAGACAGGGATTGCTTATTAGGTGCACCAGTAGTTTAAAAATGTTCACATTGCCGCTGAAATGACAGATTGGCTTTATGTTAGTCGCCTGGATAGTCTTCTGTCTGGACAAACAATTTGAAGCCACCTCAGGGCCTACTCTGCAACTCATGTTCTCAGTTCGATCATTTGAAGCATGTCTGACAGAAGCCCCAATCGGCACCACATTGACTCCCTGAGTCTACCATCTGGTCGAAATGTGTTCAGTTTAATCTATTGTTGCTCATGCTAAATTCTAAAAAACTCCAACAGTACTGATTCTTCAGCCTAATTCCAAAAACTTTCATCGGATATTTTCTGATTTTTGTCATTTTCTTAAGGGCCCTAGGATCACTGAAGCCGGACTCCGGTGTTTGCAAAACAAAGTCAGTCTATTGTAGTAGCTGGTAAATCATAAGAAAAACACAATTTGCCTTATTCATTTTTATTCACGTTTTTACATTAAACTTACAACTAAAGATATACAAATCAGAGGCCGGCCCTTAACTTAAGTTCTGAGCCGCAGTCATAGCGCAGTTGGTAGTGCGTCGGACTGTCATTCTAGAGGTCCCGGGTTCGATCCCCGACGGCGGCACTCATTCTTTCCGACTATTTGTCTCTCACCAATGGGTTGATAATCTTAGACCTATGTGAGATAGTAGCTGGAGACAAGGAAAGATTGTGGTGGTTGTACTGGTAAGAGAAATACCAGGAATCCATTGTTAGGTGCTCCAGCTTCCGCGATATAACTGAAATAATGTTGAAAGCGGCGTTTAACTCCATTCAATCAATCAATTAACTTTAGTTTGGCAGTATATCAGAAATGTGTAAAGAACTTATTATAGATACTTACAAAAGCTTTGCACCCAAAAAGAAAAAAAAATGAAACTACTGCCTTCAGATGATTTCAGAGAATTAGTAGTTTACCTTTGAATAATTTAATGATAAAAGCAGAATAACTTGCATAATGTTTAATACAATAAGGAGATTGATCTTTAAACTTAAACATGCATTCATTTAAACATTAAATTAACATAAAAGCTGTTCATTTGGTCTGGGAAGTTAATTTTTATATCGATTTGACATTGATTTGATGGCGGTGTCAGTAGGCGTTTATTAGAGGCTTCAAGTTTACTTTAATCACTGCTGTCAAATAAAGGTCAATTTTGACATCCACATAGGGGGATGGATTTTATTAGAGCATGGGATTCTATAAGACTTGCAGTAAATGGACTGAATTAGCAGAAAACAGATGGAGCATACAAGAACTAATTAGAACTAATATACCAGCAATACAATTTTTTATGACAAAAAAACATGAATTGTTAAAAGGTTAAAGAGATAGACACACTTGTCATGGCTCTCAGTATTTGTACGTCAACATAATTTATGTCCAAAATTTCAGAAAAAAAATCCCTAAAAATAAGACCTGAGCATAAAAATTGTTGAAGTTTGGTGGAAAAACATCCAGTTATCGTTAAACGCCAACATCTAAAAAAATTACCAAATGAAGGGTTTTATTGAGAAAATTAACCCTTGTCATGCTGATCCCTGAATATTCCTGCTTTGGCAGAAGGTTTGGACAAACATCAGCCTGCACATATGTGCAGTCTGATTTTAGTCCGTACAATCTGATTTTCCTTTTTAAACCAGAAAAGTTTCAGAAATTATATTTTCAAAATCAATTGCTGACTCACAATTAGGAAATACAGAGCTTTCAGCACTTTGATTTATATATAATTTAGCAAAGTTTTTTATTCAGCATGAAAAGGGTTAAGTCTATGTTCATGTATGAGGCTAAATCAGTAGTCTCATGTAACCGGCTTGTAAACAAACATGTAGGACAGAAACTGTATGAATTCTACAATTGGGTGGTTGCCACTTGGGTTAGTAGATCTTGGGCTACACTTGAACCCCTATTGGAACATACCTTCTGACCCTGTGACAGATATTTGACTAAAACTCTTCATAGTTGGAAAGCTAATAGCTAATTATTGCCTTCTATTTTAATTGTATATCTGCCTGTTTAGCTCACCTGAGCACAAAGTGCTCAAGGGAGCTATTGTGATCTATCAATGTTGGGCATCCATCTGTCCATCACGGCATCAGCTATTTCTTTAAACGACATCTCCTCCTAAACTTTTGAGTCAAAATCAACCAAACTTGGCAGAAATATTCCTTGGGTAGTACCTTGTAAAAATTGCTAAAATGGAAACGATCCATGCCATATCACAGGAAAAGGGGCCTTAATGACAAATTTCTTGTTATTCCCCGCAGATGAAATCATCGGGGGGATATTGTTTTTGCCATGTCCATCCATCCGTCCGTCCGTCCTTCCATCCGTCCGTCCGACATTTGTTTCCGCGCTATTTCTTGAAAACTATAGACCAGATTTCAATGAAACTTGGCATACAGCTTAATTACAATGAGGACATGCCCATATCGTCAGGGTTACCTGGTTCAACTGTCGAATTTAGAGTTACTGCCCCTGACTTTAAGCCATATACATACAGAGTGATATTCGTTTTTGGCTATTTCTTGAAAACTATAGACCGGATTTCAATGAAACTTGGCACACAGCTTCACTACAATGAGGACATGCACATATCGTCGGGGCTACCCTGTTCAACCGTCGAAATTAGAGTTTCTGCCCCTGACTGTTTAAGCCATATACATACATAGTGATATTTGTTTCCGTGCTATTTCTTGAAAACTGTAGACCGGATTTTAATGAGACTTGGCACACAGCTTCACTACAAAGAGGACATGCGCATATTGTTGGGGTTACCCGGTTCGATTTGCCAAATTCAGAGTTACTGCCCCTGACGGTTTTAGCAATATACATACAGAGTGATATTCGTTTCTGGGCTATTTCTTGAAAACTATAGACCGGATTTTAATGAAACTTGGCACACAGCTTCACTACAAAGAGGACATGTGCTTATCGTCGGGGTTACCCGGTTTGACTGTCGAATTTAGAGTTACTGCCCCTGACTGTTTAAGCCATATACATACAGAGTGATATTCGTTTCCGCGCTATTTCTTGTAAACTATAGGTAGATGTAGATAAAAGATAACCTGTACCTAGGTTTGGTATTAACTCCATTGACAATGAAAATATGTTTGGCGGGGGGTATCAATTAAACGAATTTGCTTGTTTACACTCTTGAAGCCACAAATATCTTCCAATCTTAATTAAACTTTGTCAGAATCTTTGTAAGTTCATGAGGATCAACTCTATTGAAAACTGGAAGGATCCGTGTCATATCACGGGAAAAAGGGCCTTAATGACAATTTTGTCAACAATTTCTAAGCGACATCTCCTCCTAAACTTTTGAGTCAAAATCAACCAAACTTGGCAGAAATATTCCTTGGGTAGTACCTTGTAAAAATTGCTAAAATGGAAAGGATCTGTGCAATATCGCGGGAAAAGGGGCCTTAATGACATTTCTTTTGTTAACACTCTAGAAGCCAAAAATATGGTCCAATCATCATGAAACTTGGTCAGAAAGTTTGTCAGGTCATGAGGATGAACTCTTTTGAAAATAGGAAGGATCCGTGCCATATCACGGGAATAGGGGTCTTAATGACAATTTTCTTGGAATATCAGATGAGCGATTAAGGACCCTCAGGGTCCTCTTATATTTTGATAGTATTTCTTACAAAATATGAACGTTTCTATAATAATAATTATGATAACTTATTTATTGAGGCTACACATTTTGGAAACCCTATCTTCCGGGCCTCAAAAAACCATTACACATGTACGGTGGTCTGGCAATAGCTCGAACATGCAGGGTACCAACCAATTGTCGAGTCATCTCATGAATTGAGATAATGCCAGTAAGTAATATTGTCCCAATGTTCTCCCCAGGCCCCCTTATGACATATTGGCCCTGATGTGCCTTTTAGAAATGAAGCAGGTTGCTGATACACCTGGAGAATGCCAATACGCTTTAATTTGATCACCAATAAAATTAGAATTTGCTTTTTTATGCCCCCGATAGGGAGGCATCATAAATTTGACTTGTCCGTCTGTCCGTCTGTCCGTCCGTCCGTCCGTCCGTCCGTCCGTCATTCCGTCCAAAAACTTTAACATTGGCCATAACTTCTAAATCAAAGCGGTGTCGGGGGCATTGTCATCTTACAGTGACAGCTCTTGTTGACTCACTTATTGTATACAAATGTACTGTAATCACAAATTACAATAGCTTATTCAAATTGTACAGCTAAATTTCTTTCTGAACAAAGGGTCCAAACAAGCAACTGATTGCAGACACACAGTCATTTCAGTCATAATCACTTTCTGGAAAGTCAATTACACAGTGCCCCTTATTGATACGACCCTTACTAATAAGTGATTGTCGATTTTTTCCTTTATGGTTGGTTGATTTTCACTGATTCTGCATTTCCAGTATTAGAGATGAACGGATGGGTAACAATACAAAACCAGTCGATTCAATGTCCACCTCATTAACCCAAAATTACTGCTTTTTACCGAGATCCACTGGAAACAATGGAAAAAGGAATTCGATTTAACAGCTATCTGCTTACACCTGTTTTTCCTACTTACCTCTCTCCTCTAGACAGCTATCTGCTTAAGTCAAACTGGATTTATATTTATGTTCCAATGTGAATTTTGATTATATTAACCAAATGGCTGCCACCATAGCGCAGTTGGTTAGGCATAAGACTTCCAATCTGGAAGTCAAGGGTTCAATACCCGGTGGCGGCAAATATCCTTTCAGACGTTAGTCTCTCACCAATGGGTAGATAATCGTAAACCTATGTGAGATAGCAGTCCGAGGCTAGGAAAGGGTGAAATGGTAGTACAGGTGAAAGAAATACCAGGAATCCATTGTTAGGTGGTCCGACGGCCGCAATATAACTGCGAAATTGTTGAAAGCGGCATAAAACCCATTCGATCAATCAATCAACCAAACTGAATTAACGAGGATTTTGTCCACAAATCAAAAGTCAAGGTCATGGGAGGTCAAGGTCATCTGTCTAGGTCAAACTTCTAAAAAAACAAAACCAAAAAACTTTCATTGTTCAGTTTATTCGAGCATATTATAGATACCCTGTCTAATTACTGACACGAAAGATCCCAGTAATGTACATTTGTAGGTATCAAGGTTAAGGTCATGCTAATAGGTCAAGGTCATCTCTCATTGTCAACATTTTGAAAAAAAATGCTGTTACAGGACATTAATTTGTGTTTCACAAACACATCTTGTTTTTCTTTTTTTTTTCATTCCAGAATTGAAATCAAGATGAATTCTATCATTTCTGAATGAGGTCATAGAAAATGAAATAGGAAATAAATATTACAAAAAAAACACCTTGTAAAATCAAAGTGCTGAAAGTCCTGTCACTGGCTTCTCTATAGAGAAACTTATCAACTTGTAAATTCATTCAATGGTTATTGTAGAATAAAATAATGCTCATGAAGATAATTATTTTGGAAATAAGATATAGAAAGGGCTTTGTGAAACACATTAGAAAATAATTGCAATAGAATCTAGTTTTACTTTTTGCAGAAGAAGGGCCTTTCCTCAATCATACAAGGACTTTCCAAGAATTTTAAGAATTCCTCATAAACATAAACAGAGACCTATAAAAGTTGACAATACATTCAATGCTGTCCTTGGACCTCTCAAATACTTGAGCATTACACGAAACCCCTTGCTAGAGGGAATGCAGTAATATTTGGCCACAGGACTGAGAAAGCTGCTCAAGGGATCGAGAAATCACATGTTTGAGTAAGTGCAATGAGCCGCTGTCATTGTGCAGTTGGTAGCAGGTCGGACTGTCAATCTAAAGATCCCGAGTTCAATCCTGAATGGCGGCACTCATTCTTTCCGACTCTTTATCTCTCACCAATGGGTTGATAATCGTAGACCTTTATGAGGAAGTAGCTGGAGGCTAGGAAAGGATGTGGTGGTTGTACTGGTGAGAGAAATACCAGGAAACCATTGTTAGGTGCTCAAGCCGCCGGGATATAACTGTAAAAATGTTGAAAGCCATGTTAAACTCCATTCAGTCAATCGAGTAAGTGATAACCAACAAGAAATTAGAGTAAGATGCGTTAGGACCGCAAGGCGAGTTCAAGCCTTCGCATTAATTCCAGTTTTCACCCTTTTGAGGAAATGAGAGACTATACTGTATATCACAAAAGTACAATTAAAACAATATATATTTAGCAATTCAATTAACAAGGCTTTTACAATTTCTCTGAAAGACAATAAATTTAATGCCAAGAACTAGTTTGGGAGTATTTATAGATTTATAGATAATACTATAAGATTTGCAAGGCATTTAAATTGAAAGTAATGCAAACACCCTGGCAATGAATAAGCTGATTATTTTTATCTCGTTCTTTAAATGATCTAAAAAAATCCATTTATCTGGACTTTGTGCAAAGCTACAATTAATTAATATAGAACTATAGGCACTTACAAAAGCTTTGCTTTAAGTTGGAAAAAATTGTTACTACCGCCTTCAGATGATTTCAGAGAATTAGTAATTTACCTTTAAATAAATTCATAATAAAAGTAGAATAACTTGCATAATAAAATTATACAATTAGGAGATTGGCATTTTAAGTTGCACATGCATCAAAATAGGACAAGATATTGCAAAAGATTGAAAAGTTGTACAAAATGGACAACTTTTTCTCTTTGCTGTAAACTTTGCCAGGCTCACGTTTAATGCCTTTAAATATTTTAAGCTTTAAACAACAAATTTTAGATGCATATTTTGCCAGTATCTTGACCCTTGTCAAACTGAATAAAAACCTTGGAGAAAAAAGAAAGAAATGTAATAAAATCAAAGTGCTGAAAGCTCTGGATGAACTAATAACGAGTAAGAATTTACTTTGAAAATGTAATTGTCAAAGTTTTTAATTCAAAACGGGAAAAACTTCAGGTAAAAACAAAAATGTTATTACCATAATGGTAAACCCTCAAAGACCACATAACAAAATGTATACAGTAGTTGACTATAACAAAGTATTTGACTCGCTGAAAACATGAAAAAGATGAAGTAAGACCTTTTTTGATGAAAAATGGCTATTCATTATTTACAAGCCCTGTAGGGGGGGTACTAGTCCACTTTGAAACAGTCTAGTTAGCATTTATGCTCATTGATTGTAAGCAAAATTTTGAAATTTCAGCTTATTTACTGAAAGCACTTACTACAAAATTATATCATATTGCCACCTTCATAGAGCAGTTAGTAGTCAATCTAGAGGTCCCTGGTTACCCTGGTTACCCGACAGCAGGACTCATCCCTTACAACTAATTATTTGTCTCCAACCAATGGGTTGATAATTGTAGACCTATTTGGGATAGCAGCTGGAGGCTAGGAAAGAATGTGATGGTGGTTCTGGTGTGAAAAAATAACAGGATCCATTGTTAGGTGCTGCAGTGGCTGCAATATAACTAAAAGATTGCTGTAAGTGGTGTTCAACCCCATTCAAACAAATCAAATATTAAATTGAATGCAGGTTGAAATATTTATTATCAAAGCAGTGTTTTTGCCAGCCTTAATTTATTTGGGTCTTCAAAACCCCCCTACCCAATGCGGGGGAGTCATACATATTTTTAAGGGGATCAGTATTTATTTACGACTTAACCATTTTATTGAAATGGAAATAAGTCATGTATTTATTATATTCTCAAGAGCTACTAGATTTTTAGCTTAGCTGGTTTTAGTTCCACTGACTGAAAGCCACTGGGGCTATTGTCATGGCGTTGTGTCTGTCATGCGTGTGTCCGTCCGTCCATCCTTGCATCCAGTCATAAACTTTTCTTAAAAAATCTTCTCCTCAGAAACTACTGGATGGATTTTAACCAAACTTCACAGGAATGATCCATGGGTGACCCTCTTTCAGAGTTGTTCAAGAAATTTTGATCCAATGAAAAACATGGGTTAAGTGGGCATAGCTAATTTCCAAATATGGTAAAAATTTAGTTTTCTCAGATTCTAATCAATGGATACCAATTAAATTTTACATGAATGATCCTTGGGTGACCCTTTATCGGTCTACAAAAAATCATGTGATCGGAAGGAAAATATGCATTTAAGGGCGGAGGTCATTTCTCTATATGTTATATAGCGGAAACTTTGAAAATTATTTTCTCAGAATGTAACTGATGGATATCAACCAAATATCACTGGAATAATCCTTGAGTTACCCTTTATCACTCAACAAAAAATCATTGTGATTGGATGAAAAATATGCATTTTATGGGCGGAGGTCATTTCTCAATATATTTTATAGTGGAAACTTTGAAAATTATTTTCTCAGAATGTAACTGATGGTTATCAACCAAATTTCACTGGAATGATCTTTGGGTGACTCATTATCATGCAGCCAAAAATTATTTTGATTTGATGAAAAATATGCATTTTATGGGCAGAGGTCATTTCTCTATATGTTATATAATGGAAAATTTGAAAATGATTTTCTCAGAATTTGATTTTTGGATATCAACTAAATTTCACTGGAATGATCCTAGAGTGACCCTTTGTCAGTGTACCAAAAATTATTTTGATTGGATGAAAATATACATTTTATGGGTGGAGGTCAATTCTCAATATGTTAAATAGAGTTTTATTATTTAATGCGACTGTGAACTTGGAGTGTGAACTGTGAACAAAAAGGGGTCGTCTCAAAAGGCACTTGCGCATGTTCGGGTATTTCATTTAGGGCAAACTGTGACTGTTAAAGATATCCTTCCAGAGACAATAATGAAGATGTTATGTGAGAAAATTCAGAATTAAGGCTTTGATATTCTATTTTCAAGTGCCTTTTTTATGCCCCCGATAGGGAGGCATCATAAATTTGACTTGTCCGTCCGTCCGTCTGTCCGTCCGTCCGTCATTCCGTCCAAAAACTTTAACATTGGCCATAACTTCTAAATCAAAGCGGTGTCGGGGGCATTGTCATCTTACAGTGACAGCTCTTGTTTTTTATGCCCCCGCATCGATAGATCGGGGGCATATTGTTTTAATCATGTCCGTCCGTCTGTCTGTCTGTCTGTCCGTCCATCTGTCCGAAAACTTAACCTTGCCAATATCTTCAAGCCTATTCAAGATACAAAGCTCATATTTGGCATGATGATAGATCTCAATGATCCGCATCCGCTGGTACCAAAGTCAAGGTCATGTGACAAGGTCAAGGTCATCTGTCAAGGTCAAACTTTGAAAAAAAAAAATGCAGTTGCGGGGGCATTCGTGTTTCACAAACACATCTTGTTTTTTTTTATGCTCCCCGAAGGGAGAGCATATAGCCGCCGCTTTGTCCGTCCGTACGTCCGTAATTCCGTCCGTCCGTCCGTCCCCACCTATTTCTCCATAACCCCTGGGCCAAATTGAATGAAACTTACCATGTGAACTCCCTATGATATAGTGATGATGCATATGTGACGGTTTTTGGATTTGAGGCCTCGTCACGGGAAAAGGGGACTTAGGGTAAAAAACAGTTTTTCCCAAATTTCTCCTAGTCTAACAGTCAGAATTTAGTGAAATTTCATATTTGTGAAGCAAATCAGATGCCCTTTACTATAAACAATTAGATATTAACGTAAAAAAAAATATATCATGGAAAAAGGGGGCTTAATGTTTGTTACCTTTACGTAAGCGTGTAAATTACAGTTATTTTTTCATTTCTCCTAGTCTTATGCTCAGAATTTGATGAAATTTCACATTTGAGTAGCAAATCAGATGCTCTTTACCCTAAACTATTTGAAATTGTGTCTTAAAATATGTCATGCAAAAAGGGGGTTTAATGTTTGTTACCATTATGTTAGCTGTATAAGATAACAGCTTATTTGAGTCTTTGAAATCTGACCACAGAGCATATCTCCTAAAGTATAATAGCTATCAACTTGAAACTTTATGGGTTGATAGACCTCATGGAGGAGAAGTGCAGTGCACAAGAACTACAACTATTGCTTGCATAATTTTGGAGTTATTGCCCTTTGTTATTTTTGATACTTAAATTAAGTCTGGAGCATATCTCCTAAAGTATAATAGCTATCAACTTGAAACTTTATGGATGGATAGATCTCATGGAGGAGAAGTGCTATGCACAAAGACTACAACTCTTGCTTGCATAATTTTGGAGTTACTGCCCTTTGTTATTTTTTGATACTTAGATTTTGTCTGGAGCATATCTCCTAAAGTATGATAGCTATCAACTTGAAACTTTATGGGTGGATAGATCTCATGGAGGAGAAGTGCATTACACCAGAACTATAACTCTTGCTTGCATAATTTTGGAGTTATTGCCCTTCGTTATTTTTAATTCATAGGAGGTTAATCTCTGATTGTACAAAAGAATCTTTAATCTATTAGGCTTGAGTTTACTATCAAGCTTTCGTGGCGGGGGATGTCCATGTTCAACATGGCTCTTGTTTTTGTGACAATGCCTTATTAGGGGAGCATAATCCGTCTCAGACGGCTCTTGTTTCAAAATGAAGTTAAGGAATCAAACCTATTTACTGTCTTCTATAGGTCTGCTAAGGCAACACAACTCAATAGTCAATTTGCATTGTAGTTTCTTGCGTTTTTCTGAAGATAACTAAGAAGTGTCTCATTGGAGACTCCCCTAAAAATAGTAATGAGGTATTGTGTTTCACTTAACTGTATTTTAATGACTTGGCACTTAATTTAATAGTTCTGCGACTCATTCCAACAAGGTCTTGGTAATTTCTTCTATTATCACGTAAAAACTTAAACGGTAAAAATCAGTTTTCGAAATAATTTTCATGCAGTAAAACTGAATCATCCAGAAAGTTCAATTCTGATTCTTGATCTTGAATTACATCTCTGAAGAAAAGTGTGACTTTATTTATTTGAAATATTCACAGATGTACATGTAATTTGGGCCTTAATCATTAATAGACTTTACAAAAATACCTTGCTATAGAGAATGAATTCATTTTTAAGAGAAGAATAACACGACCTCTTTCAAAATTAAGATGTTTCGTTAATGCACCGTCCAAAAATATGTTGACAAAGGTGATGCTACAGGGTCCAAAGAATTCAGAAAAAGGCACTCGTCCTGCAGGGCAAGTGACTTGAAAAAGTAACTCGTCCTGGTTTGACTGTCACTCGCCCTGCAATAGGCCAAGGGATCGTTGAAGACCATGTTTTGTATCTGGAAACGTCATCTTGAAGTGCAGACGAAACGAAAGTAGAAATTTTGCGACATTCAAAAACTTTGAATTCCGGGTAATAATTACCGGTAAAATGATCGGGACAAGAAAAAAAATCTAATTTGTGAAACATACAATACCATGGATTTTCGGGTAAAATTCAATGATTGTGGCTATATGCGACAAAGAAGTAGTAGCTATCAACAAAACATGGGAAAATTAATCTTTATTTCGATACTTTCCTTGATCGCGAGATCGATTTGTATTTACGAAGTTCGGGTAACGGGTTATATCATGCGAAAACCGGAAGTTTTATTTTTAGACATCAAAGTACATGGCTGTTTACAGTTCAAGTTGTTACACTTCTATCGCCGCGAACTTTTTCGAAGCGTCTTTTTTGTATTTTATCTATTCTTATCCTTACACAAGACATAATGATTTAATGCCATTAATTATTTACTCGTCCGGGAGGACGACTGCCTTAGAATTTCCACTCGTCCTCCGGGACTTCTTGCTCGTAAATACGAGCGGACGAGTGGATTCTTTGGACCCTGTGCTACTCTTTGATTTTAATGTCGTAAGGATAAAAATTCGTGCGAATATATTTTTTGAAGTATTGTAGATTTTTAACACTTTGTATAGTTGACTGATGAAACTGCATGGACTTAAAAAGTAATTGCTCTCAGTTTTTATGGGTTGTTGAGAAAAATTTTTTTGGCAAAACGATAAGGAATGCAACCCCTTTTTGTTTCCAGTATCTTAACTCAAGAGGACTGTTGTAAGCATTTTCGGAAAATTTGGAATCTAATTTACTTGGATTGTATCTTTGGGAAAAGTGCATGAATTATATACATTTGTAATGTTTCGTTTGTTATAAGATCAGGTTACCTCCAAATAATTCAATTCTAAATGGTAGGCTTTGATAACTGCAGGCAAAGAATACTGTTTAAGAACCTTTCCTGCGTTCAGAAAACAAAACGGTGCAAATAGTTTGCCAATTTTACCCCGCTTTGCTGGTGCACTTTCGAAAAAAGGACAGCAGGCAATGAATACTGTTTAAGAGCCTGTCCTGCGTTCAGGATCAGGTATTGTTTTTGCCATGTCCGTCCGTCCTTCCGTCCGTCCGTCCTTCCGTCGTTCGTTTCCGCGCTATTTCTTGAAAACTATAGAACAGATTTCAATGATTCTTGGCACACAGCTTCACTACAATGAGGACATGCACATATCTTCGGGGTTACCGGGTTTGACAGTCGAATTAAGAGTTACTGCCCCTGTTTTTAGCTCACCTGAGCACGAGGTGCTCAAGGTGAGCTATTGTGGTTAGGTGGATGTCCGTCGGTGCGTCGTCAACATTTGCCTTGTATGCACTCTAGAGACCACATTTTTGGCCCGATCAACCTGAAATTTGGTCAGAATGACTGTCTTGATAAAATCTCGGACGAGTTCGAAATTGGGTCAACTGGGGTCAAAAACTAGGTCACAGGGTCAAATCTTAGAAAAACCTTGTATGCACTCTAGAGGCCACATTTTTGGCCCGATCAACCTGAAATTTGGTCAGAATGATTGTCTTGATAAAATCTCGGATGAGTTCGAAATTGGGTCAACTGGGGTCAAAAAGTAGGTCACATGGTCAAATCTTAGAAAAACTTTGTATGCACTCTAGAGGCCACATTTTTGGCCTGATCAACCTGAAATTTAGTCACAATGATTGTCTTGATGAAATCTCGGATGAGTTGGAAATTTGGTCAACTGGGGTCAAAAAGTAGGTCATGGGGTCAAATCATAGAAAAACCTTGCATGCACTCTAGAGGCCACATTTTTGGCCCGATCAACCTGAAATTTTGTTAGAATTATTGTCTTGATGAAATCTGAGACAAATTTGAAATTGGGCCATGAGGTCATATACTAGGTCACAGGGTCAAATCTTAGTAAAACCTTGTATGCATTCTAGAGGCCACATTTTTGGCTTGATCAACCTGAAACTTAGTCAGAATGATTGTCTTGGTGAAATCTTGGATGAGTTCAAAATTGAGTCAACTGGGGTCAAATACTAGATCACTGGGTCAAATCTTAGATAAACCTTGTATTCATGCTAGTGGCCACAATTTTTGCTAGATCATCTTGAAATTTGGTCAAGATGATTGAATTGATGCAGTTTTGGATGACTTTGAAATCAGGTCATTTGGGGTCAAAAACTAGGTCACAGTGTCAAATCATAGAAAAAACTTGTAAGTTTACCTGAGAATTGTAAAAAAGGATTCTCAAGTTTTATAGAAGCAACAACATTATTTAGCTAAGTGACATTTAATCATCACTTTCTTTCTAAACCTGCTTTTGAACATTTTAGAAAGTTCATTCAGGTGAACAATTTAGGGCCACTATGGCCCTCTTGTATTGTTTTTGCCATGTCCGTCCGTCCTTCCGTCCATCCATCCTTCCGTCATTCGTTTCTGCGCTATTTCTTGAAAACTATAGACCAGATTTCAATGAATCTTGGCACACAGCTTCACTACAATGAGGACATGCGCATATCGTCGGGGTTACCCGGTTCGACAGTCGAATTAAGAGTTACTGCCCCTGACTGTTTAAGCCATTTACATACAGAGTGATATTCGTTTCCCTGCTATTTCTTGAAATCTATAGACCAGATATTGTTTTTGCCATGTCCATCCGTCCTTCCATGTCGTCCTTCTAAAAACTATAGACCAGATTTCAATGAATCTTGGCACACAGCTTCACTACAATGAGGACATGCGCATATCGTTGGGGTTACCCGGTTCGACAGTCGAATTTAGAGTTACTGCCCCTGACTGTTTAAGCCATATACATACAGAGTGATATTCGTTTCCACGCTATTTCTTGAAAACTATAGACCAGATTTCAATGTAACTTGGCACACAGCTTCACTACAATGAGGACATGCGCATATCGTCGGGGTTACCCAGTTAGACCATCGAATTAAGAGCTACTGCCCCTGACTATTTAAGCCATATACATACAGAATGTTATTCGTTTCTGCGCTTTTTCTTGAAAACTATAGACCAGATTTCAATGAAACTTGGCACACAGCTTCACTACAATGAGGACATACACATATTGTCTGGATTACCCGGTTCGACCCTCAAATTTAGAGTTAATGCCCCTGACTGTTTAAGCCATATACATACAGAATGATTTTCATTTCCGCGCCATTTCTTGAAAACTATAGACTGGATTTCAATGAAACTTTGCACACAGCTTCACTACAATAAGGACATGTGCATATCGTCCGGGTTACCCGGTTCAACCGTCGAATTTAGAGTAAATGCCCCTGACTGTTTAAGCCATAGCGCGGAAACGAATATCATTCTGTATGTATATTTCTTGAAAACTATAGACTGGATTTCAATGAAACTTGGCACACAGCCTTAGTACAATGAGGACATGCGCACATCGTCGGGGTTACCTGGTTCGACTCTCGACTTTAGAGTTACTGCCCCTGACTGTTTAAGCCATATACATACATAGTGATATTCGTTTCCGCGCTATTTCTGAAAAACTGTAGACCAGATTTCAATGAAACTTGGCACACAGCTTCAATACAAAGAGGACATTGGCATGTCCTCGGGTATACCCGGTTCGACTGTCGAATTAAGAGTTACTGCCCCTAACTGTTTAAGCCATATACATACATAGTGATATTTGTTTTCGCGCTATTTCTTGAAAACTGTAGACCCGATTCTAATGAAACTTGGCACACAGCTTCACTACAATGAGGACATGCGCATATTGTCTGGGTTACCCAGTTCGACCATCGAATTTAGAGTAAATGCCCCTGACTGTTTAAGCCATAGCGTGGAAACGAATATCATTCTGTATGTTAATTTCTTGAAAACTATAGACTGTATTTCAATGAAACTTGGCACACAGCCTTACTACAATGAGGACATGCGCATATCGTCGGGGTTACCCGGTTCGACAGTCGATTTAAGAGTTACTGCCCCTGACTGTTTAAGCCATAAACATACATAGTGATATTCGTTTCCGCGCTATTTCTTAAAAACTGTCGACCAGATTTCAATGTAACTTGGCACACAGCTTCACTACAAAGAGGACATGCGCATATCGTCAGGGTTACCCAGTTCAACTGTCGAATTTAGAGTATCTGCCCCTGACTGTTTAAGCCATATAAATACAGAGTGTTATTCGTTTTTGCACTATTTCTTGAAAACTATAGACCAGATTTCAATGAAACTTGGCACACAGCTTCACTACAAAGAGGACATTGGCATGTCCTCTGGGTTTCCCGGTTTGACTGCTGAATTAAGAGTTACTGCCCCTAACTGTTTAAGCCATATATACATACATAGTGATATTTGTTTTCGCGCTATTTCTTGAAAACTGTAGACCAGATTTCAATGAAACTTGGCACACAGCTTCACTACAATGAGGACATGTGCATATTGTCTGGGTTACTCAGTTCGACCATCGAATTTAGAGTTAATGCCCCTGACTGTTTAAGCCATAGCGCGGAAACAAATATCATTCTGTATGTTTATTTCTTGAAAACTATAGACTGGATTTCAATGAAACTTGGCACACAGCCTTAGTACAATGAGGACATGCGCACATCGTCGGGGTTACCTGGTTCGACTCTCGACTTTAGAGTTACTGCCCCTGACTGTTTAAGCCATATACATACATAGTGATATTCGTTTCCGCGCTATTTCTGAAAAACTGTAGACCAGATTTCAATGAAACTTGGCACACAGCTTCACTACAAAGAGGACATGCGCATATCGTCAGGGTTACCCGGTTCGACTGTCGAATTTAGATTTACTGCCCCTGACTGTCTAAGCGATATTCATTCAGAGTGATATTCGTTTCCGCGCTATTTCTTGAAAACTATAGGTTGATGTAGATAAAAGATATCCTGTACCTAAGTTTGATATTAACTCCATTGACAATGAAAATATGTTGGGGGGGGGGGGATATCAATTCAACAATTTTGCTTGTTTACGTATGTTTGCGGGGTATCGTACGTGCATTCGCGCGCGTGTGTAAATATATATACATAAATGTTGTTTTATGGTCTAACCTTAAATACGTATTTCATGTAGATGCCAAATTATCTTAACTGGCATGATATTTGGAGTGTAAACCACAATATTTATTTTGCTTAGCCTTACTTGATGTGAACATTTCGAGATTACCCCCTTAGTTTGTTCACACTTCACTGTTCACAGTTGTTGTCAAGTTAAAAAATAAAACTCTATTAGTGGAAACTATGAAAAACATTTTCTCAGAATGTAACTGATGGATATCAATCAAACATTTAAGGTATGATCTTTTGGTGACCCGTTATCATGCAGCCAAAAATTATTTTGATTTGATGAAAAATATGTCTTAATAGCAGAGGTCATTTCTCTATCTGTTTTATAGTTGAAACTTTGAATATCATTTTCAACATCAGTAGAACCCCAAATATCTAAAAATCTAGGCGAAACATTTATTTGCCTTTACAAGATTTTCAAGCCTGTGGAGCGACTCATGCCATTCATGGCTTTCTAGTTGGAGAAAACTTTAGGTATTGTTATAATTTTGAAAGTGGTGGCGGCAGTTGTTGCATGCAAAAACTTTGACAACTTGTGATATATCTAATTCTACTGAAGGCATTTACTTGAAAATTGGCACACATGTTCTCCATCAAAAGAGCAACCTACACTATCAAGGGATTAATTCTTGATGCATTTTGTTTAAATTATGGCCCTTTCATGACTTAGATTTTTATCCACAATCCAGCACTCAACAGCTGAGCATAGGCACCTGTAGACTGTGCTCTTGTTTTTAGCTCACCTGAGCACATCATGCTCATGGTGAGCTTTTGTGATCATTGAATGTCTGTCGTCTGTCGTCCGTCGTCCAGGGTCAACAATTTAAGTGTTTACACTCTAAAGGCCACAAATGTAATCCAATCTTTATGAAACTTGGTCAGAATATTTGTCAGGTCACAAGGATGAACCCTATTGAAAATGGGAAGGATCCATGCCATATCACGGGAAAAGGGGCCTTATTGACAATTTTCTTGTTAACACACTAGATGCCACAAATATGGCCAAATCTTCATGAAACTTGGTTAGAATGTTGGCCAGGTCACAAAAATTAACCCTATTGAAAATTGAAAGGATCCATACCATATATTGGGAAAAGGGGCCTTAATGACTATTTTCTTGTTTACACACAAGAGGCCATAATAAGACCTACTCTTCATGAAACTTGGTCAGAATGTTGGCAAAGTCACATTGATGATCCCCATCAAAGATGGGAAGGATCCATGCCATATCATGGGAAAAGGGCCCTATTGACAATTTTCTTGTTAACACACTAGAGGCTACAAATATGGCCCAATCTTCTTGAAACTTGCTTAGAATGTTGGCCAGGTCATAAAGATGAACCCTATTGAAAATTGAAAGGATCCATACCATATAAGGGGAATAGGGGCCTCAATGACTATTTTCTTGTTTAAACACTAGAGGTCATAAATATGGCCCAATCTCCATGAAACTTGGTCAGAATGTTGGCCAAGTCACATAGATGATCATTATCAAAGATGGGAAGGATCCATGCCATATCATGGGAAAAGGGACTTTAATGACAATTTCCTTGTTTACACTCTAGAAGCCACAAATGTGGCCAAATCTTCTTGAAACTTGGTCAGAATATTGGCCAGGTCACAAGGATGAACCCTTTGGAAAATGGGAAGGGTCCATGCGATATCACAGGAAAAGAGGCATTAATGACAATTTTCTTTTAATGCTCTATAGGCCACAAATATGGCCCAATCTTCATGAAACTTGGTTAGAATGTTGACCAAGTCGATCCATGCCATATCGCGGGAAAAGGGGCCTTAATGACAATATTCTTGTTTACACTCTAGAGGCCATAAATTTGTTCCAAACTACATGAAACTTGGTTATCTGTAGAAATTATCTCCTTTATGACATCTGCCTATTTTATTGATGTGTTGTCCCAGGGTTCAAAGACACTCAGGTGAGCGGTCTAGGACCATCTTGGCTGCACATTCATTTTTGAAGCTGCTTTTCTAATGACCCTTGAAGCCTTTCCTTCAGCTCTTTCAGTACTTTAAAAAAAGATACTTAACTATCATCATGTACAAACACTGTAGCCCACAGGATATTAGTTTCTTACAAAAATTGCTCAAGATACAATTCAACAAGAGTGCCATCGTCACAATATAAGCCTTCACTTTACTGCTGTTTCACGAAAATTATTGTAGACACTACTTATTTTTACAGAACCAAGTTCAAAACATTTGCAAACTACCTTTTTAAATTGTCAAGTTCAAACTGTTTGTTATCATTGATTGATTAAATTGGGTTAAAAGCATCTTTAAACTGCTACTGCTACTAATAATAAAAAGAACTTTGACATGAAGGCCCCCTCTTCCATGATGCAGCTGAAATTCACTTAACTGCAACAACATGCACAAATTCAGTTAACAATGAAAATTCCATAGAAATTTCTTTGAAATAAGTCCAAAGTTAAAGGAGAAGTTGCGTTCACAAGAATTTTGGCAAGAGAACCCCTTTTTCTATGAAACTGCTAAAATTCACTCAACTGTGAAAATATGCACTAGGTCAGGTTACTTGAAAAATTTTGTTAAAGTTTCATTGAAATAGGTCCATAAATGGAGGAGGAGTTGCGTATACAAGATTTTGTTAAATGAAGGCCTCTTTTTCCATGACATGGTTGAAATTCAACAAACCGTGGCAATATTCTCTTGGTCAGGTGACTAGAAATATTTTGTCAAAGTTTCATTCAAATCGATCCATCAATGACAGTGGAGTTGCTTTCAGGAAGATTTTTAGATCACCTGAGCACATTTTGCTCAAGGTGAGCTTTTGTGATCATTGAAAATCTTGTGTGTCGTCCATCATCCCTCGTCAGACGTCAACAATTTAAATGTTTACACTCTAGAAGCCACAAATATAGCCCATTCTTCATGAAACTTTGTCAGAATGTTTGTCAGCTCATAAGGATGAACCCTTTTGAAAATGGGAAGGATCCATGCCATATCACAGGAAAATGGGCCTTAATGACAATTTTTTTCTTGACACTCTAGAGGCCACAAATATGGCCCAATCTTCTATCTTTGTCAGAATGTTTGTCAGTTCACAAGGATGAACTCTACAGAAACTGGGAAAGATCTTGTTTCATATTATGGGAAAAGGGGCCTTAATGACAATTTTCTTGTGTACACTCTAGGCCACAAATATTTTTTCAATCTTCATGAAACTTGGTAAGAATGTTTGTCAGGTCACAAGGATGAACCCCATTGAAAATGGGAAAGATCTGTAACATATCGCGGGAAAAAGGGCCTTAATGACATGCGCATATCGTCAGGGTTACCCGGTTTGACTGTCGAATTTAGATTTACTGCCCCTGACTGTCTAAGCCATATTCATACAGAGTGATATTCGTTTCCACGCTATTTCTTGAAAACTATAGGTTGATGTAGATAAAAGATATCCTGTACCTAAGTTTGATATTAACTCCATTGACAATGAAAATATGTTTTGGGGGGGGGGATATCAATTCAACAAATTTGCTTGTTTACGTATGTTTGCGGGGTATCGTACGTGCATTCGCGCGCGTGTGTAAATATATATACATAAATGTTGTTTTATGGTCTAACCTTAAATACGTATTTCATGTAGATGCCAAATTATCTTAACTGGCATGATATTTGGAGTGTAAACCACAATATTTATTTTGCTTAGCCTTACTTGATGTGAACATTTTACCCCCAGATTACCCCCTTAGTTTGTTCACACTTCACTGTTCACAGTTGTTGTCAAGTTAAAAAATAAAACTCTATTAGTGGAAACTATGAAAAACATTTTCTCAGAATTTAACTGATGGATATCAATCAAACATTTAAGGTATGATCTTTTGGTGACCTGTTATCATGCAGCCAAAAATTATTTTGATTTGATGAAAAATATGTCTTTTAATAGCAGAGGTCATTTCTCTATCTGTTTTATAGTTGAAACTTTGAATATCATTTTCAACAGACAGACAGACAGACAGACAGACAGATAAGTTTATTGAAAGATTTGTACAAAGTACATCATCGTTACAAAATATAATCACATTTATATATAATATATAGAAAAAAAATACATATTTAACATGTCTAATATACAACTTGATCTACATAACCACTTATTTTCCTTAGGGTAATCAAATCTAACCGCAAAATATTAATAGTATTTCAAATTTCTCCGAATGGACGTTAAGAGCCGTAAAATAAACTGGTTAAAGTACACAACCCGTTGAACATGTGATTGCTCATGCATACACCGTGTTAAACGGGTGCGTGTAATCGATTTGTTTTTACTAACCAATTGCAAGTGATTGAGATAACTGGATATATTCGTGTAACTGTGAAGTTTACGGCTCATTTTATGGAATAACATGTGTTTAGTGTTTTTTAAGGATATGCTCTTGAATCCTCAACAAAACGAGTTATTGAATTTCAGATAAGTGTAATTTTAGCTTGACCTCTCTCTATGTATTTATAAACCGGTTTTGTAATAATTGTTGACTAATTTCAAATAGAACATTTTCAACACAATGCTAATTTCTCTGTTAACATATAACATGGTTTGAAAAGGATAAAAAACAAGCAATTTCTCCTCTACATCAGTAGAACCCCAAATATCTAAAAATCTAGGCGAAACATTTATTTGCCTTTACAAGAATTTCAAGCCTGTGGAGCGACTCATGCCATTCATGGCTTTCTAGTTGGAGAAAACTTTAGGTATTGCTATAATTTTGAAAGTGGTGGCGGCAGTTGTTGCATGCAAAAACTTTGACAACTTGTGATATATCTAATTCTACTGAAGGCATTTACTTGAAAATTGGCACACATGTTCTCCATCAAAAGAGCAACCTACACTATCAAGGGATTAATTCTTGATGCATTTTGTTTAAATTATGGCCCTTTCATGACTTAGATTTTTATCCACAATCCAGCACTCAACAGCTGAGCATAGGCACCTGTAGACTGTGCTCTTGTTTTTAGCTCACCTGAGCACATCATGCTCATGGTGAGCTTTTGTGATCATTGAATGTCTGTCGTCTGTCGTCCGTCGTCCAGGGTCAACAATTTAAGTGTTTACACTCTAAAGGCCACAAATGTAATCCAATCTTTATGAAACTTGGTCAGAATATCTGTCAGGTCACAAGGATGAACCCTATCGAAAATGGGAAGGATCCATGCCATATCACGGGAAAAGGGGCCTTATTGACAATTTTCTTGTTAACACACTAGATGCCACAAATATGGCCCAATCTTCATGAAACTTGGTTAGAATGTTGGCCAGGTCACAAAAATTAACCCTATTGAAAATTGAAAGGATCCATACCATATATTGGGAAAAGGGGCCTTAATGACTATTTTCTTGTTTACACACAAGAGGCCATAATAAGACCTACTCTTCATGAAACTTGGTCAGAATGTTGGCAAAGTCACATCGATGATCCCCAACAAAGATCGGAAGGATCCATGCCATATCATGGGAAAAGGGCCCTATTGACAATTTTCTTGTTAACACACTAGAGGCTACAAATGTGGCCAAATCTTCATGAAACTTGCTTAGAATGTTGGCCAGGTCATACAGATGAACCCTATTGAAAATTGAAAGGATCCATACCATATAAGGGGAATAGGGGCCTCAATGACTATTTTCTTGTTTAAACACTAGAGGTCATAAATATGGCCCAATCTCCATGAAACTTGGTCAGAATGTTGGCCAAGTCACATAGATGATCATTATCAAAGATAGGAAGGATCCATGCCATATCATGGGAAAAGGGACTTTAATGACAATTTCCTTGTTTACACTCTAGAAGCCACAAATGTGGCCAAATCTTCTTGAAACTTGGTCAGAATATTGGCCAGGTCACAAGGATGAACCCTTTGGAAAATGGGAAGGGTCCATGCGATATCACAGGAAAAGAGGCATTAATGACAATTTTCTTTTAATGCTCTAGAGGCCACAAATATGGCCCAATCTTCATGAAACTTGGTTAGAATGTTGACCAAGTCGATCCATGCCATATCGCGGGAAAAGGGGCCTTAATGACAATATTCTTGTTTACACTCTAGAGGCCATAAATTTGTTCCAAACTACATGAAACTTGGTTATCTGTAGAAATTATCTCCTTTATGACATCTGCCTATTTTATTGATGTGTTGTCCCAGGGTTCAAAGACACTCAGGTGAGGGGTCTAGGACCATCTTGGCTGCACATTCATTTTTGAAGCTGCTTTTCTAATGACCCTTGAAGCCTTTCCTTCAGCTCTTTCAGTACTTTAAAAAAAGATACTTAACTATCATCATGTACAAACACTGTAGCCCACAGGATATTAGTTTCTTACAAAAATTGCTCAAGATACAATTCAACAAGAGTGCCATCGTCACAATATAAGCCTTCACTTTACTGCTGTTTCACGAAAATTATTGTAGACACTACTTATTTTTACAGAACCAAGTTCAAAACATTTGCAAACTACCTTTTTAAATTGTCAAGTTCAAACTGTTTGTTATCATTGATTGATTGAATTGGGTTAAAAGCATCTTTAAACTGCTACTGCTACTAATAATAAAAAGAACTTTGACATGAAGGCCCCCTCTTCCATGATGCTGCTGAAATTCACTTAACTGCAACAACATGCACAAATTCAGTTAACAATGAAAATTCCATAGAAATTTCTTTGAAATAAGTCCAAAGTTAAAGGAGAAGTTGCGTTCACAAGAATTTTGGCAAGAGAACCCCTTTTTCTATGAAACTGCTAAAATTCACTCAACTGTGAAAATATGCACTAGGTCAGGTTACTTGAAAAATTTTGTTAAAGTTTCATTGAAATAGGTCCATAAATGGAGGAGGAGTTGCTTATACAAGATTTTGTTAAATGAAGGCCTCTTTTTCCATGACATGGTTGAAATTCAACAAACCATGGCAATATTCTCTTGGTCAGGTGACTAGAAATATTTTGTCAAAGTTTCATTCAAATCGATCCATCAATGACAGTGGAGTTGCTTTCAGGAAGATTTTTAGATCACCTGAGCACATTTTGCTCAAGGTGAGCTTTTGTGATCATTGAATATCCATCGTGTGTTGTCCATCATCCCTCGTCAGACGTCAACAATTTAAGTGTTTACACTCTAGAAGCCACAAATATGGCCCATTCTTCATGAAACTTTGTCAGAATGTTTGTCAGCTCATAAGGATGAACCTTCTGAAAATGGGAAGGATCCATGCCATATCACAGGAAAATGGGCCTTAATGACAATTTTTTTCTTGACACTCTAGAGGCCACAAATATGGCCCAATCTTCTATCTTTGTCAGAATGTTTGTCAGTTCACAAGGATGAACTCTACAGAAACTGGGAAAGATCTTGTTTCATATTATGGGAAAAGGGGCCTTAATGACAATTTTCTTGTGTACACTCTAGGCCACAAATATTTTTTCAATCTTCATGACACTTGGTAAGAATGTTTGTCAGGTCACAAGGATGAACCCCATTGAAAATGGGAAAGAACTGTAACATATCGCGGGAAAAAGGGCCTTAATGACATGTGCATATCGTCAGGGTTACCCGGTTTGACTGTCGAATTTAGATTTACTGCCCCTGACTGTCTAAGCCATATTCATACAGAGTGATATTCGTTTCCGCGCTATTTCTTGAAAACTATAGGTTGATGTAGATAAAAGATATCCTGTACCTAAGTTTGATATTAACTCCATTGACAATGAAAATATGTTTTGGGGGGGGGGATATCAATTCAACAAATTTGCTTGTTTACGTATGTTTGCGGGGTATCGTACGTGCATTCGCGCGCGTGTGTAAATATATATACATAAATGTTGTTTTATGGTCTAACCTTAAATACGTATTTCATGTAGATGCCAAATTATCTTAACTGGCATGATATTTGGAGTGTAAACCACAATATTTATTTTGCTTAGCCTTACTTGATGTGAACATTTCGAGATTACCCCCTTAGTTTGTTCACACTTCACTGTTCACAGTTGTTGTCAAGTTAAAAAATAAAACTCTATTAGTGGAAACTATGAAAAACATTTTCTCAGAATTTAACTGATGGATATCAATCAAACATTTAAGGTATGATCTTTTGGTGACCTGTTATCATGCAGCCAAAAATTATTTTGATTTGATGAAAAATATGTCTTTTAATAGCAGAGGTCATTTCTCTATCTGTTTTATAGTTGAAACTTTGAATATCATTTTCAACAGACAGACAGACAGATAGACAGATAAGTTTATTGAAAGATTTGTACAAAGTACATCATCGTTACAAAATATAATCACATTTATATATAATATATAGAAAAAAAATACATATTTAACATGTCTAATATACAACTTGATCTACATAACCACTTATTTTCCTTAGGGTAATCAAATCTAACCGCAAAATATTAATAGTATTTCAAATTTCTCCGAATGGACGTTAAGAGCCGTAAAATAAACTGGTTAAAGTACACAACCCGTTGAACATGTGATTGCTCATGCATACACCGTGTTAAACGGGTGCGTGTAATCGATTTGTTTTTACTAACCAATTGCAAGTGATTGAGATAACTGGATATATTCGTGTAACTGTGAAGTTTACGGCTCATTTTATGGAATAACATGTGTTTAGTGTTTTTTAAGGATATGCTCTTGAATCCTCAACAAAACGAGTTATTGAATTTCAGATAAGTGTAATTTTAGCTTGACCTCTCTCTATGTATTTATAAACCGGTTTTGTAATAATTGTTGACTAATTTCAAATAGAACATTTTCAACACAATGCTAATTTCTCTGTTAACATATAACATGGTTTGAAAAGGATAAAAAACAAGCAATTTCTCCTCTACATCAGTAGAACCCCAAATATCTAAAAATCTAGGCGAAACATTTATTTGCCTTTACAAGAATTTCAAGCCTGTGGAGCGACTCATGCCATTCATGGCTTTCTAGTTGGAGAAAACTTTAGGTATTGCTATAATTTTGAAAGTGGTGGCGGCAGTTGTTGCATGCAAAAACTTTGACAACTTGTGATATATCTAATTCTACTGAAGGCATTTACTTGAAAATTGGCACACATGTTCTCCATCAAAAGAGCAACCTACACTATCAAGGGATTAATTCTTGATGCATTTTGTTTAAATTATGGCCCTTTCATGACTTAGATTTTTATCCACAATCCAGCACTCAACAGCTGAGCATAGGCACCTGTAGACTGTGCTCTTGTTTTTAGCTCACCTGAGCACATCATGCTCATGGTGAGCTTTTGTGATCATTGAATGTCTGTCGTCTGTCGTCCGTCGTCCAGGGTCAACAATTTAAGTGTTTACACTCTAAAGGCCACAAATGTAATCCAATCTTTATGAAACTTGGTCAGAATATCTGTCAGGTCACAAGGATGAACCCTATCGAAAATGGGAAGGATCCATGCCATATCACGGGAAAAGGGGCCTTATTGACAATTTTCTTGTTAACACACTAGATGCCACAAATATGGCCCAATCTTCATGAAACTTGGTTAGAATGTTGGCCAGGTCACAAAAATTAACCCTATTGAAAATTGAAAGGATCCATACCATATATTGGGAAAAGGGGCCTTAATGACTATTTTCTTGTTTACACACAAGAGGCCATAATAAGACCTACTCTTCATGAAACTTGGTCAGAATGTTGGCAAAGTCACATCGATGATCCCCAACAAAGATCGGAAGGATCCATGCCATATCATGGGAAAAGGGCCCTATTGACAATTTTCTTGTTAACACACTAGAGGCTACAAATGTGGCCAAATCTTCATGAAACTTGCTTAGAATGTTGGCCAGGTCATACAGATGAACCCTATTGAAAATTGAAAGGATCCATACCATATAAGGGGAATAGGGGCCTCAATGACTATTTTCTTGTTTAAACACTAGAGGTCATAAATATGGCCCAATCTCCATGAAACTTGGTCAGAATGTTGGCCAAGTCACATAGATGATCATTATCAAAGATAGGAAGGATCCATGCCATATCATGGGAAAAGGGACTTTAATGACAATTTCCTTGTTTACACTCTAGAAGCCACAAATGTGGCCAAATCTTCTTGAAACTTGGTCAGAATATTGGCCAGGTCACAAGGATGAACCCTTTGGAAAATGGGAAGGGTCCATGCGATATCACAGGAAAAGAGGCATTAATGACAATTTTCTTTTAATGCTCTAGAGGCCACAAATATGGCCCAATCTTCATGAAACTTGGTTAGAATGTTGACCAAGTCGATCCATGCCATATCGCGGGAAAAGGGGCCTTAATGACAATATTCTTGTTTACACTCTAGAGGCCATAAATTTGTTCCAAACTACATGAAACTTGGTTATCTGTAGAAATTATCTCCTTTATGACATCTGCCTATTTTATTGATGTGTTGTCCCAGGGTTCAAAGACACTCAGGTGAGGGGTCTAGGACCATCTTGGCTGCACATTCATTTTTGAAGCTGCTTTTCTAATGACCCTTGAAGCCTTTCCTTCAGCTCTTTCAGTACTTTAAAAAAAGATACTTAACTATCATCATGTACAAACACTGTAGCCCACAGGATATTAGTTTCTTACAAAAATTGCTCAAGATACAATTCAACAAGAGTGCCATCGTCACAATATAAGCCTTCACTTTACTGCTGTTTCACGAAAATTATTGTAGACACTACTTATTTTTACAGAACCAAGTTCAAAACATTTGCAAACTACCTTTTTAAATTGTCAAGTTCAAACTGTTTGTTATCATTGATTGATTGAATTGGGTTAAAAGCATCTTTAAACTGCTACTGCTACTAATAATAAAAAGAACTTTGACATGAAGGCCCCCTCTTCCATGATGCTGCTGAAATTCACTTAACTGCAACAACATGCACAAATTCAGTTAACAATGAAAATTCCATAGAAATTTCTTTGAAATAAGTCCAAAGTTAAAGGAGAAGTTGCGTTCACAAGAATTTTGGCAAGAGAACCCCTTTTTCTATGAAACTGCTAAAATTCACTCAACTGTGAAAATATGCACTAGGTCAGGTTACTTGAAAAATTTTGTTAAAGTTTCATTGAAATAGGTCCATAAATGGAGGAGGAGTTGCTTATACAAGATTTTGTTAAATGAAGGCCTCTTTTTCCATGACATGGTTGAAATTCAACAAACCATGGCAATATTCTCTTGGTCAGGTGACTAGAAATATTTTGTCAAAGTTTCATTCAAATCGATCCATCAATGACAGTGGAGTTGCTTTCAGGAAGATTTTTAGATCACCTGAGCACATTTTGCTCAAGGTGAGCTTTTGTGATCATTGAATATCCATCGTGTGTTGTCCATCATCCCTCGTCAGACGTCAACAATTTAAGTGTTTACACTCTAGAAGCCACAAATATGGCCCATTCTTCATGAAACTTTGTCAGAATGTTTGTCAGCTCATAAGGATGAACCTTCTGAAAATGGGAAGGATCCATGCCATATCACAGGAAAATGGGCCTTAATGACAATTTTTTTCTTGACACTCTAGAGGCCACAAATATGGCCCAATCTTCTATCTTTGTCAGAATGTTTGTCAGTTCACAAGGATGAACTCTACAGAAACTGGGAAAGATCTTGTTTCATATTATGGGAAAAGGGGCCTTAATGACAATTTTCTTGTGTACACTCTAGGCCACAAATATTTTTTCAATCTTCATGACACTTGGTAAGAATGTTTGTCAGGTCACAAGGATGAACCCCATTGAAAATGGGAAAGAACTGTAACATATCGCGGGAAAAAGGGCCTTAATGACATGTGCATATCGTCAGGGTTACCCGGTTTGACTGTCGAATTTAGATTTACTGCCCCTGACTGTCTAAGCCATATTCATACAGAGTGATATTCGTTTCCGCGCTATTTCTTGAAAACTATAGGTTGATGTAGATAAAAGATATCCTGTACCTAAGTTTGATATTAACTCCATTGACAATGAAAATATGTTTTGGGGGGGGGGGGATATCAATTCAACAAATTTGCTTGTTTACGTATGTTTGCGGGGTATCGTACGTGCATTCGCGCGCGTGTGTAAATATATATACATAAATGTTGTTTTATGGTCTAACCTTAAATACGTATTTCATGTAGATGCCAAATTATCTTAACTGGCATGATATTTGGAGTGTAAACCACAATATTTATTTTGCTTAGCCTTACTTGATGTGAACATTTCGAGATTACCCCCTTAGTTTGTTCACACTTCACTGTTCACAGTTGTTGTCAAGTTAAAAAATAAAACTCTATTAGTGGAAACTATGAAAAACATTTTCTCAGAATTTAACTGATGGATATCAATCAAACATTTAAGGTATGATCTTTTGGTGACCTGTTATCATGCAGCCAAAAATTATTTTGATTTGATGAAAAATATGTCTTTTAATAGCAGAGGTCATTTCTCTATCTGTTTTATAGTTGAAACTTTGAATATCATTTTCAACAGACAGACAGACAGACAGACAGATAAGTTTATTGAAAGATTTGTACAAAGTACATCATCGTTACAAAATATAATCACATTTATATATAATATATAGAAAAAAAATACATATTTAACATGTCTAATATACAACTTGATCTACATAACCACTTATTTTCCTTAGGGTAATCAAATCTAACCGCAAAATATTAATAGTATTTCAAATTTCTCCGAATGGACGTTAAGAGCCGTAAAATAAACTGGTTAAAGTACACAACCCGTTGAACATGTGATTGCTCATGCATACACCGTGTTAAACGGGTGCGTGTAATCGATTTGTTTTTACTAACCAATTGCAAGTGATTGAGATAACTGGATATATTCGTGTAACTGTGAAGTTTACGGCTCATTTTATGGAATAACATGTGTTTAGTGTTTTTTAAGGATATGCTCTTGAATCCTCAACAAAACGAGTTATTGAATTTCAGATAAGTGTAATTTTAGCTTGACCTCTCTCTATGTATTTATAAACCGGTTTTGTAATAATTGTTGACTAATTTCAAATAGAACATTTTCAACACAATGCTAATTTCTCTGTTAACATATAACATGGTTTGAAAAGGATAAAAAACAAGCAATTTCTCCTCTACATCAGTAGAACCCCAAATATCTAAAAATCTAGGCGAAACATTTATTTGCCTTTACAAGAATTTCAAGCCTGTGGAGCGACTCATGCCATTCATGGCTTTCTAGTTGGAGAAAACTTTAGGTATTGCTATAATTTTGAAAGTGGTGGCGGCAGTTGTTGCATGCAAAAACTTTGACAACTTGTGATATATCTAATTCTACTGAAGGCATTTACTTGAAAATTGGCACACATGTTCTCCATCAAAAGAGCAACCTACACTATCAAGGGATTAATTCTTGATGCATTTTGTTTAAATTATGGCCCTTTCATGACTTAGATTTTTATCCACAATCCAGCACTCAACAGCTGAGCATAGGCACCTGTAGACTGTGCTCTTGTTTTTAGCTCACCTGAGCACATCATGCTCATGGTGAGCTTTTGTGATCATTGAATGTCTGTCGTCTGTCGTCCGTCGTCCAGGGTCAACAATTTAAGTGTTTACACTCTAAAGGCCACAAATGTAATCCAATCTTTATGAAACTTGGTCAGAATATCTGTCAGGTCACAAGGATGAACCCTATCGAAAATGGGAAGGATCCATGCCATATCACGGGAAAAGGGGCCTTATTGACAATTTTCTTGTTAACACACTAGATGCCACAAATATGGCCCAATCTTCATGAAACTTGGTTAGAATGTTGGCCAGGTCACAAAAATTAACCCTATTGAAAATTGAAAGGATCCATACCATATATTGGGAAAAGGGGCCTTAATGACTATTTTCTTGTTTACACACAAGAGGCCATAATAAGACCTACTCTTCATGAAACTTGGTCAGAATGTTGGCAAAGTCACATCGATGATCCCCAACAAAGATCGGAAGGATCCATGCCATATCATGGGAAAAGGGCCCTATTGACAATTTTCTTGTTAACACACTAGAGGCTACAAATGTGGCCAAATCTTCATGAAACTTGCTTAGAATGTTGGCCAGGTCATACAGATGAACCCTATTGAAAATTGAAAGGATCCATACCATATAAGGGGAATAGGGGCCTCAATGACTATTTTCTTGTTTAAACACTAGAGGTCATAAATATGGCCCAATCTCCATGAAACTTGGTCAGAATGTTGGCCAAGTCACATAGATGATCATTATCAAAGATAGGAAGGATCCATGCCATATCATGGGAAAAGGGACTTTAATGACAATTTCCTTGTTTACACTCTAGAAGCCACAAATGTGGCCAAATCTTCTTGAAACTTGGTCAGAATATTGGCCAGGTCACAAGGATGAACCCTTTGGAAAATGGGAAGGGTCCATGCGATATCACAGGAAAAGAGGCATTAATGACAATTTTCTTTTAATGCTCTAGAGGCCACAAATATGGCCCAATCTTCATGAAACTTGGTTAGAATGTTGACCAAGTCGATCCATGCCATATCGCGGGAAAAGGGGCCTTAATGACAATATTCTTGTTTACACTCTAGAGGCCATAAATTTGTTCCAAACTACATGAAACTTGGTTATCTGTAGAAATTATCTCCTTTATGACATCTGCCTATTTTATTGATGTGTTGTCCCAGGGTTCAAAGACACTCAGGTGAGGGGTCTAGGACCATCTTGGCTGCACATTCATTTTTGAAGCTGCTTTTCTAATGACCCTTGAAGCCTTTCCTTCAGCTCTTTCAGTACTTTAAAAAAAGATACTTAACTATCATCATGTACAAACACTGTAGCCCACAGGATATTAGTTTCTTACAAAAATTGCTCAAGATACAATTCAACAAGAGTGCCATCGTCACAATATAAGCCTTCACTTTACTGCTGTTTCACGAAAATTATTGTAGACACTACTTATTTTTACAGAACCAAGTTCAAAACATTTGCAAACTACCTTTTTAAATTGTCAAGTTCAAACTGTTTGTTATCATTGATTGATTGAATTGGGTTAAAAGCATCTTTAAACTGCTACTGCTACTAATAATAAAAAGAACTTTGACATGAAGGCCCCCTCTTCCATGATGCTGCTGAAATTCACTTAACTGCAACAACATGCACAAATTCAGTTAACAATGAAAATTCCATAGAAATTTCTTTGAAATAAGTCCAAAGTTAAAGGAGAAGTTGCGTTCACAAGAATTTTGGCAAGAGAACCCCTTTTTCTATGAAACTGCTAAAATTCACTCAACTGTGAAAATATGCACTAGGTCAGGTTACTTGAAAAATTTTGTTAAAGTTTCATTGAAATAGGTCCATAAATGGAGGAGGAGTTGCTTATACAAGATTTTGTTAAATGAAGGCCTCTTTTTCCATGACATGGTTGAAATTCAACAAACCATGGCAATATTCTCTTGGTCAGGTGACTAGAAATATTTTGTCAAAGTTTCATTCAAATCGATCCATCAATGACAGTGGAGTTGCTTTCAGGAAGATTTTTAGATCACCTGAGCACATTTTGCTCAAGGTGAGCTTTTGTGATCATTGAATATCCATCGTGTGTTGTCCATCATCCCTCGTCAGACGTCAACAATTTAAGTGTTTACACTCTAGAAGCCACAAATATGGCCCATTCTTCATGAAACTTTGTCAGAATGTTTGTCAGCTCATAAGGATGAACCTTCTGAAAATGGGAAGGATCCATGCCATATCACAGGAAAATGGGCCTTAATGACAATTTTTTTCTTGACACTCTAGAGGCCACAAATATGGCCCAATCTTCTATCTTTGTCAGAATGTTTGTCAGTTCACAAGGATGAACTCTACAGAAACTGGGAAAGATCTTGTTTCATATTATGGGAAAAGGGGCCTTAATGACAATTTTCTTGTGTACACTCTAGGCCACAAATATTTTTTCAATCTTCATGACACTTGGTAAGAATGTTTGTCAGGTCACAAGGATGAACCCCATTGAAAATGGGAAAGAACTGTAACATATCGCGGGAAAAAGGGCCTTAATGACATGTGCATATCGTCAGGGTTACCCGGTTTGACTGTCGAATTTAGATTTACTGCCCCTGACTGTCTAAGCCATATTCATACAGAGTGATATTCGTTTCCGCGCTATTTCTTGAAAACTATAGGTTGATGTAGATAAAAGATATCCTGTACCTAAGTTTGATATTAACTCCATTGACAATGAAAATATGTTTGGGGGGGGATATCAATTCAACAAATTTGCTTGTTTACGTATGTTTGCGGGGTATCGTACGTGCATTCGCGCGCGTGTGTAAATATATATACATAAATGTTGTTTTATGGTCTAACCTTAAATACGTATTTCATGTAGATGCCAAATTATCTTAACTGGCATGATATTTGGAGTGTAAACCACAATATTTATTTTGCTTAGCCTTACTTGATGTGAACATTTCGAGATTACCCCCTTAGTTTGTTCACACTTCACTGTTCACAGTTGTTGTCAAGTTAAAAAATAAAACTCTATTAGTGGAAACTATGAAAAACATTTTCTCAGAATGTAACTGATGGATATCAATCAAACATTTAAGGTATGATCTTTTGGTGACCCGTTATCATGCAGCCAAAAATTATTTTGATTTGATGGAAAATATGTCTTTTAATAGCAGAGGTCATTTCTCTGTCTGTTTTATAGTTGAAACTTTGAATATCATTTTCAACATCAGTAGAACCCCAAATATCTAAAAATCTAGGCGAAACATTTATTTGCCTTTACAAGAATTTCAAGCCTGTGGAGCGACTCATGCCATTCATGGCTTTCTAGTTGGAGAAAACTTTAGGTATTGCTATAATTTTGAAAGTGGTGGCGGCAGTTGTTGCATGCAAAAACTTTGACAACTTGTGATATATCTAATTCTACTGAAGGCATTTACTTGAAAATTGGCACACATGTTCTCCATCAAAAGAGCAACCTACACTATCAAGGGATTAATTCTTGATGCATTTTGTTTAAATTATGGCCCTTTCATGACTTAGATTTTTATCCACAATCCAGCACTCAACAGCTGAGCATAGGCACCTGTAGACTGTGCTCTTGTTTTTAGCTCACCTGAGCACATCATGCTCATGGTGAGCTTTTGTGATCATTGAATGTCTGTCGTCTGTCGTCCGTCGTCCAGGGTCAACAATTTAAGTGTTTACACTCTAAAGGCCACAAATGTAATCCAATCTTTATGAAACTTGGTCAGAATATCTGTCAGGTCACAAGGATGAACCCTATCGAAAATGGGAAGGATCCATGCCATATCACGGGAAAAGGGGCCTTATTGACAATTTTCTTGTTAACACACTAGATGCCACAAATATGGCCCAATCTTCATGAAACTTGGTTAGAATGTTGGCCAGGTCACAAAAATTAACCCTATTGAAAATTGAAAGGATCCATACCATATATTGGGAAAAGGGGCCTTAATGACTATTTTCTTGTTTACACACAAGAGGCCATAATAAGACCTACTCTTCATGAAACTTGGTCAGAATGTTGGCAAAGTCACATCGATGATCCCCATCAAAGATGGGAAGGATCCATGCCATATCATGGGAAAAGGGCCCTATTGACAATTTTCTTGTTAACACACTAGAGGCTACAAATATGGCCCAATCTTCATGAAACTTGCTTAGAATGTTGGCCAGGTCATAAAGATGAACCCTATTGAAAATTGAAAGGATCCATACCATATAAGGGGAATAGGGGCCTCAATGACTATTTTCTTGTTTAAACACTAGAGGTCATAAATATGGCCCAATCTCCATGAAACTTGGTCAGAATGTTGGCCAAGTCACATAGATGATCATTATCAAAGATAGGAAGGATCCATACCATATCATGGGAAAAGGGACTTTAATGACAATTTCCTTGTTTACACTCTAGAAGCCACAAATGTGGCCAAATCTTCTTGAAACTTGGTCAGAATATTGGCCAGGTCACAAGGATGAACCCTTTGGGAAATGGGAAGGGTCCATGCGATATCACAGGAAAAGAGGCATTAATGACAATTTTCTTTTAATGCTCTAGAGGCCACAAATATGGCCCAATCTTCATGAAACTTGGTTAGAATGTTGACCAAGTCGATCCATGCCATATCACGGGAAAAGGGGCCTTAATGACAATATTCTTGTTTACACTCTAGAGGCCATAAATTTGTTCCAAACTACATGAAACTTGGTTATCTGTAGAAATTATCTCCTTTATGACATCTGCCTATTTTATTGATGTGTTGTCCCAGGGTTCAAAGACACTCAGGTGAGCGGTCTAGGACCATCTTGGCTACACATTCATTTTTGAAGCTGCTTTTCTAATGACCCTTGAAGCCTTTCCTTCAGCTCTTTCAGTACTTTAAAAAAAGATACTTAACTATCATCATGTACAAACACTGTAGCCCACAGGATATTAGTTTCTTACAAAAATTGCTCAAGATACAATTCAACAAGAGTGCCATCGTCACAATATAAGCCTTCACTTTACTGCTGTTTCACGAAAATTATTGTAGACACTACTTATTTTTACAGAACCAAGTTCAAAACATTTGCAAACTACCTTTTTAAATTGTCAAGTTCAAACTGTTTGTTATCATTGATTGATTAAATTGGGTTAAAAGCATCTTTAAACTGCTACTGCTACTAATAATAAAAAGAACTTTGACATGAAGGCCCCCTCTTCAATGATGCAGCTGAAATTCACTTAACTGCAACAACATGCACAAATTCAGTTAACAATGAAAATTCCATAGAAATTTCTTTGAAATAAGTCCAAAGTTAAAGGAGAAGTTGCGTTCACAAGAATTTTGGCAAGAGAACCCCTTTTTCTATGAAACTGCTAAAATTCACTCAACTGTGAAAATATGCACTAGGTCAGGTTACTTGAAAAATTTTGTTAAAGTTTCATTGAAATAGGTCCATAAATGGAGGAGGAGTTGCGTATACAAGATTTTGTTAAATGAAGGCCTCTTTTTCCATGACATGGTTGAAATTCAACAAACCGTGGCAATATTCTCTTGGTCAGGTGACTAGAAATATTTTGTCAAAGTTTCATTCAAATCGATCCATCAATGACAGTGGAGTTGCTTTCAGGAAGATTTTTAGATCACCTGAGCACATTTTGCTCAAGGTGAGCTTTTGTGATCATTGAATATCCATTGTGTGTCGTCCATCATCCCTCGTCAGACGTCAACAATTTAAGTGTTTACACTCTAGAAGCCACAAATATGGCCCATTCTTCATGAAACTTTGTCAGAATGTTTGTCAGCTCATAAGGATGAACCCTTTTGAAAATGGGAAGGATCCATGCCATATCACAGGAAAATGGGCCTTAATGACAATTTTTTTCTTGACACTCTAGAGGCCACAAATATGGCCCAATCTTCTATCTTTGTCAGAATGTTTGTCAGTTCACAAGGATGAACTCTACAGAAACTGGGAAAGATCTTGTTTCATATTATGGGAAAAGGGGCCTTAATTTTCTTGTGTACACTCTAGGCCACAAATATTTTTTCAATCTTCATGAAACTTGGTAAGAATGTTTGTCAGGTCACAAGGATGAACCCCATTGAAAATGGGAAAGATCTGTAACATATCACGGGAAAATGGGCCTTAATGACAATTTTTTTCTTGACACTCTAGAGGCCACAAATATGGCCCAATCTTGATGAAACTTGGTCAGAACTTTGGTCAGGTCACAAAGATGAACCCTATTGAAAATGGAAAGGATCCATGCCATATCACGGAAAATGGGCCTTAATGGCAATTTTCTTGTGTACACTCTAGAGGCCACAAATATTTTTTCAATCTTCATGAAACTTGGTCAGAATGTTTGACAGCTCATAAGGATGAACCCTTTTGAAAATGGAGAAGATCCATGCCATATCACAGGAAAAAGGTCCTTAATGACAAATTTTTTTTTGACACTCTAGAGGCCACAAATATGGCCCAATCTTCCATCTTTGTCAGAATGTTTGTCAGTTCACAAGGATGAACTCTACAGAAACTGAGAAAGATCTTGTTCCATATTACGGGAAAAGGAGCCTTAATGACAATTTTCTTGTATACACTCTAGAGGCCACAAATATTTTTTTCAATCTTCATGAAACTTGGTAAGAATGTTTGTCAGGTCACAAGGATGAACCCCATTGAAAATGGGAAAGATCTGTAACATATCACGGGGAAATGAACCTAAATGACAATTTTTAGCTCACCTGAGCACATCTTGCTCAAGGTGAGCTTTTGTGATCATTGAATGTCCGTTCTGTGTCGTCCATGTCAACAATTTAAGTGTTTACACTCTAGAGGCCAAAAATATGATCCAATCTTCATGAAACTTGATCAGAATGTTGGTCAGGTCACACGGATGAACCCTATTGAAAATGGAAAGGATCCATGCCATATCACAGGAAAAGGGGCCTTAAAGACAATTTTCTTGTTTACGTTCTAGAGGCTACAAATATGGCCCAATCTTTATTGAAACTTGGGTCAGAATGTTGGCCATGTCACAAGGATGAATCCTTTTGAAATTGGGAAAGATCCATGCCATACAAGGGAAAAGGGGCCTTAATGATAATTTTCTTGTTTACACTCTAGAGGCCACAAATATAGCCTAATTTTCATGAAACTTGGTCAGAATGTTTGCCAAGTCACAAGGATGAACCCTGTAGAAAATGGGAAGGATTCATGCCATATCACGGGAAAAGGGGTCTTAAGGACAATTTTCTTGTTTATGCTCTAGAAGCCACAAATATGGCCCAATCATCATAAAACCTTGTCAGATTGTTGGCCAAGACACAAGGATGAACCCTATGGAAAATAGGAAGGATCCATGCCATATTACGGGAAAAGGGGCCTACAAGACAATTTTCTTGTTTTCTTGTTTGGCCTTACAATCAAGGCCACAAATATGGCCCAATCTTCATGAAACTTGGTCAATTGTTGGCTTGGTCACAAGGATGAACCCTAATGAAATTGGGAAAGATCCATGCCATAAAACAGGAGAAGGGGTCTTTATGATGATTTCTCGTTTTGACTCTAAAAGCCATAATTCTGACCCAAACTTCATGAAACAAATGGTTTTTGTGTAGAAATTATATACTTTATGACATCTGCTTATTAAATTGGTGTGATGTCCCAGTGGTCAAAGAGAGTCAGGTGAGCGATCTAGGACCATCTTGGTCCTCTTGTCAAGTTTACACTCTAGAGGCCAAAAACTAGGTCCAATCTTCATGAAACTTGGTCTATTGAAAATGGGAAGGATCCATGCCAAATCACCAGAAAAAAGGCCTTAATGACAATTTGCTTGTTTACACTCTAGAAGCCACAAATATGGCCCATTCTTCATGAAACTTTGTCAGAATGTTTGTCAGCTCATAAGGATGAACCCTTTTGAAAATGGGAAGGATCAATGCCATATCACAGGAAAATGGGCCTTAATGACAATTTTTTTTCTTGACACTCTAGAGGCCACAAATATGGCCCAATCTTCTATCTTTGTCAGAATGTTTGTCAGTTCACAAGGATGAACTCTACAGAAACTGGGAAAGATCTTGTTTCATATTACGGGAAAAGGGGCCTTAATGACAATTTTCTTGTGTACACTCTAGGCCACAAATATTTTTTCAAACTTCATGAAACTTGGTAAGAATGTTTGTCAGGTCACAAGGATGAACCCCATTGAAAATGGGAAAGATCTGTAACATATCACGGGAAAATGGGCCTTAATAACAATTTTTTTCTTGACACTCTAGAGGCCACAAATATGGCCCAATCTTGATGAAACTTGGTCAGAACTTTGGTCAGGTCACAAAGATGAACCCTATTGAAAATGGAAAGGATCCATGCCATATCACGGAAAAGGGGCCTTAATGGCAATTTTCTTGTGTACACTCTAGAGGCCACAAATATGGCCCAATCTTCCATCTTTGTCAGAATGTTTGTCAGTTCACAAGGATGAACTCTACAGAAACTGGGAAAGATCTTGTTCCATATTACGGGAAAAGGAGCCTTAATGACAATTTTCTTGTATACACTCTAGAGGCCACAAATATTTTTTTCAATCTTCATGAAACTTGGTAAGAATGTTTGTCAGGTCACAAGGATGAACCCCATTGAAAATGGGAAAGATCTGTAACATATCACGGGGAAATGAACCTAAATGACAATTTTTAGCTCACCTGAGCACATCTTGCTCAAGGTGAGCTTTTGTGATCATTGAATGTCCGTCGTGCGTCGTCCATGTCAACAATTTAAGTGTTTACACTCTAGAGGCCACAAATATGATCCAATCTTCATGAAACTTGATCAAAATGTTGGTCAGGTCACACGGATGAACCCTATTGAAAATGGAAAGGATCCATGCCATATCACAGGAAAAGGGGCCTTAAAGACAATTTTCTTGTTTACACTCTAGAGGCTACAAATATGGCCCAATCTTTATTGAAACTTGGGTCAGAATGTTGGCCATGTCACAAGGATGAATCCTTTTGAAATTGGGAAAGATCCATGCCATACAAGGGAAAAGGGGCCTTAATGATAATTTTCTTGTTTACACTCTAGAGGCCACAAATATAGCCTAATTTTCATGAAACTTGGTCAGAATGTTTGCCAAGTCACAAGGATGAACCCTGTAGAAAATGGGAAGGATTCATGCCATATCACGGGAAAAGGGGTCTTAAGGACAATTTTCTTGTTTATGCTCTAGAAGCCACAAATATGGCCCAATCATCATAAAACCTTGTCAGATTGTTGGCCAAGACACAAGGATGAACCCTATGGAAAATAGGAAGGATCCATGCCATATTACGGGAAAAGGGGCCTACAAGACAATTTTCTTGTTTTCTTGTTTGGCCTTACAATCAAGGCCACAAATATGGCCCAATCTTCATGAAACTTGGTCAATTGTTGGCTTGGTCACAAGGATGAACCCTAATGAAATTGGGAAAGATCCATGCCATAAAACAGGAGAAGGGGTCTTTATGATGATTTCTCGTTTTGACTCTAAAAGCCATAATTCTGACCCAAACTTCATGAAACAAATGGTTTTTGTGTAGAAATTATATACTTTATGACATCTGCTTATTAAATTGGTGTGATGTCCCAGTGGTCAAAGAGAGTCAGGTGAGCGATCTAGGACCATCTTGGTCCTCTTGTCAAGTTTACACTCTAGAGGCCAAAAACTAGGTCCAATCTTCATGAAACTTGGTCTATTGAAAATGGGAAGGATCCATGCCAAATCACCAGAAAAAAGGCCTTAATGACAATTTGCTTGTTTACACTCTAGAGGCCACAAATATGGTCCAATCTTCATGAAACTTGGTCAAGTACAATTACAACTTTTGCTTGAAAATGTGATAATTTTGAATTAAGACAAAGATACGAAGATGAGTGATATAGGACCATCATAGTCCTCTTGTTTACGTAAAGGCCCTTTTTTCCATGATGCAACTAAAATTCACAAAACCATGACTTAAGGCGATAGGTCAGGTGACAAGGAATACTTTGTGACAATTTCAACCAAATCGGTCCATAAATGAGGGAGGAGTTGCATTCACAAGATTTCTTAACATGAAGGCTCCTTTTTCCATGACATGGCTGAAATTCATGAAACCTTGACAATATGTGCAAGGTCAGTTGACTAGAAACATTCCATGAAAGTTTCATCCAAATTGGTCCATAAATGAGGGAGGAGTTGTGTTCACAAGATTTATTACACATAGGCTCCTTTTCCATGACACAGCTGAAATTCACAAAACCATGACTTCTTGCACATGGTCAGGTGACTAGGAACATTCTGTAAAAGTTTCATCCAAATCGGTTCATAAATGAGGGAGGGTTGGGTTCACAAGAATTTTTACATGAAGGCCCCTTTTTCCATTACACAGAAATTCCCCAAACCCTGACTCCATGCGCATGGTCAGGTGATAAGGATCATTCTGTGAAAGTTTCATCCAAATCAGTCCATAAATGAGGGAGGATTTGCACTCATGAGAAAAGTGGATGTACATACAAATGTACATACGGATTGACATACGGATGGAGGGAGAAGATGACGCCAATATACAACCACCTCTGGCAGCGTATGATAAAGTCTGATTTAAATGTTTTGAAAGTATTTGGTAATCCTGTTTGTTGGAGTAAAACACTTAAAATAACTTCAAAAAATCAAACATATGTCAATCTTTTTAGCTCACCTGAGCACAAGCTTAGCTTTTGTGATCATATTTTGACTGTCATGCATTGTCTGTTGGTCGTAGTCTGTTTGATCTTCTCCTTAGTAACCAATGGTTGTATTTCAACATGAATTGGCAGAAATAGTCCTTGGGTAACCCTTCTCCAAAAATGTTCACAGAATTTTGATTGATCCCCAAATATGGGTGTAGCAGGGCAGGGCTTATTTTGACCTTGAAATCTTTAAATCTTTGGTGAATTTAAACCAAACTTGGCAGATATATTGATGGGGTGACTATTCCCAATATTTGCTCATGGAATTCGATTGACCCTCAAAAATGGGTGTGACAGGACAAAACTTATTTTTCACTTCAAAATCTTATCTTGTACCAAACTTGGCCGCCGTCATAATGCAGTTGGTAGTGTGTCGGACTGTCAATCTAGAGGTCCTGGATTCAATCCCCAACAGCGGCACTCATTCTTTCCAACTATTTGTCTCTCACCGCTAGGTTGATAATCGTAGACTTATGTGAGATAGCATCCAGAGGCTAGGAAAGATTGTGGTGGTTGTACTGGTGAGAGAAATACCAGGAAACCATTATTAGGTACTCCAGCCGCTGTAATATAACTGAAATAATGTTGAAAGCATTGTTAAACTCCATTCAATCAATCAATCTAAACCTATTTTAATGAATGTTCACCTGAGGACAATGTATATTTTTACAGGCCCTCTTGGGGCTCGTTTAAATTTTCACACATAGAGCACAGTCTTTAGCAGAGTAATTGAGACCAGGGCTTAGGCAAGTGCCTAGTTTTCCACCGACCTGCCATGGTCCATGTTTCAGGTCAATTTGGTCAAGGGCAAGGGGTAAAAAAGGTGACCGAAAAGTGCACAGAAGTAAACAAAATGTTCAGGTATAGAGAACTGGCATCAGCAGAGAGATCCGACCTGGGCTCGCGCATGTGCCAAGGGAACCAGCCAAACTTGTCAAGTTCCAGTTTCGAATCTTTCAGTCAAGGTCAAGGTCAAGAGGTAAAGAAATCCATAAAAATGCGTGGCTTAGCAATCAGACCAGGCCTCAGTTGAGTGCCCTGGGGACTGCCCCAGTTGATTATTCAAGCCCAATAGGTGGAAAACTACACACCAAGATGCCAATAGTTGGGGTTTTAGGGGTTTGTTTTGGGTTTTAGGGAACATGTGTTTGCTTTGGCTAAGCAATCTGAACTGGGCTCACACAAGTGCCCAGGGGATCACCCAAATCTGCAGCATTCCGAGTTAGGGCTAGATCGGGCAGGACAATGTTGACCAAAATTGCAGCTTTTTCATGCATAGAGCACGCCGATCAATTCAACCTAGGCAAGCACTAGTGCCTAGAGTCCCCTACTGACTTGCCACGGTCTGCATTTCGGATCAAGGTCATAGGGGTCAAAAAGGAGACTGAAAACTGCAGAAAAGAAAAAAAAATAGAGCAGGCCTATCACATGAGTGATCCCACCTAGGCTGGAGCATGAGCCCAGGGGATGTGCCGACCTTGCCACATTCCAAGTTTAAAATCTCTCAGTGAAGGTCAAGTGGTACAAAAACACCCATGAAAAATGATATATTTGGTTTTTTTTTAGCTCTACTGGCTGAAGGCCAGCAAGATATTGCCATTGTCAATGTGTCTGTTGTGCATGAGTCTGTGCGCAAACTTTTCCTTTAAACATCTTCTCCTAGTAAACCGAGAGCAGCTGTCATAGCACAGTCGAACTGTCAATAGAGAGGTTGAGGGTCCAATCTCCATTAGCAGCAGTCATTCTTTCCCACTATTTGTCTCCCACCAATGGGTTGTCTTGATAACCGTAGACTTATGTGGGATAGCAGCTGGAGGCTAGGAAAGGATGTAATGGTAGTACTGGTGTGGAAATACCAGGAATCCATTGTTAAGTGCTCCAGCAATTGCAATATAACAGAAAAAATGTTGAAAAAAGCGTAAAACCCAATTCAAACAAACAAATCAAAATAATCAAACTTTCTAGTTCAAAACATATCTGCAACAACCTCTTAGCTTTTTCATCTACTCCAATGGGTTGATAATCGTAGACCTATGTGGGATATAGCAGCTGGAGGTTAGGAAAGGATGTAATGGTACTACTTGTGTGAGAAATACCAGAAATCCATTGTTAGGTACTCCAGTCTCTGTTATATAACTGAAAAAGTGTTGGAAGAGGCGTAAAACCTCTTTCAAAGAATTAATTCTAATAAACCGATGGGAGAGTTTGACAAAACTTGGCAGAAATGTTCCTTGGCTGACATCTTTAATAAAATATTGTTCTCCAAAACCAAGAGGCCCAAACTTATCATATTTTACTTGTCTTATTTAAATCAGACCCTTAATCATAAAACTTAAAATTATTGCACTAATTTGAATATTAGCTCTCTGTGTCATGGATTCTACATAAAAATGTTAAGAACAAAATCTTGGAAAATCTTCTACACCCAAACTTTTTGGCTTTAAACGCATATATTGGCATTTGACACATAATTCTCGGAAAATTTTGTGCCAATTTGAAAAAGGCCAGCCCTGTGTTGTGAGATTCTTGAAGTTACAACAGAATAAAGAAGGAAGCATCACCAATCTTCTGTTTCTAAACAGCGAGCATATCTCTCAAATTTTGCTGATGAGAATGACCATAATGATCCCCTTCTAAACACTGCAATATGCTTCAGCCTGTGATTTTGGTAGTCTTCCTTATGTACAAAATATCAAGAAAGGTTTAAAAAGTAAAAAAACAAACAAAAAAAAAAAAAAAAAAAACATTTCCTTGCAAACTATTAGGCCTGATACTTTTCTGCTTTAGTATTGATATACATGTTTCTCCAAAAATTGTTGAAATTTTAACCCTGAAAATGAAATGAGCCACATTTATCATAAAGGGGATAGAAGACAGGCTGAAATCACTCAAAACCACTAGACATACAATTTTCAAAATTTGTAGTTTTGTTTCACTTTGATTCGCAGAAATAATTCAGTTATAGTCCGTTTGACTTCAATATGGACCAACATTTCACCGAAAATCTCAGAAATTGATTAATGAAACGCATATTTTTCTTGACATGTCATATTTTCCAGCTAATACCATGACGAATTTTGTTTTTCAGAATTTTTGAATGTAAAATAATGATTTTGTCCGTCCGTCTACATGTTAACTTCCAGCCTTTCATACCTACTTGTGACTGTATTAAACGGAACAGCCAATTGTATAACCAAAAATAGTACTGATTTGCATAGGGGCCGAGTCAAAAGTGTAAGATTTTGAGTGAATTGTTTTAGTTTAAAATCGAGTATTTCAATATAATTGAATTTGTCGAAGATTTTTGCTACCGTTGGATATCTAATTTGAGTATATTCTCCTTTTCATCAGAAACCGTTTGACCAGATAATTGATTATTGTTAGCTCACCTGAGCATGAAGTGCTCAAGGTGAGCTTTTGTGGTTAGGTGGATGTCCGTCGTCCGTCGTCAGTCGTCCGTCGTGCGTCGTCCGTCGTCAACATTTGCCTTGTATGCACTCTAGAGGCCACAATTTTTGCCCGATCAACCTGAATTTTGGTCAGAATGATTGTCTTGATCAAATCTCGGACGAGTTCGAAATTGGGTCAACTGGGGTCAAAAACTAGGTCACAGGGTCAAATCATAGAAAAACCTTGTATGCTCTCTAGTGGCCACATTTTTTGCCCAATCAACCTGAATTTTGGTCAGAATGATGGTCTTGATAAATTCTGGGACGACTTCCAAATTGGGTCAGATGGGGTCAAAAACTAGGTCACAGGGTCAAATCTTAGAAAAAAAGTGTATGCACTCTAGAGGCCATTTTTTTTGCCCAATCAACCTGAAATTTGGTCAGAATGAATGTCTTGATGAAATCTCGAACGAGTTCGAAATTGGGTCAACTGGGGTCAAAAACTAGGTCACAGGGTCAAATCATAGAAAAACCTTGTATGCACTCTAGAGGCCACATTTTTTGCCTTATCAACCTGAATTTTGGTCAGAATGATTGTCTTGATAAAATCTCGAACGAGTTCGAAATTGGGTCAACTGGGGTCAAAAACTAGGCCACGGGGTCAAATCATAGTAAAACCTTGAATGCACTCTAGAAGCCACATTTTTTGCCCAATCAACCTGAATTTTGGTCAGAATGATTGTCTTGATAAAATCTCGAACGAGTTTCAAATTGGGTCAACTGGGGTCAAAAACTAGGTCTCAGGGTCAAATCTTAGAAAAACCTTGTATGCACTCTAGAGGCCACAATTTTTGCCTAATCATTCTGAATTTTGGTCAGAATAAATGTCTTGATGAAATCTCGGACGAGATTCAAATTGGGTCAACTGGGGTCAAAAACTAGGTCACAGGTTCAAATCATAGAAAGCCTTGTATGCACTTTAGAGGCCACATTTTTTGCCCAATCAACCTGAAATTTGGTAAGAATAAATGTCTTGATGAAATCTTGGACGAGTTCGAAATTGGGTCAACTGGGGTCAAAAACTAGGTCACAGGGTCAAATCTTAGAAAAACCGTGAATGCACTCTAGAGGCCACACTTTTTGCCCAATCAACCTGAATTTTCGTCAGAATTATGGTCTTGGTAAAATCATGAACGACTTTCAAATTGGGTCAACTGGGGTAAAAAAAACTAGGTCACATGGTCAAATCTTAGAAAAACCTTGTATGCACTTTAGAGGCCACACTTTTTGCCCAATCAACCTGAAATTTGATCAGAATGATTGTCTTGATGAAAATCTCCAACGAGTTTGAAATTGGGTCAACTGGGGTCAAAAACTAGGTCAAAGGGTCAAATCTTAGAAAAACCTTGTATGCACTCTAGAGGCCACATTTTTTGCCTGATCAACCCGAATTTTGGTCAGAATGATTGTCTTGATGTAATCTGGAACGTGTTTGAAATTGGGTCAACTGGGGTCAAAAACAAGGTCACATGGTCATATCATAGAAAAACCTTGTATGCACTCAAGAGGCCACATTTTTTGCCCAATCAACCTGAAATTTGGTCAGAATGAATGTCTTGATGAAATCTCGGACGATTTTGAAATTTGGTCAACTGGGGTCAAAATCTAGGTCACAGGGTCATCATAGAAAAACCTTGTATGCACTCTTGAGGCAACATTTTTTGCCCAATCAACCTGAAATTTGGTCAGAATGAATGTCTCGATGAAATCTCGGATGATTTTGAAATTGGGTCAACTAGGGTCAAAAACTAGGTCACATAGTAAAATCTTAGAAAAACCTTGTATGCACTTTAGAGGCCACATTTTTTGTTCAATCAACATGAAATTTCGTCAGAATGATTGAATTGATGCAATTTTTGATGAGTATGAGATTGGGTCAACTGGGGTCAAAAACTAGGTCACGGCGTCAAATAATAGAAAATCCTTGTAAGTCAATTGTAAGTCAACCTGAACATCGTTAAAAAAGTATTATCAAGTTGTACAGAGGCAGAAGAATATTGAAAAAATTAGACAGTTCATTCAGGTGAGCGATTAAGGGCCACTATGGCCCTCTTGTTTTTATATATTCTGAGATGAACCCTATATTTACACGTAAAGACCAATCAAAAAGCATTATTAAACAAAGTAGTTGGGAATTTCACGAGGAAAACTTGATGAGAAGGCGAGTAATAACGGTAAAAATCACGTGCTATTTTAGTTTAAGATGACCTGACCATCGATATGCTAATTAGCATGTCCAAATAAGGAATAATGGACATTTCATCTGTCAAATGTTTAGTATAAAATCACGTGTTTTTACTATATATGTTTACATTTTACATATTAAACAGCCTCCATCACCCCATCGTGTTTAAGAACGGAAAATGCGAAAATATTAACATTAACTACATAGACAAAATTATTATTATGCAATCATTTTATTTTCAAAAAATATTTTTTGGAATGGTATTAAGCTGAAATTAAGATTTTACTACATACAAATCCTTCATTCAAACACAATTTTATGTAATTGATGAAAAGGTTTGTCCATATAGAAGTCAAACGGACTATACTTGCAATCTTAAAGTGGAAGTTAACCCTTGTCATGCTGAATCCAGAATATTCTTGTTCTGACAGGAGGCATAAAGATCAGCCTGAACTTAGTCTAAGCCACCTGTTTGGCCCCTTTCAAGGCAGAGTTATTAATGAATTTAATCTTCAAAAAGAAATATTGTCTACACTCTTGGATTCTAGGGCTTTCAGTACTTTGGTATGAGTGCAATTCTGAAACAGGATTTTTATTCAGCATGACAAGGGTTAAAAGCCCCTGTGAGGTTTGATCAGTATAATTATGTCATAGAGAGACATAAAAACTTGGAGCTTGCATATTCAGGTGAGCCATATAGGACCATCATGGTCTTCTTGTTGACTAACAATTTGCACGATTTCAATAAAACTTGGCATGAATGTTCTTTAAGTGACTGATTTTAATATACATGTAATTGTTCAAGAAAATTTGATTGACCCCAGAAAAAGACTTGGGTTTATTTTCACTATAAAATCTTTACAGATTTTTTTTCTCTGAAACTGCTCAAAAGTCATAAAATAAGTGTTTCAAGGATGATCCTTTTCTCAAGTTCCAGAAATTTTGATTGACCCCCCCAAATAAGGGTGTGGTGATGTGGTGCTGATTTTCACTTAAAAAAAATGTTTTCCTCCCAGACCAAGTTGGACCAATTTCAACTAAACTTGGCAGGATAATGTACCTTAGGTAAATCTCCTAGTAAAATTTTGATTGGCAAATATAATATATTATATGAGTGTGGCCTGGTGGGGCTTATGCTCACAAAAATTTTCCATGATATATGGTGTGTAGTATTGTTTTATTGTTAAACATCCATCTAGACATATCCATCATATAAAAAAAGAACTTTTCCTATTTAGAATACTGAGCGACTTTAAAAATGCAACAATGTAATTTAGATATTAGAGCATGGAACAGTTGATTTGTTATCCCCCACCGAAAAAGTTTTCAGGGGGGGATATTGTTTTTGCCATGTCCGTCCGTCCCTCCTTCTGTCCATCCGTCCGACTGCCCCTAACTGTTTAAGCCATATACATACAGAGTGATATTAGTTTCCGCGCTATTTCTTGAAAACTATAGACCGGATTTCAATGTAACTTGGCACACAGCCTCACTACACATCCATGGACATGCACATATCATTGGGGTTCCCCGGTTCGACCGTTGAATTTAGAGTTGCTGCCCCTGACTATTATGCCATATACATACAGAGTGATATTCATTTCCGCGCTATTTCTTTAAAACTATAGACCGGATTTCAATGAAACTTGGCACACAGCTTCACTACAATGAGGACATGTGCAATCGTCAGGGTTACCCAGTTTGACGGATGGATTAAGAGTCACTGTCCCTGACTGTTTAAGCCATATACATACAGAGTGATATTCGTTTCCGCGCTATTTCTATAAAACTATAGACAGGATTTCAATGAAACTTGGCACAAAGCTTCACTACAATGAGGACATGCGCATATCGTCGGGGTAACCCAGTTCGACCGTCGAATTAGAATTACTGCCCCTGACTGTTTAAGCCATATACATACAGAGTGATATTAGTTTCCGTGCTGTTTCTTGAAAACTATAGACCAGATTTCAATGAAACTTGGCACACAGCTACACTACAATGAGGACATGTGCAATCGTGGGGGTTACCCGGTTCGACCGTCGAATTTAGAGTTACTGCCCCAGACTGTTTAAGCCATATACATACAGAGTGATATTCGTTTCCGCGCTATTTCTTGAAAACTATAGACAGGATTTCAATGAAACTTGGCACACAGCTTCACTCCAATGAGGACATGCATATATCTTCAGGATTACCCGGTTCGACCGCCAAATTAAGAGTTACTGCACCTGACTGTTTAAGCCATATACATACAAAGTGATATTCGTTTCTGCGCTATTTCTTGAAAACTATAGACTGGATTTCAATGAAACTCGGCACAAAACTTCACTACAATGAGGACATGCTCATATCATCGGGGTTACCCGGTTCAACGGTCGAATTTAGAGTTAATGCCCATGACTGTTTAAGCCATATACATACAGAGTGATATTCGTTTCCGCGCTATTTCTTGAAAACTATAGACCAGATTTCAATGAAACTTGTCACACAGCTTCACTACACATCCATGGACATGCGCATATCGTTGGGGTTACCCGGTTTGACTATCGAATTTAGAATTACTGCCCCTAACTGTTTAAGCCATATACATACAGAGTGATATTCGTTTCTGCACTATTTTTTGAAAACTATAGACCAGATTTCAATGAAACTTGGCACACAACTTCACTACAATGAGGACATGCGCATATCGTCGGGTTAACCCGGTTAGACCGTCGGATTTAAGGTTACTGCCCCTGACTGTTAAAGCCATATACATACAGAGTGATATTAGTTTCCGTGCTGTTTCTTGAAAACTATAGACCGGATTTTAATGAAACTTGGCACACAGCTTCAATGCAATGAGGATATACGCATGTCGTCGGGGTAACCCGGTTCGACTGTCGAATTAAGAATTACTGCCCCTGACTGTTTAAGCCATATACATACAGAGTGATATTCGTTTCTGCGCAGTTTCTTGAAAACTATAGACCGGATTTCAATGAAACTTGGCACACAGCTACACTACAATGAGGACATGTGCAATCGTCGGGGTTACCCAGTTCAACCGTCGAATTTAGAGTTACTGCCCCCGAATGTTTAAGCCATATACATACAGAGTGATATTCGTTTCCGCGCTATTTCTTTAAAACTATAGACCGGATTTCAATGAAACTTGGCACACAGCCTCACTACAATGAGGACATGTGCATGTCATCGGGGTTACCCGGTTCGACCGTCGAATTAATAATCACTGCCCCTGACTGTTTAAGCCATATACATACAGAGTGATATTCGTTTCCGCGCTATTTCTTGAAAACTATAGACCGGATTTTAATGAAACTTGGCACACAGCTTCACTACATCCATGGACATGCGCATATCGTCAGGATAACCCGGTTCAACCGTCGAATTTAGAGTTACTGCCCCTGACTGTTTAAGCCATATACATACAGAGTGATATTCGTTTATGCACTATTTTTTGAAAACTATTGACCAGATTTCAATGAAACTTGACACACAGCTTCACTACAATGAGGACATGCGCATATCGTCGGGGTAACCCGGTTTGACCATCGAATTTAGAGTTACTGCACCTGACTGTTTAAGTCATATACATACATAGTGATATTCGTTTCCGCGCTATTTCTTGAAACCTGTAGACTGATTTAAATGAAACTCGGCACACAACTTCACTACAATGAGGACATGCTCATATCATTGGGGTTACCCGGTTCAACGGTCGAATTTAGAGTTAATGCCCATGACTGTTTAAGCCATATACATACAGAGTGATATTCGTTTCCGCGCTATTTCTTGAAAACTATAGACCAGGTTTCAATGAAACTTGGCACACAGCTTCACTACAATGAGGAAATGCGCATATCGTCGGGGTTACCTGGTTCCACCCTTGAATTAGAATTACTGCCCCTGACTGTTTAAGCCATAAACATACAGAGTGATATTCGTTTCCGCGCTGTTTCTTCAAAACTATAGACCGGATTTCAATGAAACTTGGCACACAGCTACACTACAATGAGGACATGTGCAATCGTCGGGGTTACCCAGTTCAACTGTCGAATTTAGAGTTAAAGCCCCTGACTGTTTAAGCCCTATACATACAGAGTGATATTCGTTTCCGCACTATTTTTTGAAAACTATAGACCAGATTTCAATGAAACTTGGCACACAGCTTCACTACAATGAGGACATGCGCATATCGTCGGGGTAACCCTGTTTAACTGTCGAATTTAGAGTTACTGCCCCTGACTGTTTAAGCCATATAGATACAGAGTGATATTCGTTTCCAGGCTATTTCTTGAAAGCTGTAGACAGGATTTTTATAAAACTTGGCACACAGCTTCACTACAAAGAGGACATGTGCATATCGTCAGGGTTAGCCAATTCGACCGCCGAATTTAGAGTTACTGCACCCTGACTGTTTAAGCCATATACATACAGAGTGATATTCGTTTCCGCGCTATTTCTTGAAAACTATAGACTGGATTTCAATGAAACTTGGCACACAGCTTCACTACACATCCATGGACATGCGCATATCGTTGGGGTTCCCCGGTTCGACCGTCGAATTTAGAGTTGCTGCCCCTGACTGTTTATGCCATATACATACAGAGTGATATTTGTTTCCGCGCTATTTCTTGAAAACTATAGACCGAATTTAATGAAACTTGGCACACAGCTTCACTACAATGAGGACATGTGCAATCGTCGGGGTTACCTGGTTTAACCGTCGAATTTAGAGTTAATGCCCCTGACTGTTTAAGCCATATACATACAGAGTGATATTCCTTTCCTGCACTTTTTTTTGAAAACCATAGACCAGATTTCAATGAAACTTAGCACACAGCTTCACTACAATGAGGACATGCGCATATCGTCGGGGTAACCCGGTTTGACCGTCGAATTTAGAGTTACTGCCACTGACTGTTTAAGTCATATACATACAGAGTGATATTCGTTTCCACGCTATTTCTTGAAAACTGTAGACTGATTTTAATGAAACTTGGCACACAACTTCACTACAAAGAGGATATGCGCATAGCGTCAGGGTTACCCAGTTCGACCGCCGAATTTAGAGCTACTGCCCCTGACTGTTTAAGCCATATACATACAGAGTGATATTTGTTTCCCCGCTATTTCTTGAAAACTATAGACCAGATTTCAATGAAACTTAGCACACACCTTCAGTACAATGAGGACATGTGCATATCGTCGGGGTAACCCGGTTTGATGTTCGAATTTAGAATTACTGCCCCTGACTGTTTAAGCCATATACATACAGAGTGATATTCGTTTCCCCGCTATTTCTTGAAAACTATAGACCGGATTTCAATGAAACTTGGCACACAGCTTCACTACACATACATGGACATGCGCATATCGTTGGGGTTCCCCAGTTCGACCGTCGAATTCAGAGTTGCTGCCCCTGACTATAATGCCATATATATACAGAGTGATATTCGTTTCCGCGCTATTTCTTGAAAACTATAGACCGGATTTTAATGAAACTTAGCACACAGCTTCACTACAATGAGGACATGTGCAATCGTCAGGATTACCCGGTTCAACCGTCGAATTTAGAGTTACTGCCCCTGACTGTTTAAGCCATATACATACAGAGTGATATTCGTTTATGCACTATTTTTTGAAAACTATAGACCAGATTTCAATGAAACTTGACACACAGCTTCACTACAATGAGGACATGCGCATATCGTCGGTGTAACCCGGTTTGACCGTCGAATTTAGAGTTACTGCACCTGACTGTTTAAGTCATATACATACATAGTGATATTCGTTTCCGCGCTATTTCTTGAAACCTGTAGACTGATTTAAATGAAACTCGGCACACAACTTCACTACAATGAGGACATGCTCATATCATCGGGGTTACCCGGTTCAACGGTCGAATTTAGAGTTACTGCCCCTGACTGTTTAAGCCATATACATACAGAGTGATATTCGTTTCCGCGCTATTTCTTGAAAACTGTAGACTGATTTTAATGAAACTTGGGACACAGCATCACTACAAAGAGGATATACGCATAGCGTCAGGGTTACCCGGTTCGACCGCCGAATTTCGCGTTACTGCACCCTGACTGTTTAAGCCATATACATACGGAGTGATATCCGTTTCCGCGCTATATCTTGAAAACTAAAGACAGGATTTCAATAAAAATTAGCACACAGCTTCACTACAATGAGGACATGTGCATATCGTCGGGGTAACCCGGTTTGACCGTCGAATTTAGAGCTACTGCCCCTGACTGTTTAAGCCATATACATACAGAGTGATATTCGTTTCTGCGCTATTTCTTGAAAACTATAGACCAGATTTCTATGAAACTTGGCACACAGCTTCACTACACATCCATGAACATGCGCATATCGTTGGGGTTACCCGGTTCGACCGTCGAATTTAGAGTTGCTGCCCCTGACTATTAAGCCAAATACATACAGAGTGATATTCGTTTCCGCGCTATTTCTTTAAAACTATAGACCAGATTTCAATGAAACTTGGCACACAGCTTCACTACAATGAGGACATGCGCATGTCGTCGGGGTTACCCGGTTCGACCGTCGAATTTAGAATTACTGCCCCTGACTGTTTAAGCCATATACATACAGAGTCATATAAGTTTCCGCGCTATTTCCTGTAAACTATAGACCGGATTTTAATGAAACTTGGCACACAGCTTCAATACAATGAGGATATACGCATAGCGTCAGGGTTACCCGGTTCGACCGCCGAATTTCGAGTAACTGCCCTTGACTGTTTAAGCCATATACATACGGAGTGATATCCGTTTCCGCGCTATATCTTGAAAACTACAGACAGGATTTCAATGAAACTTAGCATACAGCTTCACTACAATGAGGACATGTGCATATCGTCGGGGTAACCCGGTTTGACCGTCGAATTTAGAGTTACTGCCCATGACTGTTTAAGCCATATACATACAGAGTGATATTCGTTTCTGCACTATTTTTTGAAAACTATAGACCAGATTTCAATGAAACTTGGCACACAGCTTCACTACAATGAGGACATGCGCATATCGTCGGGTTAACCCGGTTTGACCGTCGAATTTAAGGTTACTGCCCCTGACTGTTTAAGCCATATACATAGAGAGTGATATTCGTTTCCGCGCTATTTCTTGAAAACTGTAGACCGGATTTTAATGGAACTTGGCACACAGCTTCACTACAAAGAAGTAATGCGCATAGCATCAGGGTTACCCAGGTTAACCGTCATATTTAGAGTTACTGCACCCTGACTGTTTAAGCCATATACATACATAGTGATATTCGTTTCCGCGCTATTTCTTGCAAACTATAGACCAAATTTAAATGAAACTTGGCACATAGCTTCACTACAATGAGGACATGTGCATATCGTCGGGGTTACCCGGTTCGACTGTCGAATTTAGAAATACTGCCCCTGACTGTTTAAGCCATATACATACATAGTGATATTCGTTTCCGCACTATTTCTTGATAACTATAGACCGGATTTCAATGAAACTTGGCACACAGCTTCACTACAATGAGGACATGCGCATAGCGTCAGGGTTACCCGGTTCGACCGCCGAATTTAGAGTTACTGCACCCCGACTGTTTATGCCATATACATACAGAGTGATATTCGTTTCCGCGCTATTTCTTGAAAACTATAGACCGGATTTCAATGAAACTTGGCACACAGCTTCACTACAATGAGGACATGCTCATATCATCAGGGTTACCCGGTTCGACCGTCGAATTTAGAGTTACTGCACCCTGACTCTTTAAGCCGTATACATACAGAGTGGTATTCGTTTCTGCGCTATTTCTTGAAAACTATAGGTTGATGTAGATAAAAGATAACCTGTACCTAAGTTTGATATAACTCCATTGACAATGAAAATATGTTCGGCGGGGGATATCAATTCAACGAATTTGCTTGTTTTAACTTAATTTTACTATGAGCATAATCCTCTAATGAATCAACTTAATCTGTGTTTGATCTGACCCTTTGCCACCGTTATAGCGCTGTTGGTAGCGCGTCAGACTGTCAATCTAGAGGTCCTGGGTTTTCCCAACGGCGGCACTCTTTCCCACTTTTTGTCTCTCACGAATGGGTTGATAATCGTAGACCTGTGTGAGATAGCAGCTGGAGGCTAGGGAAGGATGTGATGGTTGTACTGGTGAGAGAAATACCATGAATCCATTGTTAGGTGCTCCAGATTCCGCGATATATAAGTGAAAAATGTTGAAAGTGGCGTTAAACTCCATTCAATCACCACACAATCAATGAAGTTAATGGTGATTGAGTACTTAGGTAGCAATGTGGGTCAGACCCAATAAATCATTACAAAATGATTCTAGAGACTTCAAAGTGTTGTTTTCAGTCAGAGTAAGCTTTGTTTTATGACTGTCATGAGATGTTAAGCTGGTGGAGCAATTCAGGACCTCTTGTTACAGCATGCCCACTGGGTTTTCATTTTTGGGGTACATTTACCTTATAAGTTTAAAATTGAGGGTACAAAGAAAAATCTAGGGGTACAGCAAACCCTTTACTTTCAGACTTAAGGGTACACCATATAAATTAAAAAAAAGATACTTTATATATCACGGGGGGGGGGGGGGGGACGTTGATGTCCATAATCGGAGCCACCGGCTCCGCTTTCAAAATCATGTGTGGAACTTCCGCGCCACGTGTGGCTCCGATTATGTAGATGTAAACATTTCATTTTTAGCTCCACAGGCTGAAAGCCACTGGGGCTATTGTCATGGCGTCGTGTCCGTCGTGCGTCCGTCCGTCCGTGCGTGCGTGCGTGCGTCCGGTCGTAAACTTTTCTTTAAAAATCTTCTCCTCAGAAACTACAGGATGGATTTCAACCAAACTTCACAGGAATGATCCTTGGGTGACCCTCTTTCAAGGTTGTTCAAGAAATTTTGATCCAATGAAAAACATGGAGTTAATGGGCGTGGCTAATTTCCAAATATGGTAAAAAGTGAGTTTTCTCAGATTCTAATCAATGGATACCAATTAAATTTTACATGAATGATCCTTGGGTGACCCTTTATCAGTCTACAAAAAACCATTGTGATCGGATGGAAAATATGCATTTTAAGGGCGGAGGTCATTTCTCTATATGTAATATAGTGGAAACTTTGAAAATCATTTTCCCAGAATGTAACTGATGGATATCAACCAAATTTCACTGGAATGATCCTTGAGTGACCCTTTATCAGTCTACAAAAAATCATTGTGATTGGATTGAAAAAATGCATTTTCTGGGCGGAGGTCATTTCTCTATATGTTATATAGTGGAAAATTTGAAAATCATTTTCTCAGAATCTGATTTTTGGATATCAGCTAAATGTCACTGTAATGATCCTTGAGTGACCTTTTATCAGTGTACCAAAAATTATTTTGATTGGATGAAAAATATACATTTTATGGGTGGAGGTCAATTCTCAATATGTTAAATAATGGAAACTATGAAAAATATTTTCTCAGAATGTAACTGATGGATATCAATCGAACATTTTTGGTACGATCTTTGGGTGACCCATTATCATGCAGCCAAAACTTATTTTTATTTGATGAAAAATATGTCTTTTGATAGCAGAGGTCATTTCTCTAACTGTTATATAGTTGAAACTTTGAAAATCATTTTCAACATAAGTAGAACCCCAAATATCTAAAAATCTAGTCAAAACATTTCTTTGCTTTTACAAGAATTTCAAGCCTGTGGAGCGACTCAAGCCATTCATGGCTTTCTAGTTTGAATGAAAAATGGGGTCGGGAGTTGGGATTTTCTCATTTATATCATATTACATTCATTAATCATAAAAAAGTCGAATACTATTCGACTAGATATACATTTTGCAACGTAAACGTACTAAAAAAATGTACGAACGCTCGTTGGTTTGTGTTAAAAATGATTTATTCTGGGAGCAGTCTTGAGCCAGGAATGTCAAAACACGTGGTTTTTACCTCCAAAATGCAATATTCTGAACAGAATTAATAACGCAGAACATTGTTTTCAGTGTACACGAGTTTAACAAAACAACCACAATCCTCTAACCCAATGTCCTTTTCTACTGTATGATATAGATCAAAGAAAATTGTTTGGTTCCGATTATGTGGATTGGCTCCGATTATGTACTGTTGCTCTGAAGTTGTGGAGTGTCTTCTTCTTCTTCTATAACATCTTTAATATGAAATTTCTACTAGTTTCATGGGGCGCTTTTTTATCATCATTCCACGACGCAAGTCGCCTATGTTACGTTTCACTTCTTCATGTTTACTTTTGTTACAATATTCCGGTTACTAGACAGTAAGTTTCATAAATATTACCTTATACATGTACGTGCAAGAGAATTGCAAGATCATATTTGAAGAGATACAAAGATTTCTTCGGAGCCTGTCAATATTTTTTCTTGCTTTTATACTTCGCACGCTAAGCGTTTCTGTTTTAACAACGTCACTACTAACACTCTTTCAACGTCGATAATTCCATGAAAATCTATCATATACTGCCGAACTAAAGTTAAGGGCCGGCCTCTGATTGTCATATCTCCAGTCGGAAGTTTTATGCTAAACCATGAAAGAAAATAGATAAGGCAAATTGTGTTTTTCTGATGCTTTACCATCTGCTGCAATAGACAACCATTGATTTGCAAACAACGGAGTAAAGCTTCAGTGCTCCTAGGGCCCTTTAAAATATGGCACAACCAGAAAATATCCGTTGAAAGTTTTTCTGGTTTAGCTGTAGAATCAGTACTGTTGGAAATGTTTAGCATTTTGTAGGAGCATTCGATGATTAAACTGAACACATTTCGACAATATGGTAAACTAAGGCGGTCTTTGTGGCGCCGTTTGGAGCTTTTGTTCGACATGCTTCAAGTGATCAAACTTTGAACATATGGATTTAGACTAGGCTTCCAGATGGCTTCTACATGTTTGTCCAGACAGAAAACTGTCGAGGCGACATACAATAAGCCACTTTGTCATTTAATGGCAATATGAACATTTTCCAACTACCTGTTTATCTGATAAACGATTCCGGTCGGGCGGTCTAGATGTTTAGATCGAAGGTTCCTTCTCTACAGTCAGCTCTGTGCTCTACGTTACTAATCCAACACCCGTATGTCATTGATAGACAGTCTAAGCAGCGATCCCACCATTACCATATGTTGCGTGAATGAGACTCGTTTCCTGCGATAAAGAGCCTGCATCGGAGTTCAACTGTTAGTCAAGATCACATCAATCATCGTCATTTTTGGCTCCAATTAACACTTTTTTCTCAATATGAGTGAACATAAGCACAATAATGGTCAAGATGAACTGTTGAGCCAGATCAACTGACTTGTTGCTGAAAAGGGACCTATTGGATATCCTTCGTTGCCGGATGGGGAGAAGAACTTTCACCAGCTGGTGTTAATCAGCTCTTCCATTTTTGCAGATGATGTGGATAGCAACTCAAAATAAAGCTCTACAGAACTCGGCTAACTCAATGTTTCCTTTGAACATTAAATGGTTTTCAGAAAATAATTTACACACCCGGTCGACAGCTTACCAAACTCAACAGAATTTTGCAATTTTGCAAAAGGGGGGTTGGGTCATTTCGACGATTCGTCTGAAACTGCTCTTTGAGCAACTTTGATTGCAGTTCTCAAAAGTCATATCATTGAACTCAGTTCTTGCAAAATTTCAAGACATGACAAGTGATTATTTCACTGGCCCTTAACTTTAGTTCAGCAGTATATATAAAGTGAGTGGTATCAAAAAAAGATTTTGCGAAGTTCGCGTTCATTTAATACATATTTCAAGGAAAACGATTAATATGTCTTACTAAAAAAGGACGCCGTAGTATCTGACGAATTGTACCACAGCTTTAATATCTGCAATTGTTTGGGGGCTTTTTTTCCTTTATTTCCATATATACTTAGCAAAAATAGAAAAATTACATGACTTACTGAGGGCTGTTGTATCGCTATGAAACCTTAGAGAATACAGATGTTACTATTACATGAAACTTGAAGGCAACATCCGTCGGTTTATGATTGGGTCAGTACCGGATTTTTGTAAAATGAGGTTTTTATTGGTGGTCAAAGGACAAAGGGGTCGATTTCAAAAATCACAGAAATGAATCAAAATTGTCGGTGATGTTTTGAGTATAGGTCCTTGACGTTTTCGTGATTAGAGTCGTTCCAATATCACGATAGACAAACGTCTTAGCTAAATGCGCATACTTGTCTTGTAGTTATCCTTCGTTTGATGAAATGAGTTGAAAAATATGCAATGGTAACAGGGCCTCTACATGACGTCAAAAGTGGCCTTTCTCATCTCGGCGGACACTTCATGTGGTTGTAACTGATTTTTTTTTTTGTTAATTAATATGGGTTTGAAGGTCACTTTCGATAGTTTTACATTAAATATTCGACCGCAGGTGCACCTATCCATAGTTTCTCGTCGTTTCTCACAGTACAGCTAGAGCTTTCATCTGAGGCACCAGTCGCCATTCTCTCCTAGGCGTATCACTTGCCAATTGTGTGGGAGAGAAATGACACTTATCACAATGCTTTTTGTCAAATATGGAATGAAAGACGGCCGAGCCTGAGGTCGAACCCACGACCCGATGAATGAAAACCAGACGAGTAACCGATTGTCCTAATCGAGCGCGGCAGTTCTAAACCGAGATGCTAAAATGTGAATTGCCTGTCCCGAGTAGCCAAACTTAAGAGTTGCGTTATAAACAGACATTCAAGCACTATGTATACCTGTAGTCTGATTCCTGCCTTTATTCGATTGTTGTTACATACCCGTTTCAATAAAAATGTACAAACAATTTCGTTTTTTCGTGCCGATGCTAAGGAATGAGTGTGACTGCGTAACAAAAATCACCCAAAATAAACTTTGTGTAGCTCAACACGAGTATGTGACCAAAACCGGAAGTTACAGACGCATTAGCTCGGACTCGCTTCAATCGTGCAAATTCCTGCGTCTGTGTAGTCTCTGTAGCTAGTCCAACTACCACATGTAAGTAAAGTTGGTCTATAGCCACTGCAAGTCATTCAAAACAGACCAACAAGTATGTAAAGTTTCTTTTTTTGCTAAGTATATATATAAAATGCATATATTTTTTGAAATGCGACCTCTGGTTGACCAATGTTGGACCCAATCTCTTTTTCAAATATTCACTTTACAGTATTCCCAGATGGTTCTTTTTTGCGTGACGGGTTACATATATATGAGTGATCGATTTCGAATGATTTTGATCGGATTGATCGTCAATTTCCCGATATAACTAATCTTAGTCTAACCGTGAAGAGAGGCGAGTAGTTAACAGCCAGTGTGTCGATGTACAGTTTAAGGTCATTAGGTTTTGCCCGACCGTTTTTCCAAACTGAATTAGACTGTCAATCTAGAGGTCCCGGATTCGATCCCCGACGGCGGCACTCATTCTTTCCGACTATTTTTCTCTCACCAATGGGTTGATAATCGTAGACCTATGTGAGATAGCAGCTGGAGGCTAGGAAAGAATGTGATGGTTGTACTGGTGAGTGAAATGCCATGAATCCATAGTGAGGTGCTCCAGCCGCCGCGATATAACTGAAATAATGTTGAAAGCAATGTAAAACCCCATTCAATCAATCAATCAATCGATCCCCGACGGCGGCACTCATTCTTTCCGACTATTTGTCTCTCACCAATGGGTTGATAATCGTTGACCTATGTGAGATAGCAGCTGGAGGCTAGGAAAGAATGTGATGGTTGTACTGGTGAGAGAAATACCAGGGATCCATTGTTAGGTGCTCCAGCCGCCTTGATATAACTGAAATAATGTTGAAAGTGGCGTTAAACTCCATTCAATCAATCAATCAATCAACCAAACTGAATTGACGAGGATTTGGTCCACTGTAAAAACCTGTGATTAACTTTGCAAGACAAGATCACGTTGAATCACAATCTTAATCTATCCGTTCATGTGTGTACCAGTCTCGTTTTACTTCTCAGTATACCTTGCTATTTATGAACATGACAATTCAACTTTAACCCTTTCCTGTTTTACAAAATTTTGGACCTGTCCAAATTCAAAGGTTTTGCAGACGAAAATTTAAAGTGGATTTAATTTGAAAAATAACCATTCAGTAGGGTTGAAAATAGTGTGGAAAAAGAAGAAATTGCTTGTCAGAAGCAATTTCTTCTTTTTTCACAATGTTTTTACAATCATAAAATGACAGGCACGTAAAAAGCAGGGATTAAACAGCAAAGGGTTAAGTAAAAACAAACTCATTGTTTAACACTTATATTTGATTGAACAAACAAGATTTTTTTCTGAGTTATATCCGTTTTTGTTAATTTTTTCTTAATTAAAAATCACTTACACAATTAAAAGGAGATCGACCAATGAACTCTCTTGGCCTTAACTTTAAAAATATTTGAAGACTGATGAAATTAGCGATATTGGATTACTTCCCTTATATTTATTCAAAACTCGCTCCACACTCTCATTTAATATTATTCCGATTTCATTGCAAAATCTTTCATCTTGTCAATTTCAAGATGTTTATAACTGTATCATGTAAAAGTGAAAATTTTACATGTTTTTAGGACGCATGTTCGTCTTACCGATGACTTACCGCATATTAAGGACAGAAATCACTTATCACCAATCTATCAATACATATGTAAGTGATTGTTGTTATTACAGTTTCAAAAGTCATCGATAAGACGAAAATGCGTTTTAAATGGTTTGACGAAACTTATTTGTTGTATTTAAAAAAATATCGGATTAAAATAATATTTTTTTTTACTGATGTTGTTTATGTAATTTTTGTGCAAGATCGATAAATTTTTTCGTTTCGTTCGTGAAATGAAAAAGATTGTCGATCTTAAATTGAAATTGAGACAAACATTAGTAGTTAACCCCTAATGATAACAGTCAGATCAGTCCGATATCGGGATTCTTCGGAAGAATTCGTTATTTCTCGACTATACGAAAATCCGTTTCCGGCGTCACACATACATGTACAAAACGTTGCACATTGAGGGAAAAGAGCGTTCTCCACGTCGTCTTATTTCAAAAGTTCTATGTGATATGCTTTAAGTTATAAATACATTTACGATAACCCCTTTTTGTTTCATATATACTATCAAGAGATAAATTAACGTTGTTATCTCTTGTTGATAAACGAATAGTGTTTATCAATCATTTACAAAATGGCTACAAAGATATTTTGTAGTATTTTTCTGTTATACGATGTATTACAAATAGCATCATGTATTCGGTATTGTAAGTACACTTTTTTCATTTAACATTTAGTATTTTTATTGAGACTATAAAAGTCTGAATGGCGTAGAAAATACCGTAAATCTTTGAAAATAATTGTGCCATTGAACCATAAGCTCAATAGAACAATACAATCGCCTTCATCTCGAATCACGCATCGTTATAGATTAATCGCAGCGAACTGGGGCTATAAAGCGTAACGTAATTTGACGTTATTTTTGTAGCGTAAAATAGGAGAAATCAAACGCGTTTCATTTGAAACAACTATATGCCATATTTTGAATTATACCAAAAGAGGTGATTAAAAATGTGAATAACCATCGTGTTCAGTGGCGTTTCAAATATATTTACAGGGTGAAGAATCTCTGTAATTACGAAACAAAATTAATTTTATATAAACAGAAGCATTGAATTTCCGACAAACTAAAAATGGTATTTAAAAAAGACAAAAAACTTATTATTGTTGGTCTTGCTATGCTATAAACTCATCAAAACCGAGGAGAACTTTTTATTAAATTTATTCCGGTGAGTATTTGATTTTTTTGACAGTAATTTCGAAAAACCCGATAAAACGTGAAGCACGCAACGTAAAACGTCATTACATTTTGTAAAATGAGAAAGCGTGACATTTTTCAGACTTTTTTTAGCATTCTTGTATTAAGCGTTAAATTCACAAAATATAGATTGCTATGTATTTTTGGAAATAATAGACTGACCATTTTTTCTAGTTTAATTCTTATTTAATTTCATCGACATTTGGTAAGAATTTGGTAACTCCCCGCGAAAACGGTACGGAAAAAAAATGACGTAATTTCAAAAAGCGTGACATTTTTTCAGACTTTTTCACGCGAAAATATTGTATTTAATTAAGGAACGAAAATAAATCAAATTCAACATGAAGAAATGAAAGTCTGACCATTTTTCTTAAATGTGTTTAAATTTGACAATTTCCTTTATTTTGTATGATTATTTTTACGTCGAAATTTTTCAGTCGTCTTTTATTGCTTCATTTTTAGCAGTGTTACACTTTCCGCTATTTTAATTACGTGGAGAGATTTTCGTAAAATTTCATCCAAAACGTTCGAAATTCACACTGCATTAGACCCAACATTCTATGTGTTTGTGTGTAAAATTATATTATGATAAAGAGTGTATCTGCGATTTTATGGCATTTTGAACATGTATTGAAAGAGAAGCATGTTACATGCGCTTTTTTGGCGATTTTTTCATAATAAACTTGATAATATTTTTCATTCACAGCCATGGGTATCAGAATTTAGTGTCTATAAGAAAGAGCTATTCAAACGCTTTAAAATGATGTAAAATAGTGCGCTGTTTTAGCCTATACAGCGAATTTATTTTAAAATTAAACAAAACTATGACTGAATTTCATAAAATAGCCCGACGTTACTGCGACGTCTAATTACGTTTCAAACGGAAAGCCGGGGGTACCTTGATTGAGGCTCTCGCGAACTGTTTCTTATCCTAACCGCAGGTATGGGCTCAAATCTTCTTGTTGTTGTGTTTGAACCTATTTGTTTTTCTTACTTAGATATCTATACAATTGAAAACATTGTGAAATTGACACAAGGTGAATGATTTTGGAATGAATTTGGAATGAATTGAATGAGTGTGTGGAGCGAGTTTTGATCGAAATTAAAGGGAGGTAATCAAATATCGCTAATTTTGTTCATGATGAACAGAATTAACGACATTCATTATCTCCCTTTAATAAATATGCATAAATGTTCCGTTGATTGCTTCTTTTTTTCTTCAAGAACCAATCAGAGGCTTACAATTTCAATTATGTCAGTGAATTTCGCGATATTCCATTTAAATATTTATTTTGAATGAAGCTGTTGATTCTATTCTTTTTAGTCATTTGGAGCGTTTTTGATCGATTTGAGTGAATGTTCGGATTGAGTGAGTGATATAGAATGGTTTTGATTGAGACGAATTTCAATTTCACGATGTAATTAACTGTATCAAATATACATATATAAATGCTGGTAACCGTTTATTCTTTAACAACAAATAAACAGGGGAGCAAAAGTAACGGATACTCCATGTGCGATTTAGCCGATTCGGGTTTTCTTCACGTTTGTAAGACTACTTTTTTGTAGAAAACGCAAACAATTTATTGTTTCATAATCCAAATTTTGTCATATAGGTCATAGTACCATTAGACTTATAGTTAGACATATATGACGTGGTCGACATGTAGCCTAACGTCAGTCAATGTCAATTCTGCTTGCAATATGATATTGGCGTCGAAACGTTTGAAACTTTGATATATATATATATATAAAATATCGGAAGAAAGGAAAAGCAGATTCTACAACGTTTTATATTTATTTTCCTCAATCGGTTTCAATAATATCTTCAGGAGGATAAAAAGACGTCGTCGACGTCAATGTCAATAGAAACGACGTTATACATTTACGTTATATAATTAAAGGGACGTCACTCTCGGTAACGTCAAAAAAGTTAGTTTAGTTTAGGTTTTAACAGGTTTATAAACATCTTTTCCTTCATTCTTCGTGGTGCTATGCCATCTGTGTCCATTTTGTATATCGGAAATACATTAAATTTTGGTTCTTGTTCTGCACAGTTGTCAATATGGCCGCTAACCCGAAGGATTCGGCGACTTGGATCTCAAATGTGATTTCGGTGGACAGACATTCGTTTGCGGAGATCATTGGTTTCTCCAATATATTCTTCGTGGCATCCTCTACAAATAATTACATAGACAACATTCTTAACGTCACATGTCATGTCAAATTTGACCGTTATCTTTTTGTTGTTTTTTGATTGGAAGTATGTCCCTTCTAGTAGGTGTGTACATAAGGCGCAATTTCCTCTCCCGCATCGTGACACTCTTGGAATATGATCGGAATAATATACCTGAAGATACACAAGTAAGTATAGTTAGTGCCTTAACTTCCGTTACAGATGCCATTACAAACATGCAAACTATCAATCAAACACATGTTACACAGATGACTGAAAATACAAACCAGACTGAAGCTTTGAGAATCAAGCAATCGATAGTGAAGACATGGAATAGAAACTTAGAATTTAGAAGAGATCACTACTGGCAGCATATCAGAAATAATTTACTCGCTGAGACATATAGCAAATGGATTGAGATGACACCAGTTGTTATACCAAAAAAACTTCAAGTCGTAAGAATTCCGTCAGAAACTGAAGATCAAACAAAAAGAAGAGAACGCCAAGTTATTTGTAATTACAAGTTTGAAATTGAAAAATTAAATTTATTGAAAGGAAGCCATTTGCAAAAGTTCCAAGCAGCCGATGAAAATATGATATCACTCATTGAAAGAAAGAGTAAAGGTCAAACAAGGGAACAGCTTAAGAACTGGTGGACCGAAGATGTCAAAAGAAATGAAATTATTTCGCACAAGATACTTGAAAGAAAAAACATACCCTTTCTTCAACTATATGAATCTGAATTCAGGACCAAATATCAATCTTCAAACCCATACCTAAAAGAGTATGAACCAAGATCTGAAAGACAAGAACATGAACAGGAATGGAGACAAAGACCAAAACCCAACGTAAATACAACTGTACAGAGACCTTAGAGACAAGAACAAGAACAACGTATAATTAGACGAGTTTCACAAACAGATATGGATCAAACATTACCGAAAACTCAGTCTCCTAATAATGAACCGCGAATGTCTTATGCTAATGTTACCAGACCACCATATCTTAATCAAACACAATACCAAACAAATACACCACAATATACCAATGGCGCCCCGATAAATAGAAACAGAAACAGAGAATTTTATCCTGGAGAAAACTATCCCATTCGAGAAGAGTTCAACTACAATGGACAACATTTCAGATTAAGGAATACACAATATCCTAGAAACGATCTAACACAACAAAGAAAAGATGACAACCATTTTTTATGGGATGGCAGAGGTCGGGACCCAGGCCGACCGTCCCAATAAACCCCGAAAACCAACATAGAGAAATAAAAATTCTGAACATATCTTCTAAATCACTTTCCGTTGAACAAATATCGATTCTTGAAAAGGGACTGAAATTTACTCCTACACCAACCAAACAGAATACAAATGAAATGAGTGAAGATATATGCGAATTTACTAGACGCATTAGATTAGCAGAATACTTACATGGAATAGAAAATCAAGAAGAATCACTTGTTTGGAACAAAAGTCAATGGACACCGGAATTAGGAAGATCAATAGCGCTAGATAATTTTGTTAGAAATGTCAATGATATAACATTCACTAATACTCAAATCCTAGAAAAACCCATCAAAAGCAACATAACACATAATGAACGACAAGCCTTGAATTCACTAGCATCTGATAAAGAAATAATTATCAAAGAAGCCGACAAGGGAGGGGCAGTTGTGATAATGGACACTCCACACTACAAACAAATGATCGAAAACATATTAAATGATACAACTTACTACAAACATCTAGAAAATGACCCACAGAAAATGGATCGCATAAGATACAATCGACTTTTGGAAAAACACAAGAATTGTCTTACAAATAAGGAGTACAAATATCTTAAGGAGTTCGAGTCAAAACCTAGTCAATTTTATGGTCTACCTAAAGTGCATAAAAGTTATAAAATCAAGACAGCTTGTGAACAGGCTAGTAGTTATATAGTGAATATCAAAGAAGTCAACGACTTAAAACTTAGACCAATTGTTGCTGGACCAGTATGTCAAACAAACCGTCTCAGTAACCTCATTGATATCATTCTAAAGCCTTTAGTTAACCATGTTCCAAGCTATTTAAAAGACACTACGGATTTTCTTCGACAACTTCCAAAAACTGTTCCAATTAACACTATTTTAGCATCATTTGATGTCGAAGCATTATATTCCAACATTGATCAGACGTTGGGTCTACAAGCCGTACAATATTGGATACAAACATACAGACATGAAGTTCCACGAAGATTTACAAATGAATTCATTCTTGACTCTTTAGAATTCATCGTATCTAATAACACTTTTCAGTTCAACAAATCATTCTACTTGCAAACCAAAGGAGCTGCCATGGACACAAAAGTAGCCCCAACTTACGCTACCTTAACCATAGGTTTTCTAGAAAAGAAATTATACGAACTAATAGATGAAACATTTGGTCCTGATTTTGGTACAGAATTCAAACGCGCATGGAAACGTTTCTTAGATGATTGCTTCATACCTTGGTCGAAACCGAATTCGGATCTCAAAACACTCCATAACATATTAAACCACTTACATGACGATATCAAATTTACATTGGACTCAAATAATGACAAACTTCCATTTTTGGACTGTCTTGTTATAAAAGAAGGTAACAAACTAGAAACGGATATCTACTATAAACCAACAGACAGCAAAACATATCTTTTATTCAACTCATGCCACCCGAAACATATAAAAACAAGTATCCCGTTCTCACTCGCAAGACGTTTAAAAACCATCATATCGAAACCACACATGTTTGAGCAAAGAGCCATTGAATTAGAATTTTTTCTACAAAAACAAAAGTATCCACTGACCCTTATTAGAGCTGGAATACAAAAGGCGAGATCTTTAAAGCGTGACAAGTTACTAAAAGAAAGAGACAACCACACCGAAAGAGAAATTATTCCATATGTAAGCACTCACAATCCAAGAAATCCGGAAATATTTCCAAAATTACTACAGGACATCAACATTTTAAATAGAGATACTCATATGAGAAATGTACTTCAAAAATACACAGTCATCAAAAGCAAACGCCAACCTCCGAATTTAAAGCGAATTCTCACCAAAGCTAAATTTTGCGAACACGATCATATTCCAAGAGTGTCACGATGCGGGAGAGGAAATTGCGCCTTATGTACACACCTACTAGAAGGGACATACTTCCAATCAAAAAACAACAAAAAGATAACGGTCAAATTTGACATGACATGTGACGTTAAGAATGTTGTCTATGTAATTATTTGTAGAGGATGCCACGAAGAATATATTGGAGAAACCAATGATCTCCGCAAACGAATGTCTGTCCACCGAAATCACATTCGAGATCCAAGTCGCCGAATCCTCCGGGTTAGCGGCCATATTGACAACTGTGCAGAACAAGAACCAAAATTTAATGTATTTCCGATATACAAAATGGACACAGATGGCATAGCACCACGAAGAATGAAGGAAAAGATGTTTATAAACCTGTTAAAACCTAAACTAAACTAACTTTTTTGACGTTACCGAGAGTGACGTCCCTTTAATTATATAACGTAAATGTATAACGTCGTTTCTATTGACATTGACGTCGACGACGTCTTTTTATCCTCCTGAAGATATTATTGAAACCGGTTGAGGAAAATAAATATAAAACGTTGTAGAATCTGCTTTTCCTTTCTTCCGATATTTTATTATAGCCCGTAGTGGGCCTTCAGCTTTCTATATATAGAGTGTATTATATGAAAAAAAATCTAACGAGGTTGGGAGGATTGATCACTGCCGAGACAATTGTCAATTCTCACAATCAAGTTAGATATTTTTTCATACAATACACTTAGTATGTATTATATTTATCTTATAACCTCTATTTGTCTTGTTTTCGTCGATGTTTCTAACTGAACTGCAAGTTTCTACAAATAAACACATTATATCATTGTTCTGAAAATAACTATGTGATATCATAAAAAATATAATAAGGGATGCTATCACATGGATATGTGTTTAGTTATAAGATAATTAGGGATGCAATTCTATAGTTTTATCATTAGCATTGCTGTAGAAACTTGCCTGCCTCGTTTTCTTTAATTTTGAACTTTGAAGCATTTTTTGACTGATAAATGAAAATGGCCATTTCAGTTTTGTAGTGTCTTTAAATTTAAATTTCTGATGAAAAATCTCCAAACCACTCCGTGGAATCTATGCTGCATACATTTGCTAACTTAGAAGAAAGTTGTTTTTTTTTAGCTCACCTGAGCACGAAGTGCTCAAGGTGAGCTATTGGGATCGTAGAATGTCCGTCGTCAGTCGTGCGTCGTCCGTCGTCCGTCGTGCGTCGTCCACAATTTCTTTAAACATCTTCTCCTCCTAAACCAGTGGGCCAATCTTGATGAAACTTGGCAGGGATGTTCCTTGGATCAAACTCTACCAAAGTTGTTCAACTAAATGAAATCCACCCTTAACTCTCCCTTTACCCTTAACAAAAAGGGTGAAAATATGAAAATCTTCAAAAATCTTCTTCTCTGAAACCAGAAGGCAGACAGCTTTCATATTTGGTATGTAGCATCATCTAGTGGACCTCTACCAAGTTTGTTCATATCAAGACCCTTGGGTCATGTTTGGGCTTTGCCCGGGCGCAGCCCTTTTTACTTAGAATCGAAGAGCGAAAATCTTTAAAAATCTTCTTCTCTGTAACCAGATGGCAGACAGCTTTAATATTTGGTGTGTAGCATCACCTAGTGGGCCTCTACCAAGATTGTGAATATCAAGACCCTTGGGTCATATTTGGGCTTTGCACAGGTGCATCCCTTTATCTCTTATGAGCACGAAGGGTAAAAAAAGGAAAATCTTCAAAAATCATCTTCTATGAAACCAGAAGGCAGACAGCTTTCATATTTGGTTTGTAGAATCATCTAGTGGACCTCTACCAAGTTTGTTCATATCAAGACTCTAGGATCATATTTGGGCTCCACCTGGGCGCAACCCTTTCAGCTAATCTTAGCATGAAGGGTAATAAAATGAAAATATTCAAAAATCTTCTTCTCTGAAACCAGAAGGCAGACAGCTTTCATATTTAGAATGTAATATCATCTTATGGACCTCTTCTAAGTTTGTTCATAACAAGACCCTGGGGTCACTTTTGGGGTCCACCCGGGTGCATCCCTTTTTAGATAGAATCAAAGAGCAAAAAGGCATATCTGTCTTGCTCTTCACTGGAAACGTTCCATGGTATTGATCTTAGACAATTATCTTCTTTTTGACATCTGCCTATCTAATTAATGTGATGTCCCAGGGGTCATAGAGACTCAGGTGAGCGATCTAGGACCATCTTGGTCCTCTTGTTGTAATATTACCTAAGCTTGCAATAGCATTTCTTTTGTAACTTCAGATTACGCCCATTATAATCGAACGAGCTTAATTTCATTATTTGTGCCAATTTTTCAATTGCATTGACCTTTAACAATTTTAGGCGCATGTCATAACATTACACAAGACCTTCTTGGTCACTTGACTAGCAGTCATGGTGTTAAAGCACTGGGCTACATTCCACTGGTGAACCAATGACTAAGAGATTGTTGCCTAAGAAACAAACTAAAGCTGTAAATCTTTAATTCTGTCGAGTCTTTTAACTAAAGATAAGCTTTGAATTAAGTACGAATGGAGTCCTGGGGCCCGATTTACTAAACGTCTTGCGATGTTTAGTAAAACTGCCCCTTGTTGTTCTTGAAACAGAAAAGTTCCGCTCCTTGCATAGGGCAACCGACAATCTTCAATAGTGGGGCAAACAAATTCATTGTTCACATGTCCTGCTGAATGCTCTTTCCACTATACACAATTTGATCACATTAGGACTTGCTATACATTTAGAGGATATTGAATGCGTGGTCATTGAATACCGAATTTATTAAACGAGTCATCTACAAACAGATAAAAACGAGGCTGCGTCGGTTTTGATCTGTTTCAGATGACGAGGTTAAAAAAATTCGGTATAAAATGAGCACAAAGTTGATACTCTATTCATAATATGACCCGAATTGTGTGATAAAACAAGGAAATTACGATATAAATCGATTCAAATTATATCGGGAAACATTAAACGTCGTTTGCAAAATGTCGAGATCAATTCCATTATGACGTCAGTTTCCAAAAGAAAATATTACATTGCTATGCGTTTTCAGCTCATTTGCATAGTTATTCCTCTTGTGTAAAACCACCCGTGTATCATCAAAACTATTCAACGGGTTTTGAGCTCCACTGGCTGAAAGCCACTGGGGCTATTGTCACGGCGTTGTGTCCGTCGTCCGTCAGTGCGTCCGGTCGTAAACTTTTTCTTTTAAAATTTTCTCCTCAGAAACTACTGGATGGATTTCAACCAAACTTCACAGGAATGATCCTTGGGTAGCCCTCTTTCAAAGTTGTTCAAGAAATTTTGATCCAATGAAAAACATGGATTAAATGGGCGTGGCTAATTTCCAAATATGGTAAAAAATTAGTTTTCTCAGATTCTAATAGATGGATACCAATGAAATTTTACATGAAAGATCCTGGAATGACCCTTTATCAGACTACAAAAAATTATGGTCATCGGATATAAAATGTGCATTTTATGGGCGGAAGTCATTTCTCTATATGTTATATAGTGGAAACTTTGAAAATCATTTTCTTAGAATGCAATTGATGGATATCAACAAAATTTCACTGAAATGATCCTTGAGTGACCCTTTATCAGTCTACAAAAAGTTTTGTGATTCGATGAAAAATATGTATTTTATGTGTGGAGGTCAATTCACTAAATGTCATTTAGTGGAAACTTTGGAAATCATTTTCTCAGAATCTAATGGACAGATATCATCAAAATTACACTTGGGTGATCCTTGAGTGACCCTTGTATCATGCTTCCAAAAAATATTGTGATTGGATGAAAAATATGTATATCATGGGCGGAGGTCATTTCTCTATATGGTATATAGTGGAAACTTTGAAAATCATTTTTTCAGAATGTTATCTATGAATATCAACCAAAATTCACTGGAATGATCCTTGAGAGACCCTTTATTAGTCTACCAAAAATTATTGTGATCGGATGAAAAATGTGTATTTTATGGGCGGAGGTCAATTCTCAAAATGTTATATAGTGGAAACTTTGAAAATCATTTTCTCAGAATGTAATTCATGGATATCAATCAAACTTCATTTGGAAGATCCTTGGGTGACCTATTATCATGCAAGCAAACATTATTGTCATTGGATGAAAAATATGTCTTTTATGGGTGGAGTTCATTTCTCAATGTCATATAGTGGAAACTTTGAAAATCATTTTCAACATAAAGAGAACCCAAAAAATCTAAAAATCTAGTCAAAACTTCTATTTGCTTTACAAGAATTTCAAGCCTGTAAAGCGACTCAAGCCATTCATGGCTTTCTAGTTTTCACTCCTGCGACGTAGGTCATATTATTATCATTATTATAACTGAACAATGTTTTAGAATCAACAAAAATACCTGCAAATATGTTTTAGTTAACCAAGATTCGCTTACAACTTGACTTTAAGTCTGGGATTGTAAGAATGGATTAAAGCGTACAATTTCACTCTAAAACTTAGTGGTCAGGTGTTTGAAATTTTCAGTACAACTGTAATGTATGTATGCTCACAAGTTATGGTAACGCTGGGCCGAGTTTTTGGCTGTCTTAAACTTTTTTTTAATATTCGTTCTCGATTTTGAAGGCTCTCACTTTTTATGTTTGGAAAGTTTTCAGCAGATGCTATCGAGGCAGTCAATCAAAATGATCAAAACATGCCTAAGCACTGTCAAAACGAGTTATTTACAGTTAACAACATCGTGAAATTGACAAGGTGAATGATTTTGGAATGTTTTAGGAATGAAATTGGATCAGTGTGAGGAGCGTGTTTTGAGTGAAATTATTAGGAGGTAATCCTATATCGCAAATTTTGTCCAGGATGAACAAAATTAGCGATATTGATTACCACCCTTTAATAAAATATGCGTTCAAGTTCTATACATAGCTTTCTAATTCTTCAAGAACTTATCAGACGCTAACAATTTGAAAAATGTCAGCGAAGTTGCGATTTTTCTCTCTAAAAAATATTTTGAATGACGCTGTTGTTTTATATTTTTCAAAGGGTTCGAGCGTTTTAGAATGGTTTGAGTGAGTGTTTGGATTGAATGATCGGATCGCTGAGTGAGCGATTAAGAATGGTTATGATTGAGTCGAATGTCAATTTCACGATGTAATTAACTGTAGTAGTAGTAAATCCCAATCATAGTTAAAATATGTATATGATGTTATTAGACTGTAAAACTATGCAAAATACCAGGGAAGGCTCTCTTTGCCAAAGCTGACAAAGTTCATGGAATCTAGAACGCAATCTGGGGTCGTGCGTGCACAGGAAGGCACTGGAAATAATCATAAAAGGTTATATAACAATATCGGGTACTTCAGGGTACGAATCAATTGAATTCAGTATGGTACTCGATCATGTTAAATGACATCTTTATTTCACACCATAAACTGAGAGAGACTAAAGGAATAGATCCAAAATGATTCGGAAAAGGGCTTCAAGTGCAAGTCACCGTGAACATGGTGAAATTGAAACAAACATTTTTTCTAAAAATAGGAATCCATGTTTATTTCACGTGTAAAGTCGATAAGTGCTTAACCGATTATAATATGTAATTAACGTAAAAAAGGTTGACTCCCCGTCATCGCTTGAAATGTACATTTTCATGTGAACAAATATTATTCTAAAATCAAGAAGCAACAATAATTTTGTGTCCCTTTATATCACTTGCATTCTTCTTTTACTTGCTACACAATGTAAGAAATGAAGAAACGTATTTCAATACTCCCGTACAAACGGTTTGATATTTGAAAGGGCTACGAAAAGTGATAACTATATTCGGGACTGCAGCCTCACTTTCATTGTACAATATAGCTTGCCTCGTTTTCATCGTACAATATAGCCCTGTGTTCAGGATGTAAAAACGTTTCACGAGCGCTTTGAGATGATACCCCGCTTTGCAAGTGCACATACGTAGGCTGCCTCGTTTTGGAATAAAATCGGTATTGCACAGTAGCCTCGTTCTGGTTGTACAATATGGATCTAGATATTCACTCTCACAGACTCACGTGATGCAATTTAAGCTATGTCATTGGACTAAATTGTATAATTGTGAAATAATACAACCTACTTGATACATAGGCTACTGAATAGATTTATTGAAGTTGTAAAAGTAAGAGGATGATTTGTTAGGCACAAATGTCCATTGACTCTGAAGCGAATGGGATGTCTATTTTCGAATTTCATTTTAAAAGCAATAAAAAGGTAAGAAAAAAATAAGCAAACTTTTAAAATGATTGTTCTAGCAAAAACCTTCTATAAAAAATCTTTAGCATCGAAAAAGAGGTAAATCTTGGATTTTATTGAGATTTCATGCTGAAAATGTTTTTGTCCAAAGCTTTAAGAGGGCACTGTATATAAAATTTATTCATGTACTCATTTAGATATTTATCTATTTATTCATTTTATTTATTTATTTATCTATTTATTTATCTATCTATCTATTCATCCGTCCGACCTTCCTTCTGTCCTCACTTACAATGAATCTCAGTTATTCGAAACTTAGCATGGTATATCAGATAGGTACGAAAAACTTGGTGGATATCTTCTTTCCTGTTTCACAACTTATTCTACCTGTGGGCTATACATGGAATAACTCAAACAGTCCGTTGCAATTTTATCTGTAAAGAAGAATCACATAAGTTAAAAATTTAAGATAATGTTTCAGCTAGATATGTCTCTTTACAATTTCAAGTTCGTCGGATATCTTCCCCTTGTTTAACGACTTACAGTAAGTAACATCGTCAAATTGACTTTTACCTCAATCAAAATCGTTCTAAATCGCTCGTTCTGCGCTCTATTCACTCCAAAACGCTCGCTAAATACAATTCAAAAACGCTCCAAAATCACAAAAAAGATAAATCTTAAATTTTCGTGCAAAGCAGAAATCGTTAGAAAAAAAATGTACGATTTCAATGACTCAATTTTTTTTATTTGTCTGGTTGATTGCGAGGATATAGAAAAAAATATAGATATCTTAAAGGGAGGTAATAAATTTTGCTAGTTTTGCTAATTTTTGCACCCTCCACTCATTCAATGTCATTCAGAATTGTCTTCAAAATCCCCATTTGTTAATTTCACGATGTTTTGAATTCTAATTACAGATTATCTAGATAACCACTGTCATGGTGATATTGACGTTTCTACTGACTACCAAGCGAGGATACAAACTACAGCTTTCGGAGACTATGGCCGCAACATGGGATGTGCAATGACACTGGAGGGAGAATACGGGTCTAGATTCATGATCTACTTTAAGAGTAAGTTTTTCATAAGTCAGTACCGTCAAGTAAGATACTTGAACATCATCTGTATGCACCCGCTTAAACCATCTAAAGGGGTTCGAATTAAACCCCCTTCTAACATAAATACCTTTAATTTAAGACCCTTTATGGAATAAGCTGTAGTTTCGATGTTATGATAATTCATCAACGATATTTTTTCAATGGATGATTATTTTTTTTACTTACTTGCGTAAATAGTGTTTTGCGAGTTACGGCCTTGCTTACAATCATTTTGCACTGACCCCTCGATTTCCTATCTTGACAGATCTTGATATGGAATATGACTGTGATAACGACTGGTTTAGGATGCACGACGGACCATCCACTTCTTCAAGGACCATAGGTAAAGCAGCTGTGATTTTATACAATATATGGTATGTACTTAGTATTGTATGAAAAAGAAATATCTTACGAGGTCGGGGGAATTGATAATTGTCGAGGCTCTGCCGAGCCGAGACAATTATCAATTCCCACAACCGAGTTATATATTTTTTCCTACAATTCACTAAGAACGTACTTTATTTATCTGATAACCTCCATTTGCCTTATTTTCGTCGAAGTTTCTAACAGAATTGCAAGTTTTTTTTTAAAATAACCGTATTATGTCATTGTTCGGAAAAAAGCCAAGTGATATCATAAAAAATATCATACGGGATGTTATCACACGGAATTTTGTATAATTATAAGATAAAATATGATATCAGTAATTTATTTAGGAGATACCGAAAGGAGATTTTAAGCGAAAAAGCATCTCAAATATATCCAAATCGTTCAAAACGCGTGGTAACTTCAGTCATTATTCTGTAATTTCATTGGATATCATTGATTTGGAAGCATCTGATTGGTCCATGAAAACAGAAATCTATCTATAATTATAACATGGTGGCGTAAAAACGCATATATGAAATAAGAAGAAATTACATAGAACTTTATTATCAATACATTTCATATATCACGTGTTTTACTGTTTACACAAATAGCTCCTCCCATTTCAATTGTATACATACTCAACGTCATAATTTGCGGGAATGTTGATGTTTTTGACGTCATGTAACCCACTTGCTAATTGACGAGCTTTGTTTTTCTGTGGATTTCTCCCAACGTCAATAACGTTATTTTTGCAAAAATTTCATATCCAGAATAATGTAATAAAACCGTTTTACAACCAGAAAAATGTCAGAATTTATATCGTGTGATAATGGAAATGATTTTATTTTACGTTGATGTGTCCATGAACAAAGCCTGATTGGGGTGGGTTGATGTCGATATATAAATGTCAGAATTTATATCGTGTGATAATGGAAATGATTTTATTTTACGTTGATGTGTCCATGAACAAAGCCTGATTGGGGTGGGTTGATGTCGATATATAAAGCCAGATTATTACTAGATCACAGGATATAACTTGCCACGCCGACACCAGAAGGTTCATGGACACCTGATCGATTTTTTCGATACGGAACTAACGGTGGAGCAACTTTTTGACTGATTTATAAACCGAAATAATCTTTTTCATTTCAATTTTTAGTATCACTGTCGAAATAAATGGTTCTTCTATTAGGAAATAAAAGTAGAGGGTAAAAACTATGCCAAATGAGCATGTTCTAGCCCTAGGAGTGAGTGACTTTGCTTGTTTTTAGCTCACCTGAGCACGAAGTGCTCATGTGAGCTATTGTGATCACCTTTCATCCGGCGTCCGTCCGTCGGTCGTCGGTCGTCGTCCGTCGTCCGGCGTCCGTCAACAATTTCTTTAAACGACATCTCCTCCTAAACTACTGGGCCAATTAACTCCAAATTTTACAGAAATGTTGCTTAGGTGGTCCCCTTCAAAAATAGATAAAAGAATTGATATCCATGAAAAACTCTGGTTGCTATGGCAACAAAAGGTGAAATTTTAAGAAAATCTTAAAAATTCTTCTTCTTCTCAACCAGTAGTCCTACAGACTTAAAACTTGGCATGGATGATCAGTTCATAGACCTGAATAAAAATAGCTAAAATTATAACTTTTGGGCCACCAGGTGCGGAGCACCAGGGGGGAGGGGGTAGTACTTTGGGTTAATTTTGTTATCTTTAAGTTTCTTCTTCTTCGGAACCAGGAGCCCTACAGACTTGAAACTTGGCATGGAGGATCAGCATATGGACCTTTATAAAAATAGCTAAAATCATGACTGTAGATTCACCAGGTGCGGAGCATCAGGGGGGAGAGGGTAGTACTTTTTTGAAAATTTTGTAATCTTTAACCTTCTTCTTCTTCTGAACCACAAGCCCTACAGACTTGAAACTTGGCATGGAGGATCAGCTCATAGACCTTAATTAGAATACCTGAAATTATATCTTTTGGGCCACCAGGTGCGGAGCACCAGGGGGGAGGGGGGGAGTACTTTGGGTAAATTTTGTAATCTTTAAGTTTCTTCTTCTTCGGAACCAGGAGCCCTACAGACTTGAAAATTGGCATGGATGATCAGCATATGGACCTTTATATAAATAGCTAAAATCATGACTGTAGATTCACCAGGTGCGGAGCATCAGGGGGGAGAGGGTAGTACTTTTGTGAAAATTTTGTAATCTTTAACCTTCTTCTTCTTCTGAACCACAAGCCCTACAGACTTGAAACTTGGCATGGAGGACCAGCTCATAGACCTTAATAAAAATAGCTAAAATAATATCTGTTGGGCTGCCAGGTGCGGAGCACCAGGGGGGGAGTACTTTTTGTAAAAATTTTGTTATCTTTTACCTTCGTCTTCTTTTGAACCAGGAGCCTGACAGATTTGAAAATTGGCATGGATGATCAGCATATGGACCTTTATATAAATAGCTAAAATCATGACTGTAGATTCACCAGGTGTGGAGCATCAGGGGGGAGAGGGTAGTACTTTTGTGAAAATTTTGTAATCTTTAACTTTCTTCTTCTTCTGAACCACAAGCCCTACAGACTTGAAACTCTGCATAGAGGATCAGCTCATATATCTTAATTAAAATAGCTAAAATAATATCTGTTGGGCTGCCAGGTGCCGAGCACCAGTGGGGAGGGGGGAGTACTTTTTTAAAAATTTTGTAATCTTTTACCTTCATCTTCTTCTGAACCAGGAGCCTGACAGATTTGAATATTGGCATGGATGATCAGCATATGGACCTTTATATAAATAGCTAAAATCATGACTGTAGATTCATCAGGTGCGGAGCATCAGGGGGGAGAGGGTAGTACTTTTGTGAAAAATTTGTAATCTTTAACTTCTTCTTCTTCTGAACCACAAGCCCTACAGACTTGAAAATTGGCATGGAGAATTAGCTCATAGACCTTAATAAAAAAAAGCTAAAATCATGACTGTAATGCCACCAGGTGCAGGGCACCAGGGGGGAGGGGGTAGTACTTTTGTGAAAATTTTGTAACTTTAACCTTCATCTTCTAATGAACCGGGAGCCCTATAGACTTCAATATTGGCATGGATGATAAGCATATGGATCTAAAATAAAATAGCTAAAATCATGAATGTAGGGTTGCCAGATGCGGAGCATTAGGGGGGAGGGGGTAGTACTTTGGATCAATTTTGAAATCTTTAACCTTATTCTTCTTCTGGATCAGGAACCCTACAGACTTGAAAATTGTTATGGGTGATCAATATATGGACATTAATAAAAATAGCTAAAATCAGAACTGTTGGGTCACCAGGTGCTGAGTGTCTTGGGGGAGGGGGTAGTACTTTGGATCATTTTTTTAAATCTTTAAACTTCTTCTAATGAACCAAGAGTCCTACAGACTTGAAAATTGGTATGGTCGATCAGCATATGGACATTAATTGAATTAGCTAAAATCATGACTAGATTCACCAAGTGCAGAGCATCTTGGGGGAGGGGGAGTGCTTTATTGAGAATTTTGAATCCCTACAGCCTTTATATTTGACATGGATTATTCAACTTATTAAAGAAAACTTTAAAAGTCTCAGACTCAGCCTGTATATCTGGCATAGATTTGCTGATCACAAACCTTCTATGAAAAAAGCTTAAATAAATAATGACCAGGGGAGGAGCAGGGGGGGATTATTTCAAATGTTATCTGATTGAATAAGTGAAAATCTCATTGTTCTGTGGTTTCATGGACATACCTAGGTAATGAAGCTTTTTTCTCAGGTGAGCGACCCAGGGCCAACGGCCCTCTTGTTTAGGTTTGTCATTAATTTTTTTGTCAAACAACCTGACTATTCTTAATTGCTTGTGATTGTCTAAGAGCCCTTATGTGTCCTCCACACGCATACCAAATTTCTCGGCGAAAGATCCACATAAAGCAAGGATATTCGTACTTTTATTGACCTGGTTAGCGGAAAATATGATAACAAGACAACCTTTATCACAAATTCTGGTGTCGATTTCCAATCGAAAAAAAATCAGGGGTGTCTAGTTATCATATTTTTCGCTACCCAGGCCAATAAAAGTACGAATATCTTCGCTTTATGTGGATCTTTCGCCGAGAAATTTGGAATGTGTGTAGAGGATACATAAATGCTCTTAGACAAACACAAACAATGAAGAATAGTCAGGTTGTTTGACAAAAAATTAATGACAAACCTAAAAAACGAGCAAAGTCACTCACTCCTAGGGCTAGAACTCGCTCATTTTGCTTAGTTGTTACCCTCCCCTTTTATTTCCTAAAAGAAGAACCATTTATCTCGACAGTGATACTAAAAATTGAAATGAAAATGATTATTTTGGTTTACAAATCAGTTAAAAACTTGCCCCACCGTTAGTTCCGTATCGAAAAAATCGATCAGGTGTCCATGAACCTTCTGGTGTCGGCGTGGCACGTTATACCCTGTGTAGATAATCCAAACCAGAGAGGAAATTACCAAAGACTTATACTTTGAATTCTTTCATTTCACCTTTTTTGAAATTATTTAAGCGATACCCACTATAAACGACGTTGCTTGGTAATTACATGCAAAACGGCACGCTTGAAAAAAAAATAGATTTTCTAATTTCTCCTCATTTTAGCATGCAAAAGATCGAATAATCTTTTTTAGCTGACTTTAGCACAACCGTTCACAAAACGTGTGAATGAAAATGTGTTTGCCACGTAAATATGGGCATGTCAGTGTGGGGTTTATTTTGACCCTGAAATCTTAAAATATCCCCCACAAAATAGAGTCTTTGAATTTTAACCAAACTTGGCCTTAACATCTGTACATGGCCCTTTTAAAACATGTTTATGGAATTTTCTTTAATGCTTCTCGGTAGTTTATCTAGAAATAACGGTAGTTTATCACTTGATAATCTCACCGCAAAAGCAGTGAAATTATCAAAAACTTATACCCTGCTTTTGTGCTTTTCACCCTTTCTGACGTCATCTATGCGGGGCGAAATAAGTGACGTCACAATAAACGTTGCATAGCAATCACGTGCAAAATGACGCGCTTTACGAAAATATGTCATAGAAATTAAACATTTTGTCTCCTTTTTGCATTAAAGAAATAGAATAATCGTTTGTTTTTCGAGGAAGATTAATAAATATTTCATTTCGTGAACAACAAAATCTATATTTTCACTCGTTGCTTTGCCACTCGTGAAAATATAGCTTTTGTTGTTCACTCAATAAAATATAAATCGATCTTACACTGAAAAAAACGATTATCCTCTATTTCTTTAATGCTTTTCGATGGTTTATCGAGAAATAACGGTAGATTATCACTTGATAATCTCACCGCAAAAGCGGTGAAATTATCAAAAACTTATACCCTGCTTTTGTGCATTTCATTCTATCTGACGTCATCTATGCTGGGCGAAATAAATGACGTCACAATGAACGTTGCATAGCAATCACGCGCAAAATGACGCGCTGTACGAAAATATGTCCTAGAAATTTCACATTTTGTCTCATTTTTGCATTAAAGAAATAGAATAATCGTTTGTTTTTCGTGTAAGATCGATTAATATTTCATTTCGTGAACAACAAAAGATATATTTTCACTCGTGGCTCTGCCACTCGTGAAAATATAGCTTTTGTTGTTCACTCAGTGAAATATAAATCGATCTTACACTTAAACAAACGATTATCCTCTATATCTCTGAAACAAACATCATCTTTCATCACCAAATCTAAGATATTTAGAATAGCGTTTTTATGGTTAAGGGCTTAATCCGCTCACCTGCGTTAAGTGTCCAGATCAGACCACTTGACTCATTTATGATCATTCTAAACAATTTTCTGGGTGACTTAGTGTCCACAAAGCTGATTTGACATCTTGACCTCAATTTGACCCCACTTGACCCTATTTCGAATTTTTTGACCTCACTTTTTTGACCCAACTTAACCCAATTTCAAACGTGTCCGAATTTTTACCAAGCCAATTAATCCGACCATTTTTCAAGTTAATTTGGCGAAAAGAATTCCTTCTTCAATGTCTTCAGCGTAAATTTTGTCGATGGACGCCGCAAGACGCATGTCGGACATCGCACAACCACAAAAGCTCATTTTGAGCACTTCGTGCTAAGGTGAGCTTAAATGGTAAAAACAGACTTGTTTGTTTTGTTATATTAACGAAAAATAAATCGTTTTTAAAAGTGCGCGTTTTTTTATATCTAATTCACCCTTTGGGAAAACGCCATATTTTCCATAACAGAATTTTATATATTTGTGACTTGTCACGCGAAAAAGGACAATCTGGGTCGTGCGTAAAGTGTCGGCCTTGACAGACTGCGCGGACCGCGCAGACTGACTAGGGTTGAAACGTTTCGCACTTTGCTTATTTTTTTATTCTAGAATTATCAACCTACCTTCCTGTTAAATGATTTTTGAATTTCGACCTATGCTGGTCCCAATTTCTTTTTCAATTATTCGTTTTACATAGTTCCCAGATAGGCCCCCTTTTAGCGTGACGGGTCGCATATTTAGTAACACGCTTCGATTGTTTTCTCACGGTACAGGGAGAAGCAAATATTGTGGCAGTTCCTATCCTTCGACAGTGTTCACGACAACGGGCAACAAACTAACCCTGGAGTTCAAAAGTGATAATTCCATTCAAGGCCGAGGATTCGATATAGTGATCACTCAATATACGACAGGTAGAACTGATAGGGTCATACATGAGGGGGGGGGGGGGTCTGGATTTTAAATTCAAATATCTCAAGATTGCTTGCATTTATCAGTCGTTGTGTGTATTCATTGAAATCGTCTCGTCTCTGTAATCTCCTTTTATCAATCAAACCCTATGTTGTGGGTAATTATTGGAATCGTCTCGTCGATTCAAATGATTACCCACAACACAGTGTTTGATTGATAAAAGGAGATTACAGATTGGCGTTAAACCAACTCATATGTTCATTGTACATGTATAGCTATATGTAAAATGCATAATTTTACTCTTTTATTTTGTTATTCAGTAATTAGTTTACAAGGACAACGGACCCTAAATATTATTTTTATGATGAATATGATTTTCGAATCAAAGGATGTTGATTTTTTTGTGATTTTAGAACAAGAGAGTTGTTGTATAAATATATTCTAATCGTGTTTTTTAAATGGTATTTGCAATGAAATGTTGTTGCACCTGAATATTTTACGAGATTTAGCGCTGCCAAATGATTTTACGATACCAGCTCTCCGCTTGGGAATGATAACAAAAGGTTTAAGAAAGCATTCAGTTTGAAACGTGCAATAGAGGCAGGGTACTACAATTAAGCCTAGTTAACATTTGGCTTACGGAGCACGTACGGCGCCCGTAACTCGCCGTAGCCACAAAATCGTGCGTTGCGAGTGCGATCATCGCATGTTTTACGGATGCCGTTGACCCTTACGATTGTATATATGAAATCGATTAAGAAGTTTTTTTAAAATCGCAAGACCGCACAGAGACCGTAGCCTGTAGATTCATCATAGAGGCATCGCATGATCACCACACGGACATCGCACAGCCACCGTGCGATGATTTGCCCATAAGTCTTTAAAGCCTAGTTTACATTTGGCTGACGGCGCCCGTAACTAGTCTTCACCCCCCAAATCGTGCGGTTCCCTTTTGGCGTCATACGGTGACCGTGAGATCATCGCACGGTTTTACGGATGCCGTGGACCCTTGCGATTTTGTTAAAAAATTAGTTACACAAATTTTTAAAAATCGCACGACCGAACGGAGACCGTAGCCCATAGACTCGTCGTAGAGGCATCGTATGCTTGCCGCAAGGATATCGCATGGCCACCGTGCGATGTTTTGCCTATAATTCTTCAATGGATAATCCTACGTTCCCCGTGCGTTTACCGAACGATGGTCCGCACGGTTTACAGTGTAAAAAGTTGACAAATCGCGCAGTTTTCTTGCGATCGCCGCACCTCAGTGATTCTTGTGACAATTTTATGAAACACGTGCGGATCCGGCACGATTTTTTGAACACATACGTCGTAGAAAATAAGATCGTAAGATGTCAAAAATATCATACAAATGCGATATTGTACAGCGACCGTGGCAGTATAGACTAGGCTTAACGGATTATCCTATGGTCCCCGCGTGGGTACCGCACGATGATTGTACGGCGGCCGCACGATTTACAGTGTAAATAGTTGACAAATCGCCCGGTCTCCGTGCGGGGATCGTACTATTTGCGATCTCCGCATGGACACTACAATCATTCTTGTAACCGTTTAATGAAAACGTATTCGGACACCGCTCGATTTTGTCAACACTTACATCGTGGAAAATAAAATCTTACGTTGTCAATGATTTTATACATGAAATCGCTGGCTCTGATATCGTACGGCAACCGAGGCAAATGTAAGCTAGGCCTTAAAAACAGAGTGAAATTGACATTTACCTCGATCAAAACCATTCTGAAACGCTCATTCAGCGCTCCATTCATTCTTCAAAACGCTCACCCCGACCACTCAAAAGCTCTCCAAAATTGTAAAAAACAATTCGAAATACTTCCAAACGATGATCATTTCATTGAATTTTATAAAAGTTATCCCATCATTTTCCTTGGCTGTGTGGATTTTTAATCGGCTATAGACACACAGATTGGAAAGTTCTTATTTTTTTAACCCTTTGCTGTTTAATCCCTGCTTTTTACGTGTCTGTGATTTTATGATTGAGAAAACATTGTGAAAAAAGAAGAAATTGCTTATGACAAGCAATTTCTTCTTTTTTCCACACCATTATCTACCCTATTGAATGGTTATTTTTCAAATTAAATCAACTTAAAATTTTCGTCTGCAAAACCTTTGAATTTGGACAGGTCCAAAATTTTGAAAAACGGGAGAGTAATATAACATCGCTAACTTCGTCCAATTTTGACGAAATTGTCGATATTGCAGTGCCCCCTTCTATTTCATTGAAAAATCGCTCCACATACTCATTCAAAATTATTCCAAAGTCATTCGAAAATCATTCAACTAATCAATTCCACTTTGCTTCTCATTGTAGTATCAGTACCTAGCGTCCTAGTAACGTAAAATAATCTTGAACCCATGGCAGATTAACCCTTTCCTGTTTTACAAAATTTTGGACCTGTCCAAATTCAAAGGTTTTGCAGACGAAAATTTTAAGGGGATTTAATTTGAAAAAATAACCATTCAGTAGGGTAGAAAACAGTGTGGAAAAAGAAGAAATTGCTTGTCAGAAGCAATGTCTTCTTTTTTCACAATGTTTTCTCAATCATAAAATCACAGGCATGTAAAAAGCAGGGATTAAACAGCAAAGGGTTAAGATTGTTTGTTGGTTTGTTTTAGGATACTGCTTTTCCTACGAGTTCAGCTGTGGAAATGGTCGTTGTATAGACAAGTCTTTAATCTGTGACGGGTACAATCCATGCGGGGACCATTCGGATTGCCAGGTGTCCGCGGGAACCATCATCGGGGCTGTGATTGGCTCGTTGTGTTTTGTCATTTTTTTCGTGGTAGTCATTCTTGTATGCAGAAGACGGCGAGCTAGATTAATATATATGGTAAGTAAATTGGGGAAATGTTTTAGAAGAGTGAAGAAAAAATGGGAAAATTGAAATTCATCCCGATCAAAACTTGCTCTGCGTTTAGGATGACAAAACGGTGCTAACTGTTTGAAAATGTTACACCGCTTTGCACGCAAGTTTTTACAAAGTGTTGGTTATAAAATCTCAAGATATGTAATAACCAACAATACTAGTAATACTGTCCCCCCCCTCTCATATCATTCATGTCTCTCTTATTACTATAAGTCTATTTCATTCCGAAATCATTCCTAGATCGATTATCTGGTCTTATTCACGACGTTCTTACCTGTAAGCAGAGCATAGCCGAATAGTTACATTACGGTGTACAATTAGTTTTATTGTAAAATTGACAAGATGAATGATTTCAGAATGATATCGAATGAGTGTGATGAGTCAGGTTTTAGAGTTAATACAATAACGCTAATTTCTTCCTGATGAAAAAATAAACAATGTTTTAATACCCCCTTTTGATAAAATCTACGTGGGCAATCTCGTATTTTGGTAAATACCATAGTCAGATTGAAAACAAATACATTGGGTTTATTTTCAACTAAAACATGACATCTTGAAATTACCGGTCTAAATATTTTTTTCATTCTCCATAGTATTTTCCCCAAAAGACTTTTTTGTTTTTGTTTTTTTTTACAAAGTTCTTCACCTAAAAATCTTAGTCTGTAAGTTTTTTAAGAGTGCAAAGTCTAAAATTGGCTATATGGTAATGGGTCGGAAAGCCGTGAAATGTGTCGAAAATATATATATATATATATATATATATATATATATATATATATATATATATATATATATATATATATATATATATATATATATATATATATATATATATATATATATATATATATATATATATATATATATATATATATATATTTTTTTTTTTTTATACAGTATTCAATCGAGAACTATGACTATATAGAGGATAATCGTTTGTTTCAGTGTAAGATCGATTTATATTTCATTGAGTGAACAATAAAAGCTATATTTTCACGAGTGGCGGAGCCACGAGTGAAATATAGCTTTTGTTGTTCACGAAATAATGAACGTCTCAAAAATGAGACAAAGTGTGAAATTTCTAGGACATATTTTCGTAAAGCGCGTCAATTTGCACGTGATTGCTATGCAACGTTCATTGTGACGTCATTATTTCGCCCAGCATAGATGACGTCAGATAGGATGAAATTCACAAAAGCAGGGTATAAGGTTTTGATAATTCCACTGATTTTGCGGTGAGATTATCAAGTTATAATCTAACGTTATTTCTCGATAAACCACCGAAAAGCATTAAAGAAACTATATTATTGACGTCGCGCACGGTAATGCGGCACTTTTTAAAAAACGTCACCCTCTGTGTTTTAAAACTTATCATTACAAGACTCCTTACTCGCACCATCGTTATATCTTAAACCGAAATAATGCTTAAACCATGGCCAATTTATACGTCACACTTTAACTGCAAACTATTTTGGTACAAGTTCGCAAAAAGGAGTTTCAATTTGTAATTTGAGCGAAAAAACCACGTGTTACATGTAACACGAAAGTATCACTGAAAGATACACATCTTATATTTTAAATAGTTTAATAATGTTTCAAGTGCTTGAAAATATATTAAATGAACTGGTATGACGTCCAACAATTTTACCAACGGAGATCAAATTTTAACCAATAATAAGAAAAATACCGTTTTATGTTTAAGAAAAAGTGAAGCGTAACATCAAGCTTTAAGACGCCAAAAATATGACAGTTTTCTTTCATATTTTCATTAAAAATTGATTAATTGCAACCAAACTCAAAATTACAAATATTATTTTTCTGTATTGCTTAAATATGTAAATAAATATCAATTTGAGTTTTAAACGGAAAATAAATATGCTAAAATCCTTGTGGAACGATTTTTTTTCAAGATGTTAAAAAACTGTTTTTTCCATTTTATATACGCTAAAATAGCAGTTCCTTTATTCATACGATAATTTAAATTTAGCCAAGAAATATTATTTTTCTCTTGATAATCATATTAAATTTTCCAGGAAAAATATCTACAAATAAAAAAGATGTTGATATTAGTGTGTGTGGAACGATTTGTAAATAACGCGCATTTTCTTACAGCGACGTTAAAATTGATTCGTTGAATTATAAAACCAACGCGCCTTCGGACGTTGATAAAGTCCGCAATGTCAAGGAAAATAAGAAAATAAAAAGAAAGCGAAGCACCATGCGAGAAAAATATTTGTTTGGAAGTGGCGATGAAAGTAGGGGGAAGAGAAGAACAAGATATAAACAAGGGGGTCAATATAGCCCTTAATCGCTCATATTAATTTGATAGGGAAGACTTGTATTCTCGGACTGTAACTCGCTATTCTACAGACCCAAGAAAAGTGAGTTCGAAGCAAGATCAACTAAATGTAACAACTTTTTTCAAACAATCGAAGAAAAATGGGGGGAACACGACATTTTCCTTTTACCAAAACGTGTGTTTTGATGACATCACTTTATATGAACAAATTACTGTTGGTTCGAATTGATCATTGCAGTAAAGATAGGTTGTGATTTTGGAATGTTAGATTTACTTCTACATTATAACATATAATTTTCAAAAGTAACGTACAACCCAGTGCATTTTCAGATTTAGAGCCAATTTTAGTGACTGTCCAGCATTCGCATGTCTATACGTTAATGCGAAGTTGAAAATTAAAATTCAAATCACATTCAAATTCAAATTCCTTTATTGGTTTAAAAAATCCAGTTATAGGATTGTCAGCAAGAACATACATACAATAAACATACAAGACAGAACTTATCAAAAGGTATATATCAGATGGGTATATAATCTAAGATTAGAGATCCGATATAAAATATCAGCATACATATCGAGAGCCAGGGTCAAATCATGATAGTGTAATTCAAAATCATTGCAATCAGAGCTAGAAGAATGCAGTTATTGCTAATTGCATAAAATGCATGTTTTCGGGTGGTTAAAGGGATACGTTAACGGACAAAGCCCGTGCGTAAACGGGAGAAAACGTGGATTAATCAGTAAATTCTCCTGCCGTTAACGCCCGGCTTTTTTTTTTACTAAAATATCCGCGATTTGGGCCTATACAATTTTATTAATTTCAATATTTCTTATATTTTTTCTGCAATATTAGATCTAGAAGACTGTACGTATCGATAAGTAAAATGCGTGAAAATTATTCATTTCTAACATTAACATAGAGCATACCTAAAGACGTTGCTCTAATTCGCCCTTTAAATTGTGTGACGTCATAAATTTATCAAGCCATGTCGGTATAAACAAAATGGATGGTGTAATGCATGATATAATTGTTTCGGCATATTCGTAAGTTTGTTACTAGTTTTATATCGTTTCTATGACATAATTTTTCAATTTCTGTTTAAATATATACTCTAATCTATTTTTTATGCAATGATAGCGTCAATTCACGTTTTTCGGGCGTTAATATTTGCAGACACACTCAAAATGCTTTAACCCCCTCGTGCTTTTCGCAGTTTTTAGTGGTTGGAGACAGTGTTTGGAATGAAAGCAGCACTGAGACGTCGCGCACGCTAATGCTTAAGTATTTTGTAATGTTGTTTTGCAATAAAGAAGTTATGACAACGCAATTTACGAAGCGATTCTTGTTTCAATCATGTAGATTTTGCCATTCGTATTAATTAATATTTGCTATATATTAAGTATTATACCGAAAAAGACAGAATAAACTTCTATTCTGTAGTAAACTTTTATAACCAATCGGCTCTACTTACCTTTGTCTTGGAATGCTGAAAAAAGGCATAGTGCGATATGTAATACTGTAAGACGTTGAAAATGATTCGTTTTTGAAAAGTATGTTCACACAATTAAACCTTTATATTTTCAATATTCTAAGCGTATCTTAACCAAAATTTTCCAAGTGATTGTACGAAAAAAAATGTAAAATGATATATGATAATCATTTAAATAATGAAATGCGGTAGCGAAACATTTTGAAAAACGGCTAAAAAATTAGCGAATTGAAGAATTTATTTCGACTTAAGCCATTCATGGCTTTCTAGTTTAAAAAGTATGTTCACACAATTAAACCTTTTTATTTTCAATATTTCAAACGTATCTTAACCAAAATTTTCCAAGTGATTGTACGAAAAAAAAACTTCAAAGATGTAAAATGATATATAATAATCATTTAAATAACGAAATGCGGTAGCCAAACATTTTGAAAAACGGCTAAAAAATTAGCGAATTGAAGAATTTATTTCGACTTACATTTTCTTTCGATATTTCATTGTATATGACGTAATAGTATTTTTAACCATACTAACAAAACTTGATAAAAAATAATATTTTAATTTGAAATTTAACAAAATTTCATTCATTTTTTATAAAGTTATTGGGTAAAGTTTCGAATTGTTCACGCCGATTTTTCGTTAAAATTTGGCGTTTTTTTATATTTCTGAATACCTTTTTAATTTACCTACTAACATGATGTCACCTCTCGCGTGAATCAAAAGATTCTCCTCATTTTTCATACACAGTTTAATGTATTAAAATAGTCTTAAAGAAAACCACTCACACATAATGTGTTTCGTTTTACAGACGTAATTTAAGTTAAGAGATTTTGCGATAAAGAAACTGAATTTAGCGGGAGTTTGAATTTTCTTAATTCATTTAACAAATATACTATAACAAAATACTTCCCTGTGGTTCATTCGGTATAAAGAACAAAAAAAAAAATTGACTTGCAAGTTTGGAAGAAATGACAGATTGAACTTAACGAGAGACGTAAGATTTCAAATGTTAAGCATTACCGTGCGCGACGTCTGAGTGATCTATTTAGAATAGAGGTATTTCACATAATTATCTCCCTTGCGTACTCTTCAGTCAAAGGGACATAACAATGCAAATGAGGGGGCATCCTTCTTTTCTCCACTCTTTATTTCATTGAAATTTATCCGGATGAATCAGTCGATTTCAACTATTAATGAAATAGATTATCAAACTTTTATCACTCAAAACAAAACTTAAATGTCATTAGAAAATATTTCGATCGACTTTGGGATTTTTTTATTTGAAATACTGAAAAAAGCGGCGTTTGATTTTAGTTGGGTGAATAAATCGCTGAGATATCTCTTCAGAGTTTTCTACTTGATGAACTCATATTTTTTGGTCGAAACAGATAGCCTTCACTTAAAATCTACTGTTTTGAGAAATCACTTTGATTTGATAAGTTTATTTGGAATTCTTTCATTTGACTATTCATTTTCATTTTTCCATAATAGTAATTGCATTATTGTTCGACACAAATCGATCGTATATGATTAACTAAAGAATTACAAAAAATAAATAAAATATAATAAATAACAATAAAGATAAAACCAGACAACAAAAACGACATACGACAGAATGCAAGTTCAACATAGATTGATCGAATGGAGTTTAACGCCGCTTTCAACATCATTTCAGTTATATCGCGGCGGCTGGAGCACCTAACAATTGATTCCTGGTATTTCTCTCACCAGTACAACCATCACATTCTTTCCTAGCCTCCAGCTGCCATCTCACATAGGTCTACGATTATCAACCCATTGGTGAGAGACAAATAGTCGGAAAGAATGAGTGCCGCCGTCAGGGATCGAACCCGAGACCTCTTGATTGACAGTCCGACATAATGTTTTACTCTAGTGAAAAATAAAAGACGAAACATATCGAGAGATAGAGACAATTTAAAAAAGGGAGAAATAATTCCATCGCAGCTATTTACGAGTCGCTATTTCATTTGGTAATAATTCAAATTTGAACACATGCTTACATTTGGAAGGGCTTTTAAATACATTGAAAATGCGCACTTTACTGTTTCAAAATTAATGATTTTGTAGTTCTGAGTTTCACTTGAATATCTTTCTTTTTGTGCACCTTTTTTTAAACACTTACCTCTTACGAATCCATTTAATTTTCCAAATTCATGAATTATTGAACGCACAATTAGAATACCCCTTTATGGATATATCTTCATCATGAAGATGTGATAGAAGTTAAATACGATTACGTAATACCATATGTCACGTACGACGCTTAATTGACACCAGTACAGTGTTTATTTAGCGCACGTGTTGTAACTTCTGCTTTAGTGTTTGACCGCTCTTTGATCTGGGGTCTATGGTATATTGAAAAACCCTTTCAAAAACCATACACACACGACCCTACATGTTTTTTCAACACTTAAGTTTTATCAAGCAATATGAAAAACAACAGTGCTACAAGGCACCTATGCTAAAATATTTTAATGATTCTAAATGAGTATCAGATATATGGTCCCTACACCATGAAGAAAATGGATCGAACTTTAACCAAGTCTGGTCTTAATGACAAGATCTGAATAAAAAAGGAATAATATATGAATAAAAATAGTTCATAGAGAAACTTTAATAATACAATTTAAAAAAAGTCAGAATATTATTGCCAACAAGAAATCAAAATACCTCTTCATAGGTCAGGCACACTAGATAGAGTTAGATTAAGATAAGTTAATCAAAAGCAAAAATTAAAAAATGACAAAAATAGGCATGAAGAATTTAAGCATTAAAACTAAATTTTATTTTATGTGCAAAAATAAATTTGATAACCTTTAAAACGACGAGTATTTTGTGGTTTGAAATATACTATTTCACTTTAAATTTTTACTGGACTAAAATGACATGCCCCCTCGTTTGTAAAAGGGGCGGAGTCGAGCGATTTCCGCGCATGCGCAGACTTATGTTAAATACCTCTATTGAGATGGATGTCAATTTCTCTATGTATTTAACAGTACCTCTTTTCCAAAATTTTACAGCGGTCCCAAGTCCAGCCAGGAGTGGCTACCACAGTCACCTCGGCTACAGTGAACACAACAAACACCCAGGCGTACGGACCCCCACCGGCATACGACACCTTGCAGTACGGCTATAACACCCCCGTACCTAACCAGTACCCGACCCCACAGGCGCCCTACCCACAACAACAGTACCCCAACCAGTATCCTACGCAAGAGATGAGAATGCCTACTGCGGCTTATTGAAATAAATAGATAAAATAATCATAGTTATTCGCGTGTATCTATTTATTCATTTTTTATATTATATTATTTTATAATAAATGAATAAATAAATACATGCAAATAACAAAAAAATGGATGAATATTATCTGAAAATAACACGCGATTCGGAGTTTTAGTTTATGGTTATCAAACTAATAGGTCTTATGCTGGAATAATATTGCATTCTCAAAAAAGGGGATTTTAAATCTGCAAAGGAACGTTTACTATTTTTGTTAGCTTTGCATCTAGGGCAGTATAAAAAAAGTATTCGAGAATTTTTGAAATGACATTATTCCCCAACATTTATTCAGTATGATGAATCTAGTGTTTTACTTTTATCTGAAGAGAAGAAAACGATCATGGACCATTTAGAACTCCACCGTGTTGCCAATATGTAAAATAAAGGGGAGCTGCGAGTACTTGAATTTTAAAGATTTGGTTTGTTGAATTATTTCCCTTACTCTTAATCTTTTCAAAAAACAACAGTATTGCAATGTAACTTAATTAAATGAGATACGATCGTCTAAATAACAGCGGCTTTTTAAATTTTTCTTTACGTTGTACTTAGTTATCTCCTTTTTCCAGATCATATCGAGGATATTTAGTTTGTTTCAGTGTAAGATCGATTTATGTATCATTTAAGTGAATAACAAAAGCATTATTACACAAGTGGCAGAGCCACGAATGTTAATATAACTTTTGTTGTTAACAAAATGAAATAACAATCGATATTACTCGAAAAACAAACGATTATTCTATTCCTATAATTCACAAATAACATAAAATGTGAACAATTGATGATAAATATTCTTAAAGCGCGTAATTTTACACTTGATTGCTGGATTTGATAATTTCACCGGTAAGGCGGTGAGTTTATCAAAATAATCTACAGTTATTCCTCGATAAACCACCGGAAAGCATTTAAGAATAAAAAGATAATCCTTTGTGTAGTAAAGTGTATATATGCTTGTCGGTATGCATGCGTGTGCACTGAAACGAACTTCTAAACAGCCACCTTGCATTTGTCACATTTTAACATATCTATAGTCTTTTAATAAAGTTTCTTTTATATCCTTATAAAAGGCCGTTCAATTTGGCGTATTCTTAAAGAAAAATGGATTCGAATTTTTGTCCTTGGTGTCTGTAGCCAACGGTCAAACACAAGAACCCTCTAGCACCAAAGTCACAAAAATTGCACATTTTCGAAGAATTTCAAATTTTCCGTCCAAGAAATACTCGGCGACTAGACCTTTAAGTGGCAAACCCCAATGGCTATTTTGTATCAGATTCCAAATCACTGCAGAAAAAAACATTTAGACTGTTTTGTTTCTCGCACAAGGATAAAATTCAAAAATAACCCCCACCCACCAATATTAATTTTGAAATCAGGGGCACCATTCAATTCCCGTCAAATTCGCTTCTTTCCTCGCGTTTTTCAAGTCTAAGTTTAATAAAAAATTCTTCCTTAATGATTTTTCTATAGAATTCAACTACTTCCCATTTCAGATACCAAAGAAAATAGTACTTTTTCAGCAAAACCTAAGGGGCCGTGTACAAGTTCGTTTCAGTGTATATTCTCTTTTCGATTAATGTTTTTTTGTCAGACTCAACTGAAAATTTTCTCAAATTTAAAATTTAAATAAATGAATGAAATAAAGGATAATATAAATAAGTTGTTATTTATAACAACTTTTATCTTATAACTACACAAATATCCGTGTGATAACATCCCATGTGATAATTTTTATGATATCACATAGTTATTTTTTGAAACAAATATATAATGCGGTTATTTTTAGAAACTGTTGGAAACATCTACAAAAACAAGGCAAATAGAGGTTATATGATAAATATAATACGTATTTAGTGTATTGTATGAAAAAATATCTAACTCGGTTGTGGGAATTGATAATTGTCTCGGCAGAACCTCGTTAGATATTTTTTCTCATACAAAACGCAAAGTACGTATTATATTATCAAAAATATCTTGAATGTAAATACCTTAAAATGAGTATTAAAACGGAATTACGGTTTAAATATCAAATTGTAATTTGAGAAAATTTTGAATTGAGAATGAGAAAAGTTTATAACCTCGGGCCAAGATGATGGTCGCCTAAGAAAAATGGTCTCTTTAAATAAATTATCATTTCTAAAAAAAGCGATTTTTCTTTCAACAACACATTTAGGGGACCACTTTTATTGCAAACATAGAAATAGCGCATCTATATTTATTTCTAATGAAGTTAACTTTCAAGCAATTAATCATCTACCGAAACGAGTATTACTTACAAAAAATTGAAAGAAAAAAAAAGGTTTTTTTTGCATGATCAAACCTTTGAAAATGCATAATTTTCCCATTAATATTCGAGGGTTTGTTATAGACTAATATGTTTTCAAATGCTATCCTTCGGGTTTTAGAGATGATATTGGATAATTGACACCAACAGTCAGTGAACATTCGTGAACTTTACAAGTTGAATGATTTCGAAATGATATTGAATGAGTATCTTGGGCGAGTTTTGAAGGAAACTCAAGAGAAGGCATCTTGTCGAACCAAGGGTTACAAACGTTTTACATTTCTTTTTCGAGAAGAAGCTATCGATTCGATAACCCTTGACTCGTGAAGATGAAGAGAAGGTAATACAATATAGATAATTTCGTCCAAATTGGACGAAATTAAAGATATTTTATTTCCTCCCTTTAAAAGAATCTACGTATTTTTCTATAAAAAGATTTATGCGTATTCATGAATGCTTCGAAATCATCCATCAGCCAATACAAACAAGAGATTGATCGATTTGAATGAAATTCGTGTTATTTTTTACAATGATTCATAGTTTTCGAATGATTTTGGAGCGATTTGAACGAGAATGAATTTGAGCGAGTGATTGGAATTCTATGAGCTGAGCGCTGGAACGAGTGATTTAGAATGATTTTGACCTAGGTGAGAGTTAAATTTCTCGTTGTTAATTCTATTCATTTCATTTTCCGAGAGAATGTTATAAAACACCGTGCAACAAAAATGACTAAAGCTGCAACGCTGCATTCCAATAAAGAAGTTAATTATATTGCATGATATTTATGATTAATTGTGCAGCCATGCGCGCGCAATATGTTACGGTTCAAAGCATTTTAGTTCCTCCCTTCCTTGTAGAAATTGTTTATGAGTCTATCCTTGAGCTATTGAACCATGTACGTTTTGAATAGTTTTATTTTCATTACAACCACAAAGTTTACTGAAGTTTTACCAAATTCAAGTCGGTTTCGTTGCAAAGTTTACAAAAGTCGAAAAAGTCAATATATACCCTACCTTTACTTAACAACATCGTGAAGTTGACTAGTTGAATGATTTTGGAATCATTTCTGAATGAGTGTGTGGAGCGAGTTTTGAATGAATTTAAGGGAGATTCTTCAATGTCGTTATTTTTTCCTAATTTTCAGACAACTAACATACAAATTCTGGTCACTAAACCCATTTTATTTTCACAGACGGGATAATCTTATATGGATTTTGAAAGCGACGGTAGAAGAGCGTGTTGCATGCCGATTGAGTGTTTATTTGAGTTTTGAGTGAAATTAAAGGTTGGTAATCTATTATCGCTACTTAAGTTCAAGATGAACAAAATTTGCGATGTTTATCACCTCTCTTTTATAAAATATGCATACAAGTTCTGTAAATAACTTCTTATTTCTATAAGAACTTACCAGGCGCTTACAATTTCAATTAAAACAGTGAAATCGCGGGGTTTTCTCGTTTTATTCATTTACATGTATTTGCTATCTTAAATTTGTTAATGATTTTGAGATTTTTGAATAGTTTGGGTGAGTGTTTGTAACAAATGAAAAAAAAACGATGAGTGAGCAATTTAGAATGGTTTTGATTGAGAGAAGAGACAATTTCACGATGTTATTTACTGTTTCCTTTGCCTTAATTTCATTTTATTTCATAGAATTATGCTTCAGTATGGTGGAAACTTTCACCAAAATAAAATGATTTTTAAAAATGAAGTGAATCTTTAAAAAAAACCCCATTAAAGTCATGATACCCTACTTTTTTGTCCAGTATATATGATTGTTACATAAACATTCAAGTAAAGTTTTCTCTTCTATCTTGAATCAAATATTGGCGTTTTGATATAATTCAACCAACATGAATGAAGTATTGAGTATCCAGCTAATTCATTAATAATGCACAAAGAAGGTTCGTTTAGAATGTCTCAAAGCGTGCACCTTTTAGCTAGATTTCATGAAATTATGAGCTGAAAAAAAAAATGCATTCGTGTGCATATATGATTTATTTTGCTTACTTATACAATTCAAAAAGCTCCCTTTCTAACCTCACACATTGTCTCTTAAATAGGTCTGTGTCTAGTTTGGTTTAATCCAGTATATTTTACATCGATTGGGAAACAAGTTCTTACAAGTTCTTACAACTTAGATTAATCTCTCTCGATTCTATTTCCCGGGAAATTCTCCAGTACTCGCGCGGAATGTATCGGCCAATGAAAAAACCAAGATCGATAGCCGCTCCCGAAGCTTGTGTGTGGCAGTTCCAACAATTTCACATTTGCGTAACGTGAAAACTCAGATCGGCCTGTGCATCAGCACAGTCTGATCAGAAACTTCACTACGTGCTTTATAGATGACTGTCCAAAATTTTGTAAAACAGGAGAGGGTTAAATGCACTGAGTGGCTGGTAGAGCTTCTCAATGTCTGCCAATCACGCAGACATGAAATTGTTGGAAATGTCACGCACAACCTAAAGTTAAGAACATTGTGAAATTGACCAGATGAATGTTATTTAAATGGTTTTGGAATGAAATTGAATGAGCGAGAGGATTGATTTTAGTTCAAACTAAAGGGGGGGACTCAATGTCTGTAATTTTGTTCAAAATAAACAAATTTAGAGATATTTATTACCCCCCTTTAATAGAATATACATGCAAGTTCTATAAATAGCTTCAGGTTTTTTTTATTTTTGAATGAGTTTATGATCTAGTTTTTAGTCCCCTACCGGTGTTCACACCGGAGGGGACTATAGGTTTGCCCTCCGTCTGTCCGTCCGTCTGTCCGTCCGTCCGTCCGTCCGTCTGTCCGTCTGTCCGCTCAAATCTTGATCCCGCGATAATTTAATAACTAAGCAAGCGTTTTTGATGAAAGTTGGTATATGACAAGATGGCAATGTGTAGATTATGCACATCATTTTATTTTTGTTTTTCGACTTAAATTGAGGTTGCTATGGTTACAGAAATAGTGTAAATATGGCCAAAAATTGGATCCTGCGATAAGATGATAACTAAGCAAGCTAGTTTGATGAGACTTGGTATATGACTATATGGCAATGTGTAGATTATGCACATCATTTTATTTTTAGACTAAAATTGTTCTTGCTATGGTTACGGAAATAGTGAAAATATGGCAAAAAATATTGGATCCTGCGATAAGTTAATAAGTAAGCAAGCTAATTTGATGAGACTTGGTATATGACTAGATGGCAATGTGTAGATTATGCACATCATTTTTATCTTTGTTCTTTGACAAAAAGTGCGGTTGCTATGGTAACGGAAATAGTGAAAATATGGCAAAAAATGGATCCTGCAATAACTTAATAACTAAGCAAGCTAACTTGATGAAACCTGTTTTAAAATGTAAAAAAAAATATAAGCCATGTTAGTCAGGGTGGTGATGCAGCAGTATTAATCACCTCCAGTGAAATTTCTCATTTCTTACCAACAAGACTGAAGAAAAACATCTTGGATCAGACAAGGTAACTGTTATTATACCCCCCACCTACGAAGTAGAGGGGGGTATATTGGTTTCACCATGTCTGTCTGTCTGTCCATCCGTCCGTCCGTCCGTAGACCTTTTCGTTTCCGGATTCTAACTCAAGAACCAAATGATCTACAATCATGAAACTTTATACAAATGTTCCTTATGACCCAAGGAAGTGCCCTATTGTTTTTGGGTCATGTAGGTCAAAGGTCAAGGTCACAGTCAGCCTTTGTTCAATTTTCGTTTCTGGACTCTAACTCAAGAACCAAGTGGCCTACAATCATGAAACTTTATACAAATGTTCCTTATGACCCAAGGAAGTGCCCTATTGTTTTTGGGTTACATAGGTCAAAGGTCAAGGTCACAGTAAATTTTTGTTCAATTTTCGTCTCCGGACTCTAACTCCAGAACCAAGTGACCTACAAGCATGAAACTTTATGCAAATGTTGCTTTTGATCCAAGGAAGTGCCCTATTGTTTTTGGGTCATATAGGTAAAAGGTCAAGGTCACAGTCAATTTTTGTTCAATTTTCATTTCTGGACTCTTAACTCAAAAACCAAGTGACCTACAAGCATGAAACTTCATGCAAATGCTACATATGACC